>VDFB02271358.1:333387862-333665662 GCA_007258455.2 Sequoia sempervirens | reverse complement strand
TTTAGGGTTTAGGGTTTACAGTTTAAGGATTTTAGGGTTAGGGTTTATGGTTTAAGGGTGGAGGGTGTAGGGTTGAGAGAGAGAGAGACAAGGGGGTTGATGGTTTTAGGGTTTACGGTTTAAGGGTTGAGGGTAGAGGGTTTAAGGTTTAAGGTTTTAGGGTTTTAGGGTAGAGGGTTGAGGGTTGAGGGTTGAGAGAGAGAGAGGGTTGAGGGTTTTAGATTGAGGGTTTAAGGGTTTATGGTTTACAGTTTAAGGGTAGAGGGTAGATAAATCTGTTTCACTCCAACCCTCTCCCATTGTGAGGTCTTTCCCCCCACCCTAACTAGATAACTCTCTATCCCTCTCAAGTCTCTATCACTCTCAGGTCTCAATCCCTACCACGCTACTAGGACTAATCTCTCTCACTCATATCCCATCTTCCTCTATCTCAAGTCTCACTCCCTTCCTATTGATATTGTGAAAGCATTTCAAAGCACCAAATTTGGCAAGCGCTAAATGTGTTTTTTACCTTGAAATGGTAAAATAGGGGTTGACCCTGTGATTTTGGCCCACATGCTTTTTCTTTTGTCTAGTTCAGCGCTTAATCCAATGAAGAAACACCTTTTTTATGTAGTTGACTCCCTGTTGTACCAATCTATGCTTGATCCATCACCTTTTTGCCACCAATTTGCATGCCAGACAACATAGATGAAGACATTTTGAAGTTTCTACATCATTTTACATTATCTTAGGTAATATATTCATTTTGGTAATATTGAAATGTTTATATTTAGTATGTTTGTTTATTTTTGACAATAATCTAAATTCCTTTAATGACTTTATTAATCATAACAATTGGACATAGAATTCAACATTGAATTAGATGGGAGTTGCATAAAAAAGTTTAATTTTTATGACTTTGAAGAAAAAAATGAAAACCATGACATAATTTAGATAAATTTATGTTTAAACTTATATAAACGACATCAAATTAACAAAAAATTTCTTATGAATTCTATTTTTATTGCTTATAGTAGTCCATTTCCAGCATGCTTAGATAAACGAATTCAACTTAACACAAGTTGTTTTGTTTTGTTTTGACAATTTATAGACCATTCATTTGATGATTTTATTAATCTTCATTGTTACACATAGAATTGAACATTAAATTCATTATTACTGATGGTTGTGGGAAAACTTTTATTTTCAACTAATTTGGAAAACCTAAGAGCTTTCATCAATGTTAATGTGCAAGTTTCTATTAATTTTTTTGTGCCATAAAGAATTCACCTTCATCATGTGCTTAGATAATTTCAAGTGACTCAAGATATAGTTGGTTTAATGCAAGTTTCCATTCATTCATACCATTTACCATTCTTCCTTGTAGGTTTTCAACAAAGGTTTGTTGACCTCAAAACACCATTAGGTTTCTTTGGAACAACTTTGACAAAACAAAGCACCTGTACGCTGTCGTAGACCACAAATTAGGTCAATTTTACAAAGGGGCCCTATTGGAAACTCCTCCTCAATCCAAAAACTCAATGGGGCAGCAACGACCAGTCAACAAAACCTCCAATTTCACCATTTATTTGTAGTGACACACTTTCGAAGACATCTAAACAAGAAACCCTCATTTTAGTTAATTTACATGGGGATTTATTGAAAAACTATATCCCAGACCTTGTCTAGCCCAACAACCACTTCAAACTCCCTTAATTATGTTTTCATATGCTTATAAGTTCATTCACCAGCCTCTATCATCAACATTTCACCAAACCCTAGTTCAAAACCTCCATTTTCAAGAAAAATTTGCACAAAAACAATTGAAATCAATCCAAACCAAGTCTAAAATGGTGTTAGGCCTGCTTCCGACAAGATTCACTCCATGAAAGATCAAAAATTTCTGGTACGTAATCGTACATATCAAAGAAACTTCAAATTTTCTAGAAAATACACAAAAACAGGGGGTGTTTGAATTACTTCTCTTCTCAAAATTACATGCCAACCTCTCCTTGACAACTTTTGTCTAAATTGACAACTTTTTGACATGATTTGCAACTTTTACATTTGTTGCTCAAAACGACCCAAATAACCACAAAATGCAATGCAATCAGCAATATGGATGTGTTTTAAAAAATGCATTACAAGTTCTTTTCTTGTGGTATGGAGGTAAATTTATCTATGAAAAATGTTGTAGCATATAGACATGTTTGATAATTCCAAACAGCTCGTTTCCTTCTTTCATAAAATGCTTTTGTGTGTTCAATAAAATGCAATGTAATCAATGTTATCAATATGTTTCATAAAATGCATTACTTACTTTTGTTCTATGTGTGATTATAAATATGCAACTTTCAATGTCATGCTGAGGAAACAACCAAAGCCTCTAACATCAGAAGAACATGCAGTAAAAAATGCAAAGAGAAGAGAATAAAAAATTGCAGCTCGTGAAGCAAAAGAATTGTAGCTCATACAACCAGAAATTCCTGTGAAATCTATGAGAGATGTACAATTGGAAAAAAAAAGGGCACGAATGCAAAAATTTCATGGAAGGACACAAATGGATCACCAAGCTGGAAGCACATCATCAACCATAGGTGAATTTCAATGCACATCTCTAGTTGAAGACACACCAGCAACAACATGTGGTCTTCCAAGTACATCAGAAATCACATCTACAGTTGAAGACACACCATCAACAACATTGTGTTTTGAAAGTACATCAACAAACACGCCTCTATTTGAATTCACTCCACAAATGACATCTCAAGTTGGAGGTACAACATTGTTTACATTTCAATCTCAAGGTATGTCATCAATTGCACCTTCGATTGAAGGTACACGATCTATCCCCGATGTTGTTGACATTCCTAATGTTGACAAAAATTTACATTTGAGAAATCCTCCTAGAGTTTTACATAGAAAACCTAGATTTTTGATTGATATTGATTCCAATGTTTTGAAATGGATGCCTGATAAGATGTCAAAACATACATGTCAAAGAGCTGCACAGAGGATATGGAGTTCTTTTTTTAGAAGCTAAGTGAGGGTGGAAGATGCCAAATATTTGTTGAAATGATGAGGCAACTCAAATTTAGGCCCACCATGAAGGCTCTTGGGCTGAGAGTTTCGAATGACTCAAGTGAAAATTCCATTGTAAAGAACTTGATGAGTGCATATGAGAGCGTGGGTTCTACCTCACGCACAAAGGATAGTTGTGCCACAAGACATGTGATGACAAAAACATTGTTAAGCAGTCAAACAAGGAACAAGGTGAACCTTACAAAGATTGGAGGAACCAAATAGCAATGAGTTATGGGCATTCTCGGGTAGAGTGCCACAAAAAGATAAAAGAATTGCTCAAGGCTTGATATCTTTAATATTATATTATTGGAAGGATAACACAAGGACCTATCCTAATCAAAGAGATGTTGTAAGAAGGATAATTGGTAGTAAAATCCGTGAGCCACATCCAAAGCATTATTTGGATACCACTCAAACCCAATTTTTTGCTGATTTTGTACAAAAGTTTCCTGAAATTAAAATATGTCAAAGGTATTTTGAAATGCTAAAGCCTTTTTATGTCAAAATAAATCACACATGCATTACTTTTTTTTGTAGAGTACATATTGAGTTTTCTAACCATTATGATGTTTATCGACGTATATGTGTAGATATGCATACTGACAATGTTTTGCAGGAATGTAACATAAGGCCTCCACCCGAATCCTCAAGGGAGTTCTTATCTTCCATTTTATGTGAAAGAGAGGATGGTCAATTTTTTTACAAGTCCTGTTTGGATGGCACATGTCATCATTGTGGTGGCATGCAACATTTTCCAATTTTCCAACACATGGCTAGTACACACACAATTGGAGACAAAATTGTTGAATTTGGAAAATACAAGATATTGGCCTACAATCTAAAAGATGAGAAAGAAGCAAAGAAGTGTGAATTGGTTAGTGATAAGATTCCAGTATATTAGTTTATGGGCATTTTCCATGATCAGGTGGTCTATGAGTATGCAAGGAATACACATAGAGCTCAATGGTTAGACTCATAGTTCAAGTTATGCAAGTACACGTTTCCACTTCATAGCATCATTTTTAGTGGTTATATAGACCATTTATTGATGTATTAATTGTATTTTAGTGGTTATTAGTGAGTTAGAAGGTTTTAGTTGCAAATTTGCTAAATTAGTGCAAAGTGTCATTTTTCAAATTTTGAAGTGCAAGAAATGCATAGTGGGGAAGCTGAACGGTCAGGGAAGGCCAAAGGTCACTTGTTGCGTTGGTTTTCAATCAATTCTTGATTAAGGTAGTTGAATATATGTATGTGAATCTCAAATGAAGGAGTGTGTGGAGAAGAGTGGAAGATTTTTTAGAAGCATTGATCAATAAAGCTCTATTTTCTTTGTAAATATGAGTTTGTTTTTCTCTTTTTCAGTGTTGTAGTAGTCAATTGCATGAGCCCGTACTGAAGGGAATTGAATAAAAGTGTTTCAATTTGGGTAGAGGGATGTGTTAGCCATGTTTTGGTTTTTGTGGCATTGAAATCCATCTTGTTTTGAGCTCTTAGGGTGGATTTTACTGTAGGCGGGTCTGGAAGTCTAAATTTCAAGTTTTGAGGTCATCAAGTGATTTAATGGCTCATTCCACCTAATGTATATAATGTAGCTCGGTGGAATGAGTCCATTAGGTGGGGAATATGTTAGAAGATGATTCTTGGAGTAGGGGAGATCATTTTGGAGTGATGGCATGTAGCCTTGGGTGTGAAAATGTGTGATTTTGAGTGAATTTGAGGGGTTTTAGAGTGTGAATGGATGAAATCCTTTGGGGAAGTCATTTGTGAGTCTTTTGAACATGTACAAACATCATATGGTATGTTTAGGGTGTTGGACGTGAGAGTTAATTGTGGGAAGAGTTATTTTCAATAAGGCTCCTTGGAAAACCTAGGTTTGGTGGCTTGAGAGTGAGGGTTTAGTGGATTGGTAGCTTGGTGAGCAGCTGGAGCTCTAAAAATTGTGAAATCTTAAGGTTGGTAACCTATTTAATGACTTTCCATGGTGTTTGACTTGATTGCAAGTGTTTGGGAAGGTGTCTCTTTGGAAAAGAGGCTTAATTAGCCTAGTTGCCCCTACAGTACAATGGGATTTTGGAGAATACATTGAAAAACTCATCTCCAGGCCTCCTGTGACCTTATGACCACTTCAAACAACCTTGTTTAAGCTTGCACATGCTTAATAATCCTTAATATTATGCTTCCCCCGAACTTCACTTTTAGTCTCTAAAACCTCAATTTTCCATTAAAAAATGCACTTCTCTCAGCTAGGGCTTCATGCCCAAACATACACATGACCTCCCCAGTCCTTGCAAACCTTCAAACACATCAAACCCCACCAGATCTCACTAAAACCAACTGGTTCTAGCCTTCTTCAAAACAAATTCTTCAATCTGCTACTTCAACCCATGCCTTCTAGCCCTGAATTCATGCATTATATACTTGCTTGTCATGAACAAAATTATATATTAACTTATATGTTTATCTTATTTTCCTCTTGGAGGAGTAGGTGTTGGAACACTTGAAGGATTAGGTGTTGAAACACCTCAGGGAGGAGGTGTCGAAACACCTGAAGGAGATAAAGAAAAAGAGATGCCTAAAGAGGTATGTGTTTATTTTATTTTGTGTTTGGTAAATATGTTCTTATTACCAACAACTGTATGCTAACTTGTATCAATTTGATTTTTTTATTCACATATATAGATTGATATTGCAAAAGTTGGTATGATTGGTTCTTTGAGAGGGGAATATTCTAGGACTCATGACGATTTGAAGAGACGTATATATGAGGTAATAAAGATTTCAATTTTAGAGTTCAATTTTAATTCAATGTATATTGATTTTGATGTTAATTATTCTATTTTAAATTATATAATATAAATAATCTAAATTGTGGTTTCAATTTTTCTTGTGCAGTTACCTTCAGAGCCAAATAGTGTTTCAAAGAGGCTCCATTTTGATGATCCACCAATAGTTTAGGATGAGATAGACATTTTAGCATGTATATTTTGAATAGATATCGAGATGGCATATGCCACACTTTGTAAAACTTTGTTTGAGTTTGCATTGATGCCATTTTTGTATATGGACATACACTTGATTATTGGATAATTTGATATATAGAAGTTGAGAATTGAAATAATTTGTTTGTCATGTGCATGTTTAAACTGTTCAAAAATTTAATCTTGAGCAATGGTTAAATATCAATGTACAATAGCATAAAAAATAATGGTTATATTATATAGTTGACAATCAAAAATAATGAATAATGGTTAAATTATATCATATATTGCTTAGTTATATTATGGTTAAATTATATGGTTTAAACAACTTTGAAGACAAGAACAATGGTAAAGTTTAACATTTTAACTTTAAAGTTTAAATACACAAATTTCATTGTCTCACACTACATATTTCATATTGCATTATCATTACATATTGAAATTCAAAAAATATCATAGTTTTATGTTGATAAACATGCCAAAGTGATGCAGAGCAGGGTGGAAAACTCTCAACAAACCAACTACCCTTTAATCTTCCTTCCAGACACAAAACACCATTGGAAAGTCATGACCAGGGTACATAAGCACTAAATAAACAATCATCTTCCAATGAAACACTCACCAACACTCCAAAACTCAAAACCCTCACTTTTGACAAGTTTCAAAGGGGGTTTATTGAAAACCTCACCTCCAAACCTCTCATCACTGTTTCAATGCCTCCAACACCTTCAAATATGTCTTCCCTTTCTTAATTAACTCTTACAAAGTGCTGCCCCAAGTGTTTTCCATCACTACCTACTCTTAACCTCCAAATTTCACTCAAAACACACATTCTTGACAACTAGGCATCATGCCCAAACCCCCAAATGGCCACCCTTGCTCCTGAAATGATGCACAGATGCCCCCTACACCTAATTATGTCATTCCAATGAGTTATAGTAGAATAAAATGGGTGGAAAATACATTTGGTGGAAATTTCCACGCCACCCCTATGGAAAAAGCATGAATTTAGGCCTAGGAGGCATAGCTTGAAGTAGTAGATTAAAGCAATAGTTTGGAAGAAGGTTAGAACTTGGTTGTTTCAATGTTATCAAGTGGAGTTTGATGTGATAGAAGGTATGCAAAGGAATGGTAGGTCATTTGGATGTTTGGGCTTGAAGCCCTAGTTGAACAAAGAGTGGAAATGGGTGAAATTGAGAGGTTTTAAGAAAGAAATGTGTGAGAAATTTGGGGGCAACATAATTTGAAGGTGAATTAAGTTTGTGCAGGATGAAATAAGAGTGTTTGAAAATATTTTGAGGTTGAATGAGGTTTGGAGATGGGTTTTTCAATAAACACCTGCTTATTTGGTGAAAAATGAAGGTTTCATGAAAGAGGGTCTTAGCAAGCGATTTTTGACTTAGTGGTTGAAGAATTTGTGGTTTTGGAGGTAGTTTGAGGACTATCCAATGGTATTTTGAGTGGGTAGCAAGATTGAAGGAGAGTTCCTTTGTTAAAGTGGGCTAATTGGAGCCCCTTTTCAAGCGTTCAAGGTCAGTTTGATGGTATCATTTCAAATTAAGTACATGTGATTGAGTTTGGATAGTTGTGGACCTCCATTTCATTGCATCACAAAGGACCTTATTCATGACCAAAAACATTAAGACACCCTAAGCACTAACTGGTTCAGGGGCACCAAGAGCATTTTATGCAAATGTTGACAATTGAGTTCTTTTGGTTGTTTAGGGGTATTTGAGTCTTTTTGTTCAAACAATAAGGTCATTTAGACCATTTTATGATGTAAGGAGACCTTTTATAGGTATTTAGGTGGTTGGAAGGTCTAAGTTGCAAAATTGAGTAAAAGTTGTCAAAATTGCAACTTATTGTCAAATGGTGGAAGTTCAAGAGTCATCTTGTTGTAGTTCATGGGGAAAGAAGTTGGAATTTGTTTAGTCATGTTTAGGTATGGTCCTCTTTTGCACCCAAACATGTTGAATCGCTCTGAGCTACGTTCAATCGACTTAATCCCTTAAGAGTCTAAAGTGCAAAATGGCTGCAAACTTCAACATGATGTTACTCAAACACCATGATGCTTAGAAACTTCTCATCTAAGCCTATGGGATAATGTTGTGTCCCTCTACAATAACCTCTCTCAGTTTTTGCTATCTCAGAGGCGTTTTCCTGTGGCGGCGAGATTTCGCTTTGAGAAAAAGTTGTCAAACGCAAATAGTGCAAAGTTGCAAAGTGGTGCAAATTTCATTCTGCAACTCGTGTGACCAAAATAACTATTCCAACACATCTGAGTGGGTACATTTACGCTAGGCATGGTCCTCTTTCACACCCAAATGTGCCGAATCGCTCTGAGTTACATTCAATCGGCTGAATCCCTTAAGAGTCTAAAGTGCAAAATGGCTGCAAACTTCAACATAATATTACTTGGACACCGTGACACTTAGAAACTTCTTGTCTAAGCCTATGGGATCGTGTTGAGCACCTCTACAATAACCTCTCTTGGTTTTTTCTACCTCGGAGGTGTTTTCCTATGGCGGCGAGATTTCACTTAGGAAAAAAGTTGTCAAATGCAAGTAGTGCAAAGTTGCAAAGTGGTGCAACTTTCGTTCTGTAACTCGTGTGACCAAAATAATTGTTCCAATGTGTCTGAGTGGGTACGTTTACGCTAGGCATGGTCCTCTTTCACACCCAAATACTCTGAATCGCTCCGAGCTACATTCAACTGGCTGAATCCGTTAAGAGTCTGAAGTGTAAAATGGCTGCAAACTTCAGCATGGCATTACTCGGACACCATGATGCTTAGAAACTTCTCATCTGAGCCTATGAGATCATGTTGAGCCCCTCTACAATAAAATCTCTTTTTTTTCGCTATCTCGGAGGTGTTTTCCTGTGGCGGTGAGATTTTCCTTGAGAAAAAAGTTGTCAAATGCAAGTAGTGCAAAGTTGCAAAGTGGTGCAACTTTCGTTCTGCAACCTATGTGACCAAACTAACTTTTCCAACACATTTGAGTGGGTACGTTTACGCTAGGAATGGTCCTCTTTTGCACCCAAACGCGCTGAATCGCTTTGAGCTACGTTCAACCGACTAAATCCCTTAAGAGTCTGAAGTGCAAAATGGCTGCAAACTTCAACATGACATTACTCAGACACCGTGACACTTAGAAACTTCTCGTCTAAGCCTGTGGGATTGTGTTGAGCCCCTCTACAATAACCTCTCTTAGTTTTTTCTATCTTAGAGGCGTTTTCCTGTGGCAGTGAGATTTCGTTTGGGAAAAAGTTGTCAAATGCTAGTGCAAAGTTTCAAAGTGGTGCAACTTTCATTCTGCAACTCGTGTGACCAAGTGAACTGTTCCAACACATCCGAGTGGGTACATTTACGCTAGAAATAGTCCTCTTTCACACCCAAACGCGCTGAATCGCTCTGAGCTACGTTCAATCGACTGAATCCCTTAAGAGTCCAAAGTGCAAAATGGCTGCAAACTTCAACATGACGTTACTCGGACACCGTGATGCTTAAGAAATTCTTGTCTAAGCCTATGGGATTGTGTTTTGATTCTATACAATAACCTCTCTCAGTTTTCGCTATCTCATAGGCGTTTTGCTATGGCGGCGAGATTTTGCTTAGCGAAAAAGTTATTAAATGCAAGTAGTGCAAAGTTGCAAAGTGGTGCAACTTTCGTTCTGCAACTCGAGTGACCAAATTAACTATTCCAATGCATCTGAGTGGGTATGTTTACGCTAGGCATGGTCCTCTTTCACACCCAAACATGCCAAATCGCTCCGAGCTACGTTCAACTAGTTGAATCCCTTAAGATTCCGAAGTGCAAAATGGCTGCAAACTTCAACATGACATTACTCGGACACTATGATGCTTAGAAACTTCTCATCTAAGCCTATGGGATTTTGTTGAGCCCCTCTACAATAACCTCTCTAAGTTTTCACTATCTCAAAGGAATTCTCCTGTGGTGGCGAGATTTTTCTTTGGAAAAAAGTTGTCAAATACAAGTAGTGCAATGTTGCAAAGTGGTGCAACTTTCATTTTGCAACTCGTGTGACCAAACTAACTATTCCAATGCATCCAAGTGGGTATGTTTATGCTAGGAATGGTCCTCTTTCACACCCAAACACGCTGAATCTCTCTAAGCTACATTCAAGCAGCCGAATCCCTTGAGAGTCTGAACTGCAAAATGGATGAAAACTTTAGCATGACGTTAGTCAGACACCGTGATGCTTAGAAAATTATTTTCTAAGCCTATGGGATCATGTTGAGCCCCTATACAATAACCTCTATCAGTTTTTTCTATCTTAGAGGCGTTTTTCCTGTGGCAACGAGATTTCGCTTGGGGAAAAAGCTGTCAAATGCAAGTAGTGAAAAGTTGCAAAGTGGTGCAACTTTCATTCTAAAAATCGTGTGACCAAAATAACTATTCCAACACATCTGATTGGGTAAATTTACACTAGGCATGGTCCTCTTTCACACCCAAACATGTCGAATTGCTCTGAGCTACGTTCAACCGGCTAAATCCCTTAAGAGTCTGAAGTGCAAAATGGCTCCAAACTTCAATATGACGTTACTCGGACACTATGATGCTTAGAAAATTATCGTTTGAGCCTATGGGATTATGTTGTTCCCTTCTACTTTAACCTCTCTCAATTTTTGGTATCTCAGAGGCATTTTCTTGTGGCAATGAGATTTTTCTTGGGGAAAAAGTTGTCAAATGCAAGTAGTGCAAAGTTGCAAAGCGGTGCAACTTTCGTTCTGCAACTCGTGTGACCAAATTAACTATTCCAACACATCTAAGTGGGTACTTTTACGCTAGGAATAGTCCTCTTTTTCACCCAAACACACCGAATCACTCTGAGCTATGTTCAATCGACTAAATCCCTTAAGAGTCAGAATTGCAAAATGGCTGCAAACTTCAACATGACGTTACTCAGACACTGTGACGCTTAAAAACTTGTTTTCTAAGCCTATGGGATCGTATTGTACTCCTCTACAATAACCTCTCTCGATTTTTTCTATTTCAGAGGTGTTTTCCTGTGGCGATGAGATTTTGCTTTGGGAAAAAGTTGTCAAATGCAAGTAGTGCAAAATTGCAAAGTGGTGCAATTTTTGTTTTCCAACTCATGTGACCAAACTAACTATTCCAACAAGTTTGAGTGGGTACATTTATGCTATGCATGGTCCTCTTTCACACCCAAATGCGTCGAATCACTTCGAGCTACATTCAGCGGGTTGAATCCCTTAACAGTCCGAAGTGCAAAATGGCTGCAAAATTCAACATGACGTTACTCAAACACCGTTATGCTTAGAAAATTCTCGTCTAAGCCTATGGGATTGTGTTGTTCCCTTCTACAATAACCTCTCTTAGTTTTCACTTGGAAGGAAAATAAGCATGTCTAAGTCAAGAGCAAGTCTGCCTAATCTTGGCAAGGCACAAGCAAAGTCTGCCATGCCCATGGTCAAGGAAAATGTCCAAGATGATGCAAAATCCACTTGGGAAAGAAAATCTATGTCCAAACTGATGTCAAGTCTTCCCTTGGCTTGAATAATGCTTGTCCAAGACAAAGGTAAAGTCCTCCCAACTCAAAGCATACATGGAAAAGACAACGTAAAATCGGCCCAACTTAAAGCATACATGGCAAAGACAACTTAAAGTCTGCCCCAAGCTGAAAATAGGAGATGGAAAACATATCTTGAAGTCCTCCTTAGGACAAGATCAAAGGGGACATCCAACATGCTAAGATGGTGCCTCGTCATCTTCCAACCAATCAAATTGTTCCAAGCTAGCATGTCTAGGCTCAATGAACCTAACACTTCATAATGCAACAATTTTTTTATTGTTGGTTTATATTTAGTAGAAGGGAAAGTGTCCCCAAATGTAATTTTCTCATTGGTCAAGAGCTAGTTAGTTGTGACAAACCCTAATTAGGGTTTTATTTTGTAATCTCGGTTGTTGATTTGAAATCAATCTTGGCCATTGAATTGTATTCGAGGAGCCTATAAATTGAGCTCACCCCTTGTTTGTAAAACATCAGAGCATCCATCACATACTACGAGTTCACTACCTTGTCTATGCTTTCACTTACTATTATGCTTTGATAGATTTTTTCCAAGCATCCATCGCTTGTTCGAAAGCACTTGTTGTAGGCTCTTAGCCATAGTAGCAAGACACTAAACTGTTTGATAAAATGCTTTGGTAGACATGTATGAAAAATGTGGTAGCATAGACAAGGTAGTAAACTATTTGAAAAAATGCCTCAAAGAAATGTGGTCTCATGGTGATGGAATGCCATGACAATCTAGGGAATTTGCTTGTCATGGAATTCCATCACCATGAGACCACATTTCTTTGAGGCATTTTTTCAAATAGTTTGCTACCTTGTCTATGCTATTGCTTACTATTATGCTTTGATGGATTTTTTCCAAGAATCCATATAGCTTGTTCGAAAGCACCTATTTTAGACTTTTAGCCTTAGCAGCAAGGCAGTGAATTGATTGATAAAATGCTTTAGTAGGCATGTATGAAAAATGTGGTAGCATAGACAAGGCAATGAACTGTTTGAAAAAAAATCCTCAAAGAAATGTGTTCTCTTGGTGATGAAATGCCATGACAAGCACATTGAGACCACATTTCTTTGAGGCATTTTTTTGAATAGTTCACTGCCTTGTCTATGCTATTGCTTCTTATTATGCTTTGATATATTTTTTCCAAGCATCCATAGCTTGTTTGCAAGCACCTATTTTAGGCTTTTAGCCATAGCAGCAAGGCAGTGAACTGTTTGATAAAATGTTTCGGTAAACATGTACGAAAAATGTAGTAGCATAGACAAGGCAATGAATTGTTTGAAAAAATGCCTCAAAGAAACATGGTCTCATGGTGATGGAATAGCATGAAAATATATAGCAATTTTCATGTCATGGTATTCCATCACCATGAGACCACATTTATTTCAGACATTTTTTTCAAGCAGTTCATTGCCTTGTCTATAGTATTGCTTGCTTTATGCTTTTGATAGATTTTTTCCAAGCATCCATAGCTTGTTCGAAAGCACTTGTTTTATGATTTTAGCCATAGAAACAAGGAAGTGAACTGTTTGACAAAATACTTTGGTAGACATGTATGAAAAATGTGGTAACATAGACAAGGCAGTGAACTATTTGATAAAATACATCAAAGAAATTTGGCCTCATAGAATGCCATGATAAGAAAATGCAATTGGCAGCTGCTCCTACTTATTAGTTATGCAATGTGAAGTAATTGCATAACTGCTTAGGTTGTCTTTGTAAAAACTATATTGTAATTGAAAATTTGTCATCTATCAGCATCTAGTTATTAGTTATGCAGTGTGAAGTAATGCTTTGACTTTGAAAGATGTGCAATAAAATGTAATCAACGATATGAATATAAACTACAAAAAATATTTTTTACAATTCATTAGTTAAAATATTTATTTTATTTGCTCTCTATATCTCTATATGCTATGGAAATACCTTTCAATTTCAAAATAAATAGATTTTATCTCTTGTTCTACTATTTTTTACGTTTTTTTTAAATATGATTTTTTCCTGACTTTTTAAAAAACTATTATACTTTTGGTTTGTCAAATTTTTCCCCAAAAGATTTTTGCTGCTATGCATTGGAAGCATGAATCATACATGTGAATACATGCACTATACGTGAAGTATACATGTGAATAAGTGAAGCATACATGCGAATAAATGAGGGACAAGTAATTGAAGCATTCTAAAGGATACAAACCACCAAGAATGGAGCTTATTTACACAATACACTTTAGATGGAGCTTATTGAGAAATCGATAGTAATTAATTAAGCATTAGATGTAAACAAAATCCATGCCTACAACATTCAAGCATATGATTTACACAATATGCATGATAACATCATTCAAGAATGGCAGTAGCAAAATTAGATTTTTTAATCAAAAAGCCGTAAGGTATACAATGATATATATTGATAAAAGTATATGCAATATATCCAAAAAATCCATACAGGCTTAGTACAAAGGAGCCATATTATGGACATAAAATGTCATGTATATATCGATAGTACAAAACATATGTTCTGAAATGCCACATAGGCATACAACAAATGACTGTAATACAGTCATTTTCCTCTAGGGGAAGGAAATAGATCCCATGCTGCCTTCAAATTTTGGTTGGATGGAGTGACTGTTGGTTCTCTGGTCTTTCAAACACGCTCACTAGTCCTCCTCTCTTCACTCTGGAACTTCAAATGATACAATAAAATGTAAAGATGTTAATACACATAAATTGAATTGTGGAATGACATATAACAAAATATAATCACTTACCGCATACAGATAGTTATCATTCACATTTACATCATTACCACGTCCACGATCTAGAGTGACAACCATTTGTAGAAACCATCAAGATAGAAATTAAGCTACACAAAATTATTGTGAAAATTTTCTATAATAGACCATAAAAGAGAAAATATAATGTCAAATCGACTAATCTGTTGCATACCTCTCTCAATGGATCAGAACTGGCTATTGTTGCAGCAACTTTGTGCTCCATCGTGCCACCAACATCACCAGGGCTATCTGATGTCAACATCTGCAAATGGTAAATGAAAGAGTAAATGGTAGGGTGAACTATTAAATGTTAATGGGATGGGATTAGAAAGGAATAAAGGAACAAAAAGTGAATTAGGAGAAGATAATGTGACACAATCAAGGAATACAAATGCAATGTTTGTGTTTCTCATCAATTTTTTAGATTTGTATATGAAAAATTATGAAAACGAGCTAACATTGTTTTACAACACCATTATTGAATAAAGGCTACCCGAGTGTAATCTGTTTGAGGAAATGAATTGTGAGGTGTGGAGGTTGAAGGTACACCAGAAAACTATTTGAAATCCAAAGCATGTTATGAGACAAAAATTCAAATATTACATTCAACTGTTCAAATGCAATACTAATATCTTTAATACTAGTTGTATACCTGTGGACTCAACATCAAGAACGAAAAAGGGTCTGTAGGAATGGGGCATGTCTCATGAACACTCCAACCCTGAAATTTCATCATATCAAAATTCAACTAATTTACTTATTCTTAAATTTCAAAATATAATTTAATAAACAACATTAAATGAACTTGCTGAATTTTACCCGAGTGTCAATGCCAAATGTATCATTCAACAAATCATCTATGAAATCCATCGCCTCTACAACTGATGTAGGCTGTGTAGCTACATCTTGAGCACTCTGATAATTGTACATGCAAATTGCACCACAAGCGCCACAATGGTGGGGTGGAGCTCGAGCCTACACATCTCCTCCACACCAGGCTCTACTAGAGGCCTCACACACTGTAAAATGGTCTAGGTGAGTGAGCCAATCTACTCCAACATGTCCACCTCTAGACTATCCTTAACAATGGAAGGAACGATGACATGCTCCACCATGGGTCTGGCCAAGGGTATCGGTGCCAACTGTGGATTACGTTGTGCAACAAGTCTATCATGTGTGGAGCCCCCACCTCTACTCTGAAGATTTAATATGTCAAAATAATTTGGCATCTTATTGAGGATAAACTCACAATAGAGTTTCCTCAAAAAGTATTGTGGTACCTCATGGTTATTGCATGGAGGTTGGTCAAATACCATCCACCACTGCTCCCAAAATTTATTTTTAATTAACTCATGGTGGCACCAATGGATGGGGAACCTCCTGCATGTATGAGACAAAGGTGCGTTGGTATGATTCAAAAATCCCTCTCCTACAAGGGTGGGTTTCGACATGCTTGGTTAATCTTCCAATTAATTGTTCAATGTCTCTTTTATTGTTTTCAATTTGATTTAGAATATTTTCTTGTGTTCCTTGAGGATTCCTATGAATTGATGGAGGGGTTTCAGGTTGTTCTTGAATAGGAGGCTCTTCCTGAGGGGGTGACTGTGAATTCTCAATGTTGGAGGTGGAGATTCATTCCCTGAGAATTAGAACAAAATTTTATTATAAAAACCTATTTCAATTTGCATTCTAAATCAAATTTGAAATAAATAGAATAAAAATACATACCTCTTCACAATCTTTGATGTCTCTGACGTGCTGGCGGAATCCTTGTGAAAAATAGCAAGCTAAGGATGCAAATAATGGATGATATTTGGCGAGCGCGAGTTGCAGACCTCAAATCCTCCAAGCCAAGCCGCGGGTTGAAGTGAAATGAGGTTTCAAAATGCATTTTTTTTTATTTACCTTTTGCATTTGGCGCATGCCAAATGACTTGAAGTTATTTGGTGTGTGCCAAATGGCCAATTTCGGCCATTTTTTGTGAATTTTTACAATTTGACACCTAAATTGTGTCATAGATTGGTGCATTTACCTAGGTGTACGGATCCCTCTCTACACGTATTGCCTCGCTGGCAACACTTAGTAGGCCATCGATAATGACAACAGATTTACTACATGTACATGTAAGAATTGAATGCGCCCAAAAAAGTAAAATTGTTCACTAAGGTATTGATATTCTAAAGCAACTACTACTCTAAAAGAGTTTTATGCAAATCCTTCCAAGAACGCAACAATGGCGGAAGCATCATCTTCTGGTCAAGATGTCGGCATTTTGTTCCAAAGGACAGGCTAAACCAACATCTTTGGGGAGATCTCATATGCTAATGTCCCAACACCAAAGGACCAAAGCTTTGCGCATACCAAGACCATACAACCAGGAAACCTCGTCAAGGATGAGGTGATCAAGGATTTTGTGGACATCTTCGACCCAAAGCTACATGTAAACCCTAAGAGCCTTAGAGAGGGGGTGTTGCAAAGAATGCTCATCCATGGGTCAATTGAAGGTTTTACAACTTGTCTCTGGCATTATGGCTTGCCAGAATGCGTACTTCCCTACACGCATCCATGCCCAGAACTGGTTAATGCATGTGTAGAAAAATTGAAAAAGAAACATGGGTTATTAGTGGTGCCAACAGATTAAGGGTTACCATCAGTGCGACAACCATCTAGGATATGCTATGCATCCCTACAAATTGGGAAGCCGAGAGATTCCAAAGTAGAAAAATGGAAGATTTCTAGAGAACCAGAGACAAAAAATTAAGATTCTATATGGATGAAACAACTAAAGGGTCGAGTAAAAATCAGCTCATCTTCCCTTTGGCACACAGAGAGTTCAAGTCGGACGCATATGATGTCTTCTCAATGCTAGATTTTTTTTGTGGCCATGGAAGTGATGATGAGGTCCACAAGTTCCAGATGGGTTTGGCCTTCATGCTTAAGAAAGAAAGGAGCTAGAAGTGTTTCAATTTTGTCGAAGTAATTGTCGAGGGAATGCTGAAGCAATTAATAGATTATAACACCACCTTTAAGTTTAGGTATTCCTCTTTTCTGGTACACTTGATTTTACATCAAAACCCTAAAATATTTAGGGGTTATTTTCTGCTCAATAAGTTTGATGTAGCGGGGTTATTCAAGCCAGTTTCAGCCTGGACCCATGTGCTTTCCAAAACATGAGATTACTATTCATTTGTTGATTATTTCTTGCAACCGATGCTCTTGGATCTGTCTCCATGCCCTCTAGGCAGGTTTCCCCCTAAAGGTTTGGAATGGATGAAAAACCACCAGAACTCGGTGGATTATTTTTTCAAAGCAAAATTTTCTTTCATCAAATTCCATGATTTTAATGAGGAACCTTTTAGGCTTCCTAAATTTGTAACATATAGGACCCTTGCCTTACAGGAATGTCGTCAGATATCCATTGCTAATAAAATTTATAGCAATGGGAGACACAAGAAATCAATCTACGCACTTACCCTTGCCATCGCCAAAATTCAGATAACGCTTGTAAAGCGGGAGGATCAAGAGGTGTTGACTAGTAAGTTGGTTTTCCTAGGCCTGGTCCTTATTTGTGATACATGGAAATATAATACTTTTGGGTGTCTTCCGACTATCAAACACGAAGCGCGGGAGTACTTTGAGTCAAGGAAGAATCTAACCAAGGAGAGGGTAGAGGTCTACATTGACCTATCCTTTATACCATTTGAATGACCTCCATGGCTCAAATTCTATCCTAGGGTGGTGGAGTTCTGATAGAGCACCCAAATGGGCCAGTCCCTCAAAACACGACTCAAGAATTTTGGATGGATGGAAAGGAAGAAGGTAGATTTCTGGAGGTACAGGCAGGAAATCAAGAACCTCAATGCTCTATATGGAGAGGTTAAGTTGAACGATGAAACGATCGATGAGATCTATTAAGCTGAGGCTGGGTTTGATAATAGCAATCCTAAATCAGATCGAGAGATTGAATAGGAGCAAGCACTAGTTTTCACCCCCTTGACTTAGGCATCTGATGCAGGAAAAGCGAAAGGAAAAGGATTGAAGCACAAATAATCGAAAGTCACATCCTCTTCCAACACCCTAACAAAGGGTAAGAGGACCCGATGGTCTCCGAAGAGATCTTCCATAGCTCCAAGGACCCAAGGTTCAATAGGATTGATTGCTAGAGAGTCTAAATTGACCAGTGCAACCCCTGTAAATAGGAGATGAGTCCAAGATTTAGGTGGACTAGGCATATCAAATAGAGGAGAAGAAGTGGACTCTGCTCTCCAAGGATTTTTAGCTTTGACAATCTAGGTAAATCTTGTGCTCACCCTCCTTCCTTCTATTGCATATTTTGTTGCTACTGCCCTCCCATGTATAGAAAGAAATCCTCCATCTACGGGTTTCGATGTCCTTGTCCTTATTACACCCCTGACCATATTTGACAATGAACCCCACGAAGAAACCCTGTGTGTCGAACAAGAATCTTCCGCCTCGGTTGCAATTGACTTTTTAATTTCCTTTTCAAGGGAACCCATTGTAAACACTGATACAACCATGCTAAAAGTTTCATCGTCCTCGTCTGCTTCCTAAAAAATGTCTCTTTTTCTGCCTACTTCCCCTTTTACTCTGATGGGTGTCTCTCCTTAGTCCATACATGGCATTTTTCCCTTTTCAATGACAACGCTTCCATTTTCCTCTCTGCAACCTCAGACGGCCGAGGCCTCTCCTTCTGTCACCCTCTTTAGTCTCCCCGTTGGTGTTTCGCTTGTTGCATATAGTATTGAGTCTCCACAGAGTTTTTAGACTCATATTGAAGTAACAAGGCAAGCTCGACAAGAAAGAAAGATAAAGTTGTGGGGAAAGGTTGCAACAAATCCAACTACCCAAAAGTTGGAAACTTGTTTTGATGAAGAGTAAAATGTTGTGTTGATCACAGCTATGAGGCCACATACATCTAAACTGGAAGGAGAAATAAAGCTCAAGGATTATGATATCCAAGCTATGGGCCTGAATTTAAGTGAAACTCTCTCATGCGACAAATTCGTCTTGGAAAAAGCAACTCAGAAGGTGGTCTACAGTGACTATGAAAAGTTGGAAAATAAGTTAAAGAAGTGCAAGGAAAATTTGGTAAATGTAAAGGCCATAGTGGACCGACTACAAGAAAAGATTTGGAGATGGCTTGCTTGAGGAAGTTATAGGGTCAACAAGGTGAAGCAACTAAGTTGATTGAAGGAGTCCAGAGTGAGAAGGATCAGCTTCATGCTGAGGTAGAAAAATTGAAATGTGAGATCACGATCGAATGTGAAAAAACCACATAGCATTAACAAAGGAAAAAGAAGTTGTAAGGTGAAATAACTAGAATGGACGCTATATATAATGAGATGCAAAAGGTTCTATAGGAGATGGATTAGGAAAAGGAGGATATGTAGAAGGAATAAGCTAGCGTTTGATCTCAAGCCTCCTATGATCTTCAAAATTCCTAGGAAGAAACATAAAAGGAGAAAGGAGAAAAGTAAGACATCGAGTCTATTTTGTAGACTCGCAATGAGAAGATTGGGAAGCTACGCTATGAGCTTACAAATACTCTCCAAGAGAAGAATCAATTGGAGGGAGACATGAGAGCGAGGGAATCCCAATTCCAAAAAGAATTGATAATAGCATAGGGATCCAAAATCCTCCCAATACTTAAAAATTAATATCTACTCATTGGGAGAGTATCATAGTTGCGGTAGCAGCCCTGAAGCTAGTTTTGTGGTTTTAACAGATGCTCAAGAGTTAAACACAAAGGTCAGCTCAACAGTTGACCAAATTCTGCACAAAATCACTCCTCGAGCAGAGGAATCAGGAGTGTTGATCTCAAAACTATATACGGTAACCGAGGAAGCTCTAAAGAGTGTCGAGATTCCCGATCGAAGAGCGGCTGCAAGAAAGGAAAACAAATTTATCATTTCCAACTAGGTTGTAGTGAGATTGAAAATTTTAAGAATAAGACAAATAAATGCATTATCATCTAGGGTATTAACTATCATGATCATGAATGACTTCTTACTCCCAAGCGGAATAGATATTCGCCTCATTCTTCTTCCTAACCTCGTGGGATGGTAGATTTATTGTGCCAAGGGCGCGTGCACCATTTCGAGTTGGACACCCTCAAGGATTGGTTACCTGTCTTGGGCTTTGTCCAACATTGGGTGGATTTACCCGCCTTTCCCTTCCACACACTCCCTATCCTCATCAAGCGTTACGAAGGAGATTGGGGTCCAAAGACTATTCTTCAAGGTAATAATTCATAGTAGCTTATGATATGCAATAATTGTTGTAAGCATCATTATTGGGTCATTGATAAATAGTATCCATTTATTGTTGTATGTGGTATTTGTCAATTACTTGTACTATACATATATGAAGTTCATTATATTGACATATACATCTATCAAACAGTCATGTCGTTAAATCACTCTAAGCCTTCATTCATCATTAGATATATTAAATTGTATTCACAAGTTATCATAGAATGAAATATTTATGAATCCAATTGGTATTTAATCTAATGAGATTTAGGTTAGTCATCATACCGTAAATATTTCACTGTATGTAGCAATTCGAATTTCCAGAATACATAATCTTCAATGTTATCCAGATAGCTGATGACACTTACATCAGATTTCCACTCTAAAACGTGTTCCCTGTGAGTGTATTCACTACGAATCTCCTTCTTGCTATGAACCCTTTCCAATGGGAGCACTTAAACCCAAATATGTCATTCAAAATGCTTCTCAAAGAGACACTAGACATGTTAGAGATCAATAAATTTCCATAATAACATCTAATAAGGTCAAAGATGAAATAAATATTACATTCTTGTCAAATGATTATTCATTTCCTCCCCATCTCTCATTATGAATAATTCTTCTATAATATATTTCATAAGTACATTAGACATTAAACATCTTCAAGATCTCATAGAGGGAATTCTATTATATCAGGAGGAACAAATAGAATCATTATTACTCATAGGGCTAAATAATTGCTGCAAGCATTATTATTGGATAACCATACATAAACATATTATATATATATATATATACACTTATCAATTATTAAAATATATTTATCAACATATGACTTATATATATATAGTGTATATATTATATTTAACTTATATTTATCTTAGGTATATATATATTACACCTATATCTCGCATACTAACCTTTACTGCCTTCTTAGTCCATTCAATTATTATCATTTATTCATTATAAAATTTATCCATATATACCTGTATGCCTATTAAATAATATACACATACTGAATGGCCTTATGTTCTAATGCACTTCAATCACAGATTACATCATTGTGCTACTGTTCTGAATCCAGATCATATTCAATGCTTTCCCATATTATTTTCTATGCTTCTTTATCGATGCCCTTTAGGACTTGTAACCCTCTCATCTTATAGTCGGTCAAAGGTCGTTTTGTTCAGAATATATTCTTCTAATATTTCATGATTACCATTCCATTTGATGCCTTTGTTTTGAAAATGCCTTCCCTTAAATGCATAGGCAAATTAAAAATGGGTTCACAAGAAAGAGCTTTTGATTCTGAATCCATATGCATACTTTGATTAGAACTAGTGGCTGAAGGTACATAATTCATTGATACAAACTCAATGCATTGAATGGCATCTGACTAAAGGGGACACTGTTTGGATTGCTAGTTAGTCTTTGAATATATAACAAGGTTCAAGGAGAAAACTCTCATTATCGCACACGTTGACATAATTTTGGTTCCAAAGCTCTCTTTATGGGACCGCTTTGCAGTAATAAAAAATATACAAACTTTACAGGGCTCACATGCATGAAGTAAAATGGACAAGAGAGTTTCTACATAATTCCTATCAAACACAGATGAAACCTTCTCATTTCAACAATAAATTTGAATAGATAATACTAAAAGTAGTTTAAAATATCAATTTATAATCAAACTATAAGAATGCCTTAAAGCACTATGAAACCCTACTTGCATTTCACAATTGTGAACAAAGAAAAAGCTTCATTCTAGAAACTCACCCTGTACTCTTTTCTTGAAAAATTTGCTACAATTGCAGAATTTAGGTTTACATTGTTCCAAACTTGTCATTACAGCACAAGTTACTAATACATTGGTTCTAAAGCTCTCTCTATGGCACAGCTCTACAACAATTGAAGATATATAGTCTTTACAGGGCTCCGATGCAGTCAACAAAATAGACAAAAGGGTTTTTACATAGTCCATTTCAAACAACATTTCAATCATCCACATTTATTCCATGAGTTTTGTCAAACACTTCACTTGCCTTTTGTATGCTTTCATTTTTTGCATATGTGCCTATGAGGACCATAGCTATGGCATTTGACAAAATTCTTCTATTTACATGCATCCATGCATCTTGCCCAGAGATACACATATACATGCATCCATGTGTATTGCAATACATGCATCTATGTATACATGCACCCATGGATATGTGTATCTATGCAACTTCATATGCAATTCATGAATATTTCCATTCATGCATATTTAAGCATTTATGTATCCAACTATGCATCCATCTATCTATCAATGCAACTATGTTTCTATGTATTCTTCTACCTATAGATGCATCCATGCATATATGCATCTGTGCTTCTATGTGCATATGTATATAGGCATCTATCCATATATGTGTCGATGTATCTATGGATACATCTATTCATAGATACTATCTATCCATGCAACTATGTTTCTATGTATTCTTCTACCTGTAGATGCATCCATGCATATATGTATCTGTGCTTCTATGTGCATATGTATACAGGCATCTATCCATATATGTGTCGATGTATCTATGGATACATCTATTCATAGATACATGTATCTACGCATCTATGGATACCATGATAGATGTCCACATCGATGTATCTATGGATACATGTATCAAGTAGCTCGTTAATGTGAAATGTGCCCAAGGATAGTTATACTTATTTCTCTCCTTTAATTGTTATATATTCAAAGACTAATTAGAAATCCAAATAGCCTGCTCTTTAGTCAGATGCCATTCAGTAATTTTGCATCAATGAATTATGTACCTTCAGCTATGCTTTCAAAGAATAAGTCGACAGTGTGTTGCTTTGAGCTTTTCCATTGTCATCAAAGCATAAAGCATAGAGGGATTTTGTTAAAAGTCGTAATTATTGTCCCCATAGGAATAAATGCAAACAATGAGAGCATACAAAAAATAGGTGAACTGTTTGGAAAAACTCATCAAAGAAAAACTATTATTTATGATTATTTGTTTACATATTCATTCATTTGTAGAACAAAAAATGGGAAACTAATACAACAGTAAATAGTTATAGACTGCAAAAAGAATCAGACCTAGAACAAGAGCAACATCCAAAAAATTGCGCTTTAAAGTACCTAATGCACTAGAGAATTTATCATAGCACAATACAAATTTTCATTTGCACAGAGATAGACATATGCATTTGTAGCTATATGCAAATATGCATGAATACATCCTTCCATGTAACATATGCATTTCTAGCTATATGCAAATATGCATGGATCCATGTATACATGTATTCATTTCTCAATTTGTCCATGTTATTCTATTTTCTGTGTATACATGTGTCTCTCAATGCATCCATGCATATATCTGTGAATAAATCTACGTTTTTCTCTGTCCATACATTTATTGTTTTATAACGCATTAGCGTTTGCATTTTTTCGGTTTCATGGCCTTCCATATTAATTGTTTTCATTTTGTCTTTTTTTAAAACTTTTTAGTAATGCTAATCCGTCTTGATGTATCTGTTTGCATTTCTACTACAGACGGTCTAATCATTCCAATGGTTACATATAACATGTTGGCTGCTCAAAAGAAAAATGTACATATATTTACATATTTTAAATCTACATTAGCTTGGGTGATTTCTAAGACAGTTTATTATCATCATATTCTGAATTGTGTTCTTCTTGGAGACTTTTAGAGCTTGTCTCTTGAAAGTGACTTACTATTATCAAGTATTTGTAGTATTTTTCTTACTGTATTGTTTTATTGTGCAATTTGATTCATTACAAGTGGTATTACAGAATAATATTCGCACTATGAAGACAAGAAAAAATCATTTATGTTATTTTAGAGTTCATTTTAGGAAATATATATCTCTCTAATTTGCTAAATATTTTTTCGGTTTTCAAATATTTTTCAAGGTCATATTCAAGTTATTGCAATATAAATTATAAGGTAATATCCTTAAATATCATTATATTTTTATATCTATTCTTCTCTTGTCGCATTTTGAGGAACCTCAAGGATCTGGACACCTTGTTTAGTACAAAGGAGAGTGAGAAATGGGACATGAGTCTTTTTTCTATGTTTGTATTGAAACACTCAGCCCTATGATGATTTTAAAATGCATAACCAATAACAAACTAGACATTCTTCCACCCTTTGTTCGAAGAAATGATCACTTCATACCCTATTCATTCCATTCATTTCCATTTCCACCCTTCCATGTCCTTTCTTCTCAAATCAAATACATTTCAAAATCCATTTATATGCTTGGCTTCCATCACACCAATCTGTTGCATTCCCTTTTTCATTCAATCCAGCTCCCTCATTCAAATTTTTATTTTTCACATTTAATTTTAAGCATGTAACTCAAAAATGATAAATTCCTACCATTTACATTCCATTCATTCTCATTTCTAGGGTCGCACATCCTTGCCTCCCATATCAAATACTTTTCATAACGCATTCATATACCTTACTTGCATCTCATCATTCTCTCAATTCCCTCTCTTTGTTGCACTTACATAGCTCAGTCTTCTTTATTACCCTTATATAGCTTTATCTATCTATAGCTCAAATATACCTTCATCCATCACAACAAAATTCACACCATACCAGACAGAGGCAAAAATGAAGAAAATATCAAGGTTATGCAATTAAACACTGAGGGCTTTCAACATTACTATCATAACATCTAGTTGTATTCAAGATTTCTTTTCAAAATGTTTTTCCTAAATCCTGTTTATTACAGATACCTAAGAGCACGTATTACAGTTTCTTGGAGACTAAAATGTATCATCAGATTTAACAAATATTTCCATGTATACATGCATTCAAATACATCGTTAGATATCCTTTATACACTTGTTCAAAAAACAACAATGTATTATTCTTTTGTTTCAATCATAAATGTCTTTTGTATATCTTTCAAATGCAAATTGTTTCTGACATTTCTAACTTTATGCACGTAGGAATATGTAGATTCTTGTTTACATACCAAATTACATGGGCTCATGTACACGTGCCTCCATGCATAGATGTTTGCATTCATCCATATATTTATGCATTCCTTCGATATATGCATTGCTAATAAATAATTAACCTTTCCTCTTTTTTTTCATTTAATACTGCAAATGCAAATTGTTTCTGACATTTCTAACTTTATGCACGCAGGCATATATAGATTCTTGTTTACATACGAAATTACGTGGACTCATGTACACATCCATGCATGTATACGTGTTTACATGGATCCATATTTTTATGCTTCCCTTCGATATATACATTGCTAATAAGTAGTTTGTTTCTCCTATTTTCTTTCATTTAATACTGCAAATGCAAGTTCAGTCTCATCGCGCTTTCAGACTCGTTCAAATGCCGAGGATTCTTTCCACTCTTGTGTGCTTTATGTGCACATCGATACATGTATACATGCATACATGTATACATACATGCCTTAAGCATTGTTACAAATGTTTCTCTCTCATTAAATTTCAATGCAAAGTGCTATAAACATGTGAATTATTTAAGTGTGGCAACATTTTATCTTACGTAATAAGGTTCTTTATATCTTTGCAAATGATTTTATGTTTAATATGTATACACAAAGATATCTATTTGTATTACATAAACAAGATTAAAATCTTATTTATAATAAAATCAATAGCTTTCTAGTGATTCATCTAAGAATTTATTGCGATATAATTACATTGTTCTATACACAAAAAAATGTTTTCATATTACATAACCAACATTAAAATCTTGTTTCTAATACAATCAATAGCTTTGTATAGAACTAACTTTCATATTACATTAAAAAAAAGATTAATTGATCTTAGTAAAGTTTACAAATAGACCTTACACCATACACAAAAATATGTTTTCATATTACATAAGAAACATTAAAATCTTATTTCTAATACAACCAATAGCTTTATATAGAATTAATTTTCATATTACATTTAAAAAAAGATTAATTGATCTTAGAAAAGTTTACAAATAGACCTTACACTAGCACATTAAACATAATTTTCTTTACAAATGGACATACAAGCAAAAAAAAGAGGTGTAGTAAACTCTATTTGCACATGCATATAGATATGTGTCTATATGCAATAATGCGGACACATGTAAAGAATGCAATATTTTTTAGTGTCTGGTCACATGTTTTTGTAAATTCTTGCGAATGATATTTGATGCTTAATAAATATTCCTACATCAAAACTTTCTTGGAATTGAAATGACTAATTAATTTATGGACCAAAAGGTTTATTAAAAAAATAAATTTAAAATTATGCATTGTTCATAAGTAATTTATTTCTCCTGTTTTCTTTCATTTAATACTGCAAATGCAACTTGAGTCTCCTCATGCTTTGAAACTTGTTCAGATGCCGAGGATACTTTTCACTCTTCTATGCATTTTGTGTCCGTCGATACATGTATACATGCATGCATGTATACACAGGTAACACAAGCATTGTTACAAACATTTAAGATTGCTTGCATTTAATAATTTAAAGATAACAAGAATACATTTTTGCTTCCTGAATAAGATCATAAAGGATGTTTCTTGTTCCAAATGTATACAGACTCATAAAAATTCAAGTGTTTATTGGTATATCTATAAAAAAGTCCACGTATACATGGTACCCAAAATTTCAATTTTGCATGCATCCATCGACACATGTGAACTGTTCAAATCTCTTTATGGACCATGTTCCCCATGGACCCTAAACATTCCACACATTAATGCACCATTGCAAATTATTTCAAACTTTCCTACCTGATTTTAATACATTTATATTCCTATCTCCTATCTAATTACTTTTTCTCACTCATAGCTAGATGCTTTTTACCTCTTGGCAGGAACTCGACGCTTGCGTCACTTGTTTTCTATGCTTCTTTATTGATGCCCTTTAGGACTTGTAACCCTCTCATCTTATAGCCGGTCAAAGGTCTTTTTGTTTAGAATATATTCTTATAATAATATTTCATGATTACCATTCCATTCGATGCATTTGTTTTGAAAATGCCCTCCCTTAAATATTGCTACGGCTGAGAAGACATACCCTCTCCTAAGTGTGTGTCTTTCCCTGATCGCAGCCTTTGAGAGAGTTGACTGAAGCCTTGCTGCCTTGAATCGATTCAATAGTCACCGTTTTTTAGTTATTTGAGAATTGTTGCTTGCTTCTTAAAACTCATTCATTTATTTAGTAATCGAAAATAATTGTTAATAATATTTTTAATTATAATGTTACAATGATAATTTTTAGGTTATATTTATTTTATTATTTTATTTTGGATGTCTAATTTAATATTTCACATTCTATCATTGTCAATTACATATTTAATATTATTATAATGATTATAATATTTAGATTTTCTTATGAACATTATATATTATCCATTATATTTATAATCATAATTATTTTATGTTTATATTTTTTATTTTTTATATATTTTTATATATATTATATCATAATAATATTTATGATGTTATTATAATATTCATAATTGTAATATTGTCTTGGACACTTATAATTATGTAATATCAAATGGTTAACTATTTCAATTATGCTTCTAAATGGCACGATTCTGGGGACATGACATACTGGTTGCGGCGGTGCTCTTTCTTCTAGTTATAAAGGGGGTTTACAGTGGAGGTTTTAAAAGAGTTTTTTTTAGAGGTTTTTTTTTTAAAGTTAGATTCTTACAGAGCGTTGTTCACGCTCTATGGCATGTACTATTTGTCAATACTATTAATCGGATTGGCATTTGACCTTTGTTTTTTTAGTTGGTTTATTGCATAACAGATATTAATAAGGAGAAGCTTTTGAAATTGTGCATCTTTTATGGCCTTTATCATGAATTTCCTTTTCATATATCATTTATACTGAAAGCTTTGTGTCAAGTTTTGCATAGATAGTTTGGATAATTATTCTACATGTTATTAGCTTCTATGTTTAAAATTTATCTTTCAGAAAGTGAATCATGTTATTATACTCTTTCCTTTTCTATAAAAGATTATGTTGAAAGACATTATGTTGTAAGAGCAAGGGTGGTCCTGTGGTATCTAATTTTTCTTATTAATATTTGGGGTTTCTTTCTTCTACTGGACCTTAATGGATGCTTCCTATGGGGAGATTTGAATGACTGCACTATGCTTTCCTTAGCCTTTGTGGTTCATTCTTTTTCCAACAATGAAGGGTTTGTAGCATTCTGTGTCCATTTCATCAGAAGTAGGAGATTGTTAATCTTTGAAATGTTGTAAAAGCATTGGTGCATCGCCATATTTTCATTTTATTTGTATTTTTCTTCCCCTTTTCCTCAAAACACAAAGAAGAGTCAACTTTCTTTAAAAATCCTGGAGGTCATTCAGTGAGGTGCAATTTGGTCTCCCACTCGCTGAATTTTCCATAAGGTTGTTCAGAGAGGCGCAAACTTTTATGATCAACATCATCCAATGAAAATATTTTATTCCTAATGTTAGGAAAAGGTGTGTTTTCCACCTTGCATAATGTTATAATGTAATATTTTATTATTATGTGGTGCATCTAGGGGATCTTGGGATGTGTGCATCACATGGGTTAACATTCTTGGGGCCACTTTATGTGTTGTATGTAATATTGTGATAAATATTTAATGTGGGGTTGAATATTGGGGAAATATTTAATATTGAGAAAAATTAGTACGAAAAAGTAAATGTGGGGGTTTATGGTTTTGTAGACTTATGGTATTAGTCACATGGTTTTATGTAATACCATTTGGTAGTTTTGTGTGAGCTTATGTCTATAAAAGAAAACACATAGGTAGTTGTCTAAGGTTGGTAGGTTGGCTAATTTTCCTAAGGGGTTGAGAGCATCTCTTCTTACAATTTGTGAGGTTTGAAGCATGACATGGGATGTGTGGTTACTTGCTTGTTCACATGGAGTGTGAGGACTTGTGTTTCAAGGGTATTCATGGAGAAATTTGAAGATGTATTGTAAACTTTATTGTTGAATAATAGATGAGTGATGGATGATTTTGGAGGCTGATTTTTTCCCTCTTGAGGGTTTTCCTAAGGTATATCTTGTGTCATCTTTGATGGTATGTTGTCTATTCTTTTGCATATGGATTTTGAATAATTGTTGCATATATTTCTCTATTTGGATTATGTTGAAATTATCTTGCGTGGAAGCATATTTTATTTTATTTAGTATAAGAGCCATGATTGTGGTTTGTGTAACCCTTGTTGGAGTTGGTTTGGTGCATAGTTGAATCCAAGGCTTGTAGAGAAAGAATGAAGACATTGCAAGATATGAGGGTTTTGTATAGGTTATTTTTGTAGATTTGGAGTTTTGAGGTTGCAAATATGTGGTTATTTTTGTATATCTAGGTTTATGAATCTTTGTTGGAAAAAAGGTTTTTTCTTGGTGTTCACCATGAGGATTTTGTAGGGTAAATGTTTTAGATGACCCCTTGGGACAAAATAGATGTTATCATTAGATCCAAGAGGCCCGAGAGATGAAGATATTGGTTATTTGGTGTTTGAATCATTGTATAATCACATGTACATCTCTGATTACTCCCATTTGACATGGTTATCTTTATATTATTGATTTTTTATGTTGTATTTTTGGATCTACGGGTTATGTAGTGTTGTAGGTTGTCTACACTTACAAGTTTCATATATGACTTGGATGTGGGTTGTCTATGGCGATAGATGCTTCAATGTTTTTGTAGATTCATATTTGTGGCTTGGTTTAGTCACTTTTTTTTCTTTGGTTTGGTTGTCATGTTGAGGTAGAGAGATGGTATTACTAGATACACTCATTATGTGGGACCTATACTTGTTAACTATGTGATGCAAGCATGTGTGAAATGATTAGAGTTTATTGTTGGTATATTTGGTGGTGATCATAGTGTCATGGATTTTCCTTGTGATTTTATGAATTTGACATGTCATGATTGTTTATGCAGGTGAATTTTTGGTGGTGTTGGATTGATTCATGTTTATTTTGTGGTGATGTATCTTCAGTTTGAGTATCATGGTTTTAATTTTCATTTTGAGAGCTCTTGGTTTTGTAGTTGAGTTCTTTGATTGTGTGAGGGCCTTTGGTTGATCTTCATTGAGGAGATTATTATCACGATGTCATAGATATCTTGATTACATATTGTAGACACCTAAAAATTATCATTAAGCATGTGAATTTATTAAAACCCTCTTTTCACTTTTGATAATTAAATAATCTTAATTATTTTATTATTACCTAAGGTCATTAATTATTCCATTTATTAAATAATCTAAATTATTTAATTAATTCACTTTTAGCTTTTCTGACACAAATAAATTAAAATTCTATTTAATTAAATAACTCATTTTTTCTCACTTTTGAATTAAATTTCTATTTAATCAAAAAGTGAACTCACTTTTTTCCTCTTGAAGGGAGATAATGTTTCCATTATTTCAAAATTCATTTTCCTCTTCGAACTAATTGATTTTGTCAAAAAATAGGTTAGTTTCCTCTTTCTCTTTCACTTTCAAACTTATCTCATCTCGTCTCATCTAATTTTATCCATTGATCGAATTAATGTCTTTTCAATCTTGATCATCCATTTTCCATTTGTCTCTCTATAAATACCACCATCATTTATCATTTTGATCATCTAGAGGATCTTAGACATCTTAGAAATCTTGGAGAGCTTAGAAACCTTAGAATCTCTTGTTATCTTTCTTTCAAGCTTAGTACATCCATAGTCATTTAGAATCTTCAATATTTTGCTTTATCAATTTGCATACTCAAGAAAAATTTGAGGGAAACTATTATATTACAACAAAATGGAGAAGTGCAATGAAGGTGATTCATGGAATGCATGAAGGTTTTGGTGAGATCTTTCATTTTTTTATGCTTTTATGTTCCATTGTGCTTCATTATTAGCTAGGGTTTAGTTTGTTTATACTTTATATTGCTAACTTGGATTTTTCCCTTGCTACATTTGGTGAACCTGACGTGAAGGGAAAAATTTCTATAGATTCCATACAAATTTTTGATTTTGTAGGTTTTAGGTATGGTTCAACGCAATCGAAAAACCCAAAATGACGCAATGGCCAGCCGAATGACACAACTGCTTTGCATTAGGACATATTTATATTTTATTTGATTTCTATTTATTTTTGTTTTATCAGATTAACCCTAGGGTTAAGTTGTATGCATCATTAGATCACTTGTGTTTGGTAGATTTTTAGATATTTTTTAGGTTCAAGTTCGTGCGACGTAACTGGTTGTCATTTGCTGCAATCGCATTTTTGGTTTGTTGCAACTGTCAGAAATCTGAGCCACATCTATTCTGGTGAACCACAATTGACATCTCGTGAGTTGCAATCATTGTTTCTGAGATGCATTTTACCACTACCATGAGCCGCAATCGCTTGTTTAGGGTTTATTTTAAATTTCTGCAAGTATTTTTAGTTTTTGAACTTTTTGGTTCAATAGACTAAGGTTTTTTGGTTATTGATATTCTGTTGGCAACGTGTGACAAGTTGGAGGAGGATACTAACTTTTTTTTTTGTTCATTTTAAAAAGAAACTTCACTTTTAAGCAATAAACAAACAACAACCACAACTTGCAATCATGGTTAAAATGAACTACATGTACATTCATGGGCTTTAAAAAGAACACAATTTGTATCTACACTCATCAAGGTTAAAACATACTTATATTTTCATAGCATTGGGTTAAAAAGAACCCTGTTTTTTAGCAACAAACAAACAACTACAACTTGCATTTCACAATCATGGCTTAAAACGAATTGCATGTACATTCATCGGACTTAAAAATAATATAATTTACATCTACACTCATCAAGGTTAAAATGTACTTGCATTCTCATGGCATTGGGCTAAAAAGAACCTTGATTGTTTCATAATAATTTGGGTTAAAATTTACAACTATTTGGCATGTTTTGTGGTATGGTAGTGATTTCTTAGTGCGTATACACTTCTCTTGTGCCTCATAGTGATTTGGAGAATTAAATTCACTTAGGGATTATTGCTTTGTCACCCACACATTTTGGATTTGGGCATTAAAATGAACAATCTTGCGAGTGTGAATTGAAAGCTTTGTGTATGCACTCTCCTCGCGCCTTAGTGCAATCTTGGATGACCAAAAACAAAGTTTTCAATTCACTTTTTTTTACCCAGTAGAGGTCCTACCTTGGTGGGAAAAAGTACTCACCCCAAGGGAACGACCCAAGTGGTAACAGGCTAAAGTCAAGTCCTTTCAAACCACTATAAAAATTCGTGATTGCAAGGAAAGTTTGCAATCAACGAGAAGTGGTACGTGATAGCCCTCCCCTAGTATCTTTATGATGTGAAAATCCCTTGTTCTAAGGGTTAGGAGGCCTCTTGAGGGAGTTTATCATAGTACCCCTTGAATCGTAATCCCTTACTAGACACCTCTTGTTTGTAGAAGCCTAGCCTTTCAGTCGTTGCTTGGTATAGTGCAGGGTATAGTATCATGCTCAAAGATACTCACTAATGACTCCCTTGAGTAGAGATAGCAAATTCCTCTTTGGGGAATTCGAAGTTGGTGCATCCGTAGAAGTGAGTGTCGTGGAGGGGAGCCAGTGCCACCAAAATTCTAAGCTATTTTCTCTTGAAAGAGAGGTGTTTCACATTGATCTCGAGGAATTTCGGTGGGCTATACCAAGTATACACACCTTTCCAACGAGGATTTGTGCTCATTTTCAAAGTGCTTGTATCAAACAACCCAAGACAAGACAAAGTGTTTGCTGAATAAATGAACAAATAAACACCTCTATAATCTGGAAAAACACGATCAAACTGGAAAAAAATTACAACCTTGTCAAAATTTGCAAAAATACCTTGTAAAAATTATAGAAAAACTGGACTTTATTCACTATGAACCACAACTGAGACTCTATAAAACACAACCGATTGTTAAACACCACATCTGTCAAACCTAAAACACAACTACTAATAAATAACACATTTGTTAAAACTACAACACAATTACTGTATGAAACACCACATTTGTATTCTGCAATGCAATTGTGACCTTAAATGTTGCAGTTGTCTATCACTCAGAAAAACAAAATTCACTATCACAATCTGAGGTCAAACATTCAAGATCTATCTTCAACTACCTTTTTACTGTGACCTTTGTACAAAAACCATAAATATTTGCTTGAACTTCCCACCATTGCACCTTGTAGTTGTCACTTAGTCGTAACAATAGGCATACCATTTGTAAAATTTAGTTGCATTTTAGGATTCCTCGTCACCTTCTCTTAGGTCATTACCTTTGCAGATTTCAGAATAGGCCAACTCTCCATACTTTGTACAAACCTTTGCTTCAAAGAAAATTGTCATTGGACCAAGTCACTTGTCACACTTGTTGTCTTTGTCATTTTGGGTGAGTCTTTTCTATCCCATAAGTCTAGTTTGGGAACTCACTTTGTCTCTTGGTCATTTCACTTGGTCTCACAAAAGGTCCTTTGACAATTCAAATTGAAGCATTGGCTAAACTTTGGATGGTTAGTAACCTCTTCTAAAATCTCCTAAAGTTGATTAGCTTTTAGAGCTTGCCTACACCTTGCATTTAGAATACCTCATAGCATACTTAGACTTTTCCATAACATACCAAAACTCTCTCATCTTAAGACACCATCATTTATCACTTTGCATTATACATTCCTCTTAGACATTATTATCACTTTGCATCATTGCCACTTTACATTAGATATCCAACAAACCCTTTAGACATTATTGGCACATTGCATTTAGACATTCCTCATTCTCCAAAAAGACCAAAAACATAGTTGCATTAGCATTCATTCTTCATAAAAATCCAAAAATATAGATTGAGATCATATCATTTCCATCCATAAACAGTTCCATATCATTTGCATTTCTTCCTTTGAGCAAATCTTATATGGTTGAAACCAGGTCGAAAAGGAAACAAAGAGACAATATGGCTGACCCACAAGACTTTATCAATTTGTTTGCAAACCCCTCACAAGAGACATCAAGACCTCACAAATCCTTATTGGACAAGTTTTTCACTAGAGACCAAAAAGGATGAGTTTTAGTTGAAGACTTAGAGGTTGTTGCTCAAGACCTAGAATTTTCCTCTTTTGTAGATGAATACTTGGCATAAGATCCCCAATGATATTTGGAAAAATTATTAACAGAAGGTGCCACATTACCTCCTGGATTTGATATACATACATTTCAAGCTTCGTCTACCCAAGGAAAAAACAGAATGGTCATGGTATATAATCCTCATCTTTCTCTCTACCTTACCATGCATTCACTAACACTTACACTCACTAAAGTGGGGGAAAAATGTAGTGGCATGAATTTGAAACCCTAGGAGAATTCCCTGGTTACGCTACCTCCTACGTTAGAGAATTAAATTTGGTAATGCAATTAGAAATTATTTTACATGTTGGTGGGGGATATTCTGTTGGGGAAGCTAGCACAACATGTGAACATTTGCACGACACGTTGTCGTCCTGATAGGATTCCTACCTCTGGAATCTGTAGAGGTGTTACACTCCTCCATTGGACATGAAGTGTAATGTCTCTTTCCCTATGGACTGACTTAGAATGGTTCCTTTACCTCCATTTTTCTTTCAAATTTCTATCTCCTCTATTCAACTCATCCTCTTCACATTCTTCTTGATCATTCTCACCATCTACACACTTCTATACTCACTTTCAACTCCTTCAAGCTCCACCACCACCATTGAAGCTACAAGTTAGTGCTTTGTTGGTTCACTCTCTTCATTTTTGTGGCAATGTTGGTCTTTGAAGGCTTGCATGCTCACTCCTTCCTTCATTTTCCTTGAGAGCACTTGGTTGAGAAGATGATATCCTTTTGTTTCCTACTCATTTGGTATTATCCTATTTGACATCATAGCATATTGTGTTTTCTTATTGCTTGGTATCTCTATTTCTAGGTACTCTTCTTTATCATATTTCTTCAATCGTTGCTATCTAGCTATTTGAGGAGGTCGAAACACCAAAGTGGGGGACTGATTGAGACAGTCCTCTAAACACAACCCCAACATTTTTATGTTTTTTGTGTCCAGGTTCTCCTTGAGGTGAATATATTGAAGATAGCAACTCGTGGGTATGAAGGTGTGCTTTCCTCACCCTTCTTTGTCATTTTATAATTAGATTTAGTCTTAGTTCTCTTCTCGATATTATGCTATTTAACTATTCTTTGTTCCTTTCATTACATCAAACTTTTATAGTTAGGTTGTCAGTTAGTTTCTTGTAGCTTTTGTTTGTATCTTACGCTTTCTATCCATATGGATGCCAATGCCCATTGAGACACCAGTGTGCCACATTGACCTCTGTATCTCACGATGTAGTCCCTTGGTAGCTAGCTATCTGAGTTACAATTCAAACTCTGAAAACTTTCTCACCTGACTTCCTAAAACATTTGGGTTTGTAAAAGGACAACAACAACCTAGTTGCTCTTCCTTTTAGCCTTTAAATTTTGAACTCTCTTGAAACATTCCATTAGTTTGAGATAGATCAGGGCAACCTATTATACTATACCCGCTCGTGACCTGGGGTCTTGAGCAGTTAGTCCCCCTCCTCTATAATGAGGTTACTTGACTTTTGGAGCTATGAGATTTGCATGTTGTTGAATGTTGGTGCATGTTGGTTCATGTAGTTACATGTTTGATAGGTTGCTAATCAGGCTACTTGGGACTCATGGATATTGTCAGTTTTCAATTTGCATGCATTTAGAGACTGGGAGATTGACACATGGAAAAAATCAACACCCATGTATGTGAAATATTTATTGAGCCTTAGTGCATTTATTTATAGATCTTGATTGTAATTTTTTGAGACACCACTATACTATCATATTCACTTTATAATTTGTATCACAACTGCAAGAGCGTAGACTTTGAATATTGTATTATAATTTCTTTTCATTGGAAATACAATAGATTTATGCTTTGGTGTGTTATTTTTTTCCCAAAAGGGATTTCCCACGTAAATTATGTGTTGTGTGGTTTTATTCTTTGAATTTAAAATTAATTAATTGCATGTGCACTCTTAAGAGAAACTATGAATGTTAAATATTTGAAACAAAGTTTTGCAACCCCTCTCCTGATTTATTTTCATTAGGGAAGCATTTCCACACTTTGATTTCCTTTCAATGATGATGATAAGGAAAGATCGATCTACTACATTAGTCGTATTCTAGTTGATTATGAGACTTGATATTCTTCCATGGAGAAACAATGCCTCAGTCTCATTTTTACAATTCAGAAGTTACGACATTATCTTCTCCATGCCAAAAATGTACGTAATTGTAAAATGTGATCTTCTTAAACATTTGTTTTCTAGAACAGATCTATCAAGAAGATTGATGGAATGGGTAATTTTTTTCTATGAGTTTGATATCAAGTTTGTAACTCAGAAAGCAATCAAAGCTCAAGATGTTGCTAATCAATTGGTGGAAGCTCCCTCATCTCACTCCTTTGCTAATCTAGATTTATTTCTAGATGAAAATTTATTTGCATTAGACCATAAATCTATGTTTGAAATGTATTTCAATGGATTGAGATGTCAAATCGGCTTCAAGGCATGTGTAGTTTTAATCTCACCTGAAGGGAAGCTGGTTCCTCTATCCATTCAATTAGAATTTCATTGTACTAATAACATCACTAAGTATGAATCCCCTATTGCTGGTTTATGTGCCATGATGACATTGAACATCTTCGCATTCATGGTGATTATGAACTTATTGTACATCAAATCACAAGAACATTTCAAGCTAAGCAAACTAAGCTATCTCAATATCAAGGTTTGGATTTATCCTTGCTTGATCATTTTTCTTCTTTCACAATAGACGGTTTCCCTAAGAGATAAAACCACTAGGAAAATGCAATGGTGAGCACAACCTCCCTTGTACCCTCAGATGGTGGTATAGAAGAGTACCACTTTGTGGTTCTTATTCTCTGCTCTTCTTCTATCTCAAATCAGCCTAAACCTGATGGTCTTGTGTGTGCTCACGTAGACTCAGGGTAATGGTATTCTGACATTTATAATTATCTAAAGACTAGAAATTTCACCAAATATGTGACTAAAAATGCTCGTACTTAGATATGAAATCTTTCATCTCGATATATTATCTTATCTGATGTTCTTTATCAAAAATACCATAATGGTATTCTTCTTCAGTGTCCACTAAGGCTGAAATAATCCTTGCCCTTTTAAAGAATCCCATTCGGGCTTTGGGGGTGGAAATTTTGGTGGTAAAGCCTTAGTGTGTAAACTTATTCATATGGGATATTATTGAAAAAAAATAAAGAAAGAATCCTTTGCCTTTATCAAGAAGTATCCTCAGTGTCAACAACACAATAATCTCATATGAGCTCCTACATAAGAGCTTCAAAACTAGATCTCTTTTTGGCCATTCATGAAATGGCGGTACACATTATGAGAAAAATATCACATCCTTCTAAAGGACGTACCTTCATTATTACCACTATCGATTACTTTACGAAGTGGATCGAAGCTATTCCACTTTGATCCACTAACACTAGAGCAATATGTAGCTTTCTTCTAAACAATATCATTGCCCATTTTGGATTGCCTTCCACCCTTATTTCTGATAATGGTACTTCATTTAAGAAAAAAGAGGTGAAGCGATTATTGGAAAATTTTCATATTCAGCATCTATTTTCTACACCTTATGGGTCTAACGCATGAGAATTCATATGGCTGTTGGTACAACCCCATATAACCTCATGTATGGTGTTGAGGCTATCATTCCTTTACAGTTGGAATTCCATGTCTACAAGTTTCCCTTAAAGGGTTGATTGATGATGGCACTTATCGTGTTGAATGTCTAAACCAACTTGAGTTGTTCAATGCACACCGATTACATGCCTTTGAACATCTCCAATATTATTAAAGGTCTATCTCAAAACATTACAATCAAGGTGTTCTTTATCATACTTTCAAGGTAGGTGACCTCATTTGCTATGAGAATTAAAGAAATGTAAATACGCCACCTGATCAAAAGGAGAAGTTCAACCCTAATTGGTTAGGTCCTTACATAATCATCTTTGTGTATGGTTCTGGTGAATATGGACTATCATCTATGGATGGTACACCTCTAAAAGAACCAGCCAATGCAATATATCTCCATTGATACTATGCATAAGGTCTATGTGGCATGCACATGACAGGTTCATTCCTCTCCAAGGATTGTATTCCATTATGGTATGATATTTCTTCATTATCACATTATTTTCTTTCTTTTTGTTATTATGTAAACATGTGCATGTAATTAATTTCTTTAATTAGGAATTATATACACATGTGTTTTATTAATATGCTATGTATCCGTGCATGGTATTTTATTAACATCTTTTGTTTAGGAATTAGATCACCATTATATTTACTTAACATACATCCAATGTGTGTTTATTAAATCATGATAACATCTAATATAATTAGGCATCCATAAACATAAATCTATCACATAATCATACATGAAATTTAGAAGTACACATAAATAACACTATAATGTCGATCAAAAATATCATAAATATATATCAAAAATGTCATGTACATGTATCATACAACTATGTCAAAATGTGGTGTTTGTATATCTGTATATGAATTTTCACATAAATTATATAACATAAAAATTATATGGTATTTAAAATCTGGCTCTTAGCTCGGAGTGCATGGCTCCCCAAGCCCTCTAGCACTGGTGGTGGTAGAGGAGGCTGTTGGATTGATGCATGGGAGTGCGATCAATATGGTTGTGACATAGAAATGTTCTACATTCTTAGTCCTCTGATCTCTCCTCAAAGCTCGGCCGCATCCTCCTGCAGTTATCCAACCACTCTTGTAGCAAAGCCTCCCACTCTTGGGTTTGTTGTAGCTCCTCTTAGAGTTGCTACACATGAGGATTGGCGAACACCACATTTTATTGCTTCTACCTACCTACCGAGGTCATCGACCTGGATCTATAGGGAATCACATGTTGCCATGGCAATATTAGCCTACATCATGACTTGATCTCACTCAAATAAGGCAGTAAGGAGCTCTACCACCTATCGATCCCACTTCCTGATCATCGCAGTCAACTCAGTGGTCCACTAGACTACCTCCACCTGTGTCTCCTCATACAATGTCATCAGATGCACTATAGGCTTGAATAAGTGGGAATGGTGCCCTACTGAGGGAGGCCTATAGGTGTTGAGGATCGACCCCTGTATTTGGATAGTTGGGGTTTCCTTTGAAATGCATCACCCAGTGAAAACAAGCCACTCCTATGTGAGCACTACAACCATAAAGATAGTAGCCGATATTAGTATCATATCAAACATGTATATACATGAGAAGAAAAATAGAATGAAAGTAACTAAAATGATATCATGTATCATACTCATACTTGGGTCTCCAACTTGCTAGTGTGGATTAGGGGGTGGAGCCAAACTCGACCCTATTGCTGCCACAAAAAGAGGTGTGACCACTTGGGTGGTAGGTGGTAATGATGAGATTGGTGCTATGCATGTTGGTCATGCCACCTATCTTGGTTGCTTCGGTCTCTCCCATGCTCCGCCCATCTCTGCCTTGTCACCCTCATCACCACCACTAGGACCCTCACCTCTTGACCCCTAAGCACCATCATCACCCATGGGGGCATTTGATGGGAAAATTAGAGTAGGAATTGCACTTGACCATCATTCGGAAAAGTCGACTGTGATATTGATGTCATGAATTCAAAGGTCCTTAGGCTGGTCATTATCATCTAATCCATCATTGTCGTTGAATGTGACATTGGTGATCATCCAAAAAGGTTGGTCTCCTGCTTTTTTTATGCTCCTGTGCGACTGTATGTACATAGGAGGCATTGGGGGGGTGGTATGTACCTACCCAAAGTGCCAAGTGACCCGATGCCAATATACAAGACTATATATAATCTGATCATCCAACCAAAAGTTAATTGTGCTAAATTCTACCTAGTTGTGTCCTATTAGATGACTAGGTCCTCATCTACCTATAAGGGTACCATCTAATGTCCTATGCCCATAATGTGTCCACCTATAACTACCAAAACTTTACATCATCGTATCACCAATCATGTACTAGGGGGTACATGTGCGCTTGTGATGTACCATGATGTAGGCCCAAGGGATAACCAGTCAACCCCATGCAGTGGATATGCTCAAATTCCCACACTTGAAGTAGTGTGCAAGTGGTGAGGTTGTGGTACGCATAGTAGAAATAATTCCCAAGGTCGTGGTAGAGGTGCTTGAGCATGCTTTGACCCTAAAAATATACTATCCCTCTCTCTTCTATTGCTTGGATGTAATGGATGAGGCCTTTGTGAAGTTGTGAGTCCCATCCATCCATCATGACATGCAACATGATAGTCACAGTCATAACTCGTCGAATAAGTGGCATTACCATTTAACCCTACTCTAATGAGCGCATGTAGATGTGCCACGCCACATCCTCCAAGATGAATTGATGAAGGTAATATTGCTATGTGGCCTAGGTGCTTGGGTTGTCCTTCCCTCCTCATAGGCCACCTGCTCCCCGTTGATGGGAAGGCCCATGATGCAGTAGATGTCCTCTAGGATCACCATCATCTCCCCTATTGGGAGATGGAAAGTGGATGTATCAGCATCCCACCTCCCCATCGAAGCCATTAGCATGGGTGTATGAAATCAAATCTCTGGCATGGTATACACCCACTAGAGCCCGACATGCCATAGTAAGTCCATGTCATCGGGGGAAAAATCATTGTTGTTGCTGCACAACAATGTTAGAATCAAGATGTTGACATGCTCGTGTGTCTCAGACCACTCTTGTAAAAGCATAAAGTCTCATGTCAACACATACTACATCATGAAAAATATTCAACTCTACATCATTATAAAAAAAAAAAAATCTAAGTTTACCTTTGAGATTACAACATGCCACAAAAATGTCTACGCGATACGCTGGTGTCCAAGGTCGAACAACATTCGACGATAGTGCATCGAATAGATGCCAGGATGACCGAAGGATGTTGACACACCGTCAGGATGACAATGAGTCAGTTGGATGCCTTCACATAAGCTAGATGCCTATGTTGCTCAAGAAAATAAAAAAAGCTAAAAAATCCACATAAATGACAAGTTGGGTCAAAAATTTTGTGTAACTTGTTAGGTGGGTCACCCCTTGCCATAGCAATGTGAAGCTAGTCAATCCAAGGAGCTTCATAGTCTCATCTGTGAGGCATTTTGTTGACAACTCTCTTGAAAAGTCAACAAAGTCCTCGTTGTTAATAGTGAAAATGACCCTTCCACAGGTCCACTTGGGACATATATAGGCCATTTTTCCCATTTTTTGTGATGAAAATGTTCTTTCCATCCTTCCTATTTTCACCCCACCTAGCTGGGGGCAAGAAAAGGAGGGGGCATATATTCACCTCTTCATCATATTTTTCTTTTGATTCACTAAATTTTTCTTAAGAATTCTTCTCACCATGGTGGCTTCTTCCAATTTTTGAAACTGACCTAATTTTGTGTTTTGCATAATGAAACTTCATGTCAGGTGTTGTAGTTTCTCACTGAGCTCAAACACTGAGGGAATTTCCATTATCTACTTACTCGACCTCTACAACCTCTGTAATATCCATTTTTGTGCAAATTTGTAAATGTTTTAAAATTTCATATTTGCATTTATTTCTTCTTAACTACTTTAGTGCAGCTAAATTTTCTTCAAAAATACAACTCACTATAGTGGGGGAAAATGTTTTCATAAAATTACAACCATGGAAATTTCACACTTAAGCATCTAGCCTACTGCATTTATGACAACCCACCTTATTAATGAAAAAATCCTACATGTCAGTTTTTCATGATTTTAACTTCATAGGGGACAACGATGAAGCATTAACAATCTAGATGTGTCATTTTTGGGAATTTTTGAGTAGGACGATTGCATGATGCATGGATGTCCATAGGATGCGCTAGCATCCCTGAAATTTTTGAGATTCAAATGAGAGAATTTCACGTCCTTTGCTTATGAAATGTGTCATTGCAAAAAGAACACGAACTTGTAATGGGTCTTCCCACCCATGCAACGTCACAAAACTCCTCTTTTCACTCTCATTCTCATTCATTCTTACCTTCTTGCATTCATTCTCACTATCTTCGATTATATCTTCTCTTCTACATATTTTCACATTCTCTCTTACTCTTCGTAACCAAGCTCTACTAGATTTTTGTCTCAAACAACAGTCAAGGCTCTCTTGCAAGCTGCAAGCATATCATGTCTATCAATCCAAGAGGGGAGACATGGACTGTTGGTAATGCTCTATTGTCTATTTGTCTTGTTTATTTACTATCATCTATTTGTCTCATCTAAATTACATTTGTGATAGGGGCTCTCCTCCATAATAGGGTTTGTTTCTATCACACGTCTTTTTAATTTCATGTCATTATGTCTATATTTATCTACCTAATTTTCCTTGGAGGTGGAAACACAAAAATAGGGCTTTGATTGAGACAAGCCCCAAAACAACCCCAAAATTTTCCCTATCTTTCTTGTTTGTAGATGTACAAATTCGAGGAGATGGACATTGCAAATTTAAGGTTTTTACTCTTTATTTTGATAGGGACAACAACATGGAACACAAATGTCCCCATGGCGTACTATTGTTTTTGGCTGAGGATTTTCCCTTCTGGGGCCAAAATCTATGAGTCCTCTAGTTTTTTATTCTATAATCTATAGCTTGCAACTTTATCATCATTTTATGTTTCTTAGCAGTTTATTATTCTTGTTCTTAATAGCTTAGCATTTCATTTGATCTAGATATTCAAATATTCTTTATTTTCTACCTTTTCACCTAAGCTTTGTACTTCGTGGTAAAGAAGTGATATTTTCTCCTTGTAGACTTTGTTTGTCTTGAGTCTTGAGAATAGTGAATCCCCTCTTTTACAACTCTATTTTTTTATAAGAAACCCATTAGCTTGAGATTTTATGAGGCACTCAAACTTGAGAGAGCATGACAAGAAATTATTGGTTGGGGATGTTGTGAGTCCTCATTTTATTCCTTGTCACCCTCTAATATTGGTTTCTCCTCTTCTTTCTCTCTTATTCGTTTGATGTAGAATAATTTATTTTCAATGCATTTATGTCATCAACTATATTTTCTATCATAGTTGAAACATAACTCTTTGCTCTCTTCTCCTCATTTTTTGTGGAGTCAATCTAGTAGGCTAAGGAAGTGATTGTGTTGACAATCCTCTCTCTTATCCCATTGGCACTTTCCTTCTAGGAATTATTTTTTTCCTCTACATTACATGCTAAGATAAAAAAAAATATAGAATTATTTCTAAACATGCATATCTTATGTTGTATGTGATCCTTGAGACCACTCAAAAATAATTAATTTAATTTTTCTTCTAGAAATGTATCTAACCTCAATTATAGGTTATAGAATTTCTAAATTTGATCCTCGACTAATCCTATTTGTTGATGTTTTTCTAGTTGGCTAAAGTACGTACCAACCGTGCAATATTGCTATATTGTGATTGTAGCTCCTTTGTAAAAATTGACCATGAGATAATGAGACCCATTTTTCTTTGTTGAGGATATAGCCTTCGATACTAAATAAAAATTTCTCTAGTTCTAGATATAATGAATCCATTGTAACCTTTTCGTCACTTAGGATTTGATGCACATAAAAAAAATCCATCTTATTTATCTACATTAGTAGATCCTTGCCACCAAATTTGTGCATGTACACCTTTGTTATCAAGTTCCTAGATCCCATATGAGTATTAGAAAATTTGGATCTATATTAGCTATCTTAGATGATCCACCTGGGTTGTTTGAAGAATTACTTTGTGAGACTAATTGATTTTGTATATAAGAACTTATATAATCTAATAGGCTTTACATGCTTGATATGTTTCCTATCATGTGATGTATATCCTTAATCTCCTTCAATAATAAAATTCCTTCAATCATCTCCTTTTGTATTGATCAATTTTTCCCCTTAACTAGATATCCATTTCATAACTACGAGTAATATAGTCAATTTATATATCATCCTTATCTATATATTTTCCAAGTGTGAAAACATTTTTTTCCTCTTGTTGCAAGCCCTATCTTGATGGAAAAAATAATTTGGCAATAAACCACAAAAATAAAATCCAAATAATCTAAATTTTTAGTTTAACTTAGTAGAGTGAAGATACCTCTTCTTATAAAAATATTTCAAAAATTAGTTGATTTGTAGCTTTAAGGGTGGATTTGGTGGAAACCCTAGTTTCCCAATAAATGCTATATTTCTACTCAAAATGACCTCATTTTTAATGCATTCTAAGAAAAATATTATTTATGGGCCCTCTAAATATCATAAATAAACTCAATTATTGTCTTCTTTGGGAGAAATCAAGGTGAAAACCCTAATGTAAAGCTAATTTTGCAAAAAATCCTTTAATTTTGATATATTTTTCTTCAAATTTATGTCATAGAATTTAATCAATGTGACCTTCAAAGTCCATTTAAAAATTAGGAAATTTTCTTCCAAAATTAGAAATACATTTTCTTACCAAAATAGCCTCCAATTTTTTTTAAAAATGCCTTACCTTCAGAGTGCCCAGATCATGCTCTGATACCACTTGTAATGGAATAACTTTCACAAGATAGAATGTAATATAATATATGGTACAATTAATTGATAATAATAGAGAATAAAAAGCCACTTTGAGGGGGAAAATCTTCAAATATCTACAATGAGAGCACAATTCACAATATATGATGATAATAAACTTACCACTAGATCCTATACATACCTAATTATGTCATGAATTCTACCCAAGCTGACCTATACACTTATTATAACCCCTAGGATGAACTACCTACCTATATAAGAGTATAATAATGAATATAATTAAATTAGGAGTTAAGGTATCCAAAAACCAAATACTTATAACCTTAAGCACATATAGGATTAGGGGTGTAGCAATGCATTCAATTTAAAAATAATAAAATAATATATCTATTGCAAAAAATATGTCATAAAAAACATTTTTGGAGGAGCACACCTAATGCTATCATATTTTTTTAACAAAAATAAGACCACTCTATGTGCTCCCCATATTTGACTCTCTTAATATCCACCATTAAAAAAATAGTTTATAAACTAGTTTTGATAATATTATTTTTAATACAACTTAAATTTTAAACATGAATTTATTTAGTTACTTGTTGAAGATAAATTTTTGATGATCTCAAGAATAAAGTGGCCACTTTTGTCCCCACTTTCCCCCCCTTATTTTTTATGCACTTACCTTAGAGTGAGGATTATGCAAAGAAAAATAACTTTGGTTCATGTTGACACAAGTAAATTTGAACATGTGTTATGTAATTCATGCAACTTATTTCTTATGTTCTATATGTATTTTATTTTTTGTTCTACTTATAGATATGGGATATGATGTAAAAGATGGAATTATTGAAAACTACTCTCATCATATTGACTAAAATATAACTTGTTTCTTTGTATTTATCACTTTATCCTTTTTGATTAAATCATGTGTTTCTATGTTATGACCCTCCATCACATCTTTAATTTTGTTATGTGATTATTGATCTCATGTTTTGATATGTTTTCTTTTTTATTTCACATAGGAAATTTAATTGTGCCTTTTGACTACTTGTATGTTATTCATATGTTGCTTTTTCCAAGAAACATACTATTCGTTCCCACTTGGGGGCATCTCTTCTACCTTATCTTATCCTCTTTGATGATCACATCATGCTTACACACTTATCTTATGCTTATACATGATTATATTATGAGTACATGTTTACACTTTATATTTCATATTCCTTTTTCTTAAACATGAGGACATTAAGTTATGTCACACATACTTATGCCCACAAGTTCTCTATAATTCTTAGCTATTATCATTTTTTTTATGCACGCTTTTGACTGGAGCTATGAACCAATGAGGCCATAAATGGGGGACCTCATCCCCGACATGAATGCAAGAATGCATTGTTTTCAAAGCCACACAATGGAATCGCTGCCCCCTCCCACAAGCACGGTATCCCAATGAGGGCACAATGCTCATGAGCACACCAACCCAGCAAGGGAAGAGTCAAAAACAACGGGTTCAAGTCCGGAGACTTGAATCTGGGTGGCCAAGGGTACAAAACCACCACTTAACCATCACACGACGGGATCAAACCCTCATGCTAATTCTTAGCTATATCATTATGCTCAAATGTTATTCTCTATAATTATTAGACATCTTTGTTTCCCTTGTTATGTGTTCTTTCATGCTTAAATATTGATTAACTATCTTAAATGACTATCACATGATGTTTTTTTATGAAAATTATCCCATTATTATTGAGATTTTACGTTATCATATAATTTTTCTCCTCTCATCCATTTCCTTGAATTCGTTAAATGCAACCAATTTATAGAGGCATATAATGTCACTAGAATTCTTTGATGATTATGATTACATTATCTATCTTGTGCTTATGATAGTTCCTACAACCCAAATTTTTTTTATCTTGCAAGCTCCATTTCAACCATATTCTTTCATATACTCCTTCACAACCACATTTATCAATATTTTATATCAGATCCTTTCTAGCTTCATATCTCTCCCTTTTAGTTTTACTTTTTCTTTGTTGACATTATCAAATAATAGTTTTTATACCCTTTTTTTTTTATCAAATGCTACTGACATAAATTTTTTCTTTTACATTTCAAGATAGAGTGCTCATTACAAGAAACATGCATGGAATCTTCATTTATAGCCAACTATATCCATAAATAATGTCTCTAGTATTTAATTTGACATGCATAATTCATAGTATTTCACATGCAATTCAGAGTGGTGACAAATGCAATGGTGAAATGTGAAATATGCCCCTTAATTTTTTCACCAACAACAAGCACCTGTTAAGGATTAGCCCAAAATCATAAACAACTGAAAGTAACCTTCACCAAGAATTTTCACCAAGATCCTTTGAAAGGTAAGGCGATATCATATGGGAAGGGGTCGTTAGCAACCAAACTAGAATGAAGAACAATACTAAAATGAAGCAGGCAGAGAACTGACCATCAATAATTCCACACTACCACTTGTTCAATGGGGGGAAAGATGATTACAATGAAATATAATTCATCTTCTATTAGCAGACATCCACTCAACAGTGGGGATTCGCCACTTAAACAATGGCTAAAATATGAAAGATACAAATTTTTTATTTTCCTTCTCTGGTGGTAAACCGACCAAAGATTCTTAGTGTTTGCTTAAGAAATCACAAGTAATTGCATAAATATAATTGACTCGATTAGTACTACTAAATCGCAGCCTTACAATGCAAAATATCTGCAAGAAAAAATCTTAGTTACAATGATTTCTCAAACTAAACTTGCTCCAAACAGCTGCAATAAATACACTATATCTCTGGTTACGAATGTGAGTTGAAAGACCATGAAATATAGCTTGGAAAGTGAATTAATTAGGTTTGATTTCCAAACCAACAAACTAGAATAACTAGACTAGTAGGCATTGTACATACCAAATGATTATACCTCCTTCAATACAACGCCAAAATGCTCCAAATAACAAGAACAACTCTTCCAAAACTAGGTGACTAGGAATCAAGGTTTTATCAACACAAAACACTCACCAATAAATCAGCTCAAATCCCAATGCAAGGAAGAAGAAGGTACGACCCTAGCAAGAGGTACGACCTTCTTTGGAAAAAAATCAAGACTTCAAAATAAATTCCCATATTTTGTAAGAAGGGTCGCCCATACCATAGAAGTTCATTGCTTCAATACCTAGAATGCATAAAAAATCATACAAAGAGTTGTATTTGAAAATCTCCTTCAACCATGATATAACCAGCAAACACAAACTAGAATTTATTAATAAAATCTTCAACGTTGATGCACAATATGCACTTTTGAATGAAGCACACTCCCATCTGACCATCTAGGGAACCATAGTTTCAGGCCCGAAGAATGGTGTAAAAATGCTAAGCTTCCCCTTAGCCAAGTTCTGAAATCAATTCAGTAGCATTTTGATACAATTAACCAAAGATGATTAATGAGTAAGAAAAGGCTTGCTTTTATAGAACTTGTGGTGACTATTTTCTTTCCATCTTTCCTCTAAAACGAACGCCCATTTTACTTTTGCAATATTTTAATTTTTAAAACATTAAATTCACCTTTCCTCTCTAAGCGTCCACATCTCCTTGGCAAATATTAAACATTTAAATGTTTAATTTGTTTAATTCCTTCATGAGGGTGTCCCACTCATAAATAACCAATCTTAGAGATATTAAATAAATCTCTTGATGAGGAGTCTACCCTCAAGGTCCCCCTTTCTAAAATAACATAAAGTTATTGTGCTAGGTCAAGGGGTCATAAACACATTAAAACAATTAAATGATTTAAATAAATCATTTCTTTTAAAAATGCACCGAGCAGAAAAGCCAAATTTAGAAAAAATCAACTGTCATGCCTGAAGAAGAAAGCTCACTCAACTGCTGCCAGTCTGAGTACTGCCAAAAATAGAACTTACTAAAAATAGTAAATTCTAAAAAGTTGCTCAATTCTCTTTGCATGTCATACCATTGTGAAGCTCTCTAAAAACCAAGAAAGAATCCACAATCCAAATTTTGAAACTCCAGTGTACTGGCTAAAAATAGCAAGTTCCAAAAAAGGTTGTCCAATGGAGATGCATGTCACACCATTCTGAAGCTCTCCAAAAACCCAAAAAAACTCCACCAGACATGCATCAGAAACTCGTACATGCAAACCTTCAAAAATGCTTCAGAACCCCTATAAAATAGGAAACCCTAATTTTACCTCTGACGAGCCTACGAGCTTCTAGAAATAGGCTATCCGTCATCAAAGAGTGTATAATTAAGATGGGGACATTACAGTCTGCCCTTCCCAAAATTGTTTGTTCTCAAGCAATTCCAATGCCATCCCAAAATCACCTTGTTGAACCAAACTAAAACTGAATATGATCCTAGGGTCCCAAATCAACCTAGGAGATTGATAGCACCAACTGATGTAAGCACTGCATTGTTGGATTCCAACACAAGAAACCTCTTGATTAAAACTAAACTGAAACACCATGGGAGTAAACTCTAGAAGGCCAACATTGGCTTCATCATCTTTAACTGTTGAATTACAAACCCAAGTGATTGGACAAGATTCCAAACCATCCTTAGAAACACTATTGCTCTAATCCACTGTGCTACTCTGATTAAAACATTTGCATACCCAAGGTGGAGCAACATATCTTGGTCCATAGAAGACAATGCACCAGACATGTCAGTGCCCGGGTCCCATATCAATCTGTAGAACTTGCAACCCTCGTTGTCATAATTCTGAGATCAGCAACATACATGTTTTCAAACATGTTACCGAACCAATGCCAATCATAGAACAACACTCCACACTCCATCTGTGTACAATGCTTCCTTTGAAGCAAACTGATAGCACTAAAAAAATTCCAAGAATTCTTCACATATTTTACTTCAAGAGTTTCAAATTGATGAATCAAATCAGCTAATAGCTTGCTGCCCCAAACAATAATGTATGAGATGTTACCAAGAATTCCACTGTTTATCATCAAAGGACAACCCATACTTGAATTTTGACCATACTGTATCATTCCCTTGCTCATTTGAGGCAGAAATTCAGTCCATATAGGAGACATAAAGAACTAAAAATGAATAAACCAACTACCTGATAAGTCTAAAATAATCATCTTAGTATCTGATTTCTGGAAAATCAACATCCAAGAAGGTAAGCAATAGCTACAACATAAGGATTTCTCATCAAAATTAGCATACCTGCTCATGAACAAGGCTGGTGGCACCTTCAACAAGGGTCCCCATGCCACCAAAAACCAACTTCTAATTATATTTCCTCCCCAGAACACCAATTTGTGATCAGAAATAAAGAACCAGTGACAAGAAAAGAAGGTAGCAACAATCATAGAACTAAAATTTTGGCACTTATCACCCCATCCAACCTTCTTTTTATGCATACTATTCTTCATAAAAATATACTTGGAATCCCAAAAACTAATTTTCAACTGGAGACATTTCCCAGCACAAGAGCAAATGATCACAACTACATTCTAAAAATAATGTGTTGGTCTATCCCCTTTAGAATTACCTTCTTTCCAAATAATTCCAGGATCCCATACCAACAACAATGAAGAACCACTTCTCAGACAAAGTATTTCTCTCACACGAATCCTCTAGTTTGTTCATTCGATCTGAATTGACGCTTCTTGAAACTCCAAGAAATAATCAACCGACCTACGTTCGTTGAAGAAATTGAATCCAGAATCTTGTGTTGTGATTTTTCAGAAAGATTCCATGAATCCTTCATCAAATACAATTCTGAAATCAATCACTCTAAGAGAAGATGGTGATGTACTAAATTCTGACAAGAACCTCACAAGCAACCTCATCAAACAATGAATAAAGTCCTCATCAATATGCCAATAAAATCTTTGTTGTTGACCAAAAATAATGTCTTCATTTCCTTGTGATCCTTGAGTTACCATTCCTTGCTGAATGGAAGCACTAGAAGCAGTAGTAGATTCATCTTCATGTGACTCATGCACCACCTCTCCACTACTGGAAGACAAACGGATACTTCCTCCTTCTTCAGTGATTCATAAAGAAATTCCCTCATCATTTTCAAAAAGAGGATTTACATAAACCTTACTAGCACCTTCCTCATACAAGAGATTATCAAAATTCTAAAAAAATTGTTGATGAAAATTTGAATGCTCTAGTTTCTTAGGAAAACATTCCAAATCATATGTTTCTTGTATGAGATCAAGCTCATCAAGAATTTCTTGAAGCTCCTCTGCTCTTCCTTTGTTTTCTTTCTCCCATGAATATTGAACAATAGAAATCTGATTCTTCGCTTCAATTAGAGTCTCATGCACTTCTTGCAACTTGGCTTTGGTAAGATCATTCCACTGCAATGCCTTGTCAACAATTTTGGCCACTTTGTCTTTGTCATGAATGATGTGCAAAAGACTAGATTTAATTTCCTCCAAGGAAAACTTAATGGACTTCATATCATCAATGGAAATGAAACATACACTTCTCCCCTTGGCACATCATAAATCAAATGTTCTACATGCCTATGAATTCTATCAGGTTTTGACAAAACTTGAATTCCATTTTCAACAGTTTGTGAACTTGAACTGCAATCTTCATATACTGGTTGAAATGATGTAGTACAACTTTGATGGATAAAGATCTCAAAAATCTTTTGAGTTGTACTCTTCAATTTGAAACGCATGTGATGGACACTCTTCATCATCCCATCCATATTGTTGTCCAATTCCTTAGCTCTCTTCCTTAGCTTGACTTCAGGTGAAGAGAGATCTACCTTATAACTACTAGAAACTTCTCCTTCCATGTTGTCTTCTACACATGATTCTAGGGAGTCAGTCAAATTAACTTTGTAGTGGGAAGAGACTTCAGCTTCCTCTTTCTCTTTCTCCTCCTTAGCTTGACTTTCAAACCAACTTTCTCCAAAATTGTGAAGAATCAACTCACTAGTTGAACACATATCTTCTACTAACTAAACTTCTCCTTCATTTGGATTTTCACTTATGACCTCTTCATGCATCTTCATGTCAACTCTTGTTTCCAAAAGTCTTTCCCTTGAATCTTCAACTTGAGACTCTTTAACACAAGTCGACTCATTGTTCTCCTCTATAGAAAACATGATTGCCTCACTAGACTTCAAGGCTTCTTCTGTCACATTACATTCTTCTTCATGTGTTTCAGGAATTGCTATGGACATATGGCTTTCTTCCGTAGAATGCATGGACGAATGCAAATATGTAGATACCCCCTAAACTTTTACTATGAATTCAAAGGGATTCCAACTTTCATCCTCCTCTTCAGCATTAGAAATCTCCTCTTTGTTTTCAAAATTATTCTTCATAAGTGGTTTCAACTTTTCTTCACATTGTCTGAAAATTTCATTGACTAACAAATCAGCAGTGGGAGAAATCTTCTCTTCACGTTGACACTTTTTGGAAGATTATCAACTTCTTTGATGGTAGAAATTAGAAAGAAGATTATCAACTTCTTTCATGACAACTGCAAGCTCCCCTTCTTCTTGCTCACTCCAGGTCGAGGTGAAGAGATAATAGAACAAGTGATAAATCTGATTTTCCATCCCCAATTCTATCAATAGGATGCAAGCTCTAACTTCAGAAAATGCCTCTAAAACAACTCTTCTTGAAAAAAAACAGCTTCTAGTTTCATCCAAATCTTGAAAACTCTCCACTATCATATTTAATATGATCTTTATGGTTTCATGGACATCATAGGGCATCTAAGGAATCACAATTATTATCATCTCCATGAAGCAAGAAGAAATCAACAGCTTGGTTGCTTCATCTGGATGCCCCAACCAATAGGGCTGATTCAAAAGAGTTACCACAGGTGCTAATGCCAACTGTATTTCCTTAGAAGGTGATTGCTTCACTTTTTTCAAACATTGTTGGTGCAGCAGCACCTGGCACAGTTGGAGCACCTGGCAAGGTGCAAGCTTATTTTTTTAAGTTTTTGGTGAAAATCCTTTTGTTATGTTTTGTGAGGTCTTAAATACCATCTAGATTGTGGTTGGGACCTTTTTGGTTCTTGGGTAAAAGTTTCATATGTTTGGAAGTTTGAGTTTGGGTTATTTTCCTTCAATAGAAAAAAAAACGTTGCAAAACACACTGTGTTTTACAACAGCTTGTTTTTGGCGCTCTTAGGCTTGGAAAAAAAACCTAACTGATTTCCTTGCATTGTAAAAGTTTTTTCTCAACCTTGGATGAAGGTTGGAAGTTTTTGGAAACGTTTGAAAAAGTTATGCAATAATAAAAATATAGTATTTCTGTGTGAAAAGTTCAGATTTTCTATTCTTGGCCACGTGGTTGCTGTCAAATGGATTAGAGGAAGCATTTTATAGTGTATATATCATGTAGTGAAGCCATTAGAGGCTCTTTTTTGGCACATTAAACTCTTTTGTTCATCGCTTTCATCTTTTTTGTAAATACTGTGTTAATTTTTATTTTGCTGTTTTGTCTGGTAAAGGTCAGAAAAATGGAGTTTTAGCTTGTTTTTTGTCCATACCAAGGAGTATGGATGTAGTGGAAACAAATCTAGACTCCATCCTTGTACATAATGTAAATTTAGGAGTCTTTGTGAGTTCTTTGGTGGCTAGCAAATGGATGCCCTAGGCAAGCCAGAGCAGGCCTGGTTGGGGCAGTCTTGAAGTAAAATTTCCATAATTTGCAGGGGAACAAAGATCTGAGCGAAATTATTTTTCTAGAATTTAAAGGAAGGTCTTAGGCATGCTTGGAAGTCGGGAAAGAGTTCTGGCAGTTCATCTTATGAGAGCATTCTTTGATAGTCCTCAATCAGCTCTGTGAAATTTAGAAACCCTAGGGTTCTTGTGCATTTTTGTGTCCGGACAACATACACGCTAAACAGACTTAAGACCATAGGAATTCTTGGAGGTGAGGGTAGGGTAATCACCATTCCTAAGTCAAGAACCTTGATCCTTGGTGGGTTTAGCAGGAGGAGGCATTAAACCCTTGTTTCAGAGACCTAATTGGGAAAGGCTACTAGCCTTTTTAAGCCCTAGGAAGGAAGCTTGAGGAAGTGATGGAGAGTTGGAGGATTGTGGTTGCAGAAGGACCTTAGATTGGTCATTTTGAATTTCTTGAAACACTTTTAAACCCCTGCAAGAACCTTGAAGAAGTTTGAGACTATTAGGCCTTTAGGGCAGATTAAGGGTCTAAGAAGTGAACATGGTGAAGCACCAAGTTTTGTTTGGAAAACGGACATCAAGTGGATAGAAGAGGGATTGGTCAGTCAACCAGGGGTTCCTAAGCAGAGGCAGGGACCTATAGGTTAGCTTGGTGGAGCAAGGCACCAAAGGGGTCTATTGAGGAAAGACCAAGAGCAGGAATTAGCAAGTGATTCCTCCAATCCCTATCCCTATCAATTGTTCTAAGAAATGAAGAATGTTCTCTTCATTCTCCCTTGAATGAAATTCTTTGTCAAGACTCTTTCTAGCCATATAAAGTGTCTCTACCAACTTAATCTCTTCTTCATTAGCCATGCCTTAATCTGAAAAACTTCTAAACTGAACTCAATTCTGCCCAAACAATGAAGCACTGATCAACAGTATGGTAGGATCTTCTGCTCTCATACCACTGAAATATGCCCCTTAATTTTTTCTTTGAATTTTCACCAACAACAAGCACCCATTAAAGATTAGCCTAAAATCATAAACAACTGAAAGTAACCTTCGCCAAGAATGTTCACCAAGATCCTTTGAAAGGTGAGGTGATAACATATGGGAAGGGGTTGTTAGCAACCAAATTGGAATGAAGAACAATACTGAAATGAAGCAGGCATAGAACTGACCATCAAGAATTCCACGCTACCACTTGTTCAGAGGTGGAAAAGATGATTACAATGAAATATAATTCATCTGCTAAATTAGTAGGCATCCACTCAACAATGGGAATTAACCACTTAAATAGTGGGTGAAATATGAAAGATACAAAATATTTATTTTCTTTCTCTTGTGGTAAACCGACCAAAGATTCTTAGTGTTTTCTTAAGAAATCACAAGTAATTGCAGAAATATAATTGACTGGATTAGTACTACTAATTCACAACCTTACAATGAAAAATATCTGCAAGAACAAATGTCAGTTACAATGATTTCTCAAACTAAACTTGCTCCAAACAACTGCAATAAATACACTATATCTCTAGTTACGAATGTGAGTTCAAAGAGGTCATGAAATATAGCCTGAAAAGTGAATTAATCGGGTCTAATTTCCAAACCAAAAAATTGGAATAACCAGACCAACAAGCATTGCGCATACCAAATGATTACACCTCCCTCAATACAATGCCAAAATACTCCAAATAACAAGAATAACTCTTCCAAAACTAGGCTGCTAGGAATCAAGGTTTTATCAACACAAAACACTCACCAATAAATCAACTCGAATCCTAATGCAAGGAAGAAGAAGGTATAGACCTAGCAAGAGGTACAACCTTCTCTGGAAAAAACTCAAGACATCAAAATAAATTCCCATCTTTTGCAAGAAGGGTCACCCATACCATAGAAGTTCATTGCTTCAATACCCAGAATGCATAAAAAATATTACAAAGAGTTGTATTTGAAAATCACCTTCAGCCATGATATAACCAACAAACACAAACTAGAATTTATTAACAAAATCTTCAACGTTGATGTATAATATGTACTTCTTAATGAAGCACACTCCCATCTAACCATCTAGGGAACCATAGTTCCAGGCCCAAAGAATGGTGTAAAAATGTTAAGCTTCCCCTTAGCCAAATTTAGAAAAACTCAACTGTCTTGCCTGAAGAAGAAAGCTCACTCAACTACTACCAATCTGAGTACTGCCAAAAGTAGAACTTACTAAAAATAGTAAATTCTGAAAAGTTGCTCAATTCTCTTTGCATGTCATACCACTGTGAAGCTCTCTGAAAACCCACAAAGAATCCGCAATCTAAATTTTGAAACTCCAATGTACTGGCTAAAAATAGCAAGTTCCGGAAAAGGTTGTATGATGGAGATGCATGTGACACCATTTTGAAACTCTCCAAAAACCCAGAAAACCCCACCAGACATGCATCAGAAACTCATACATGCAAACCTTCAAAAATGCTTCAAAACCCTTATAAAATAGGAAACCCTAATTTTACCTCTGACAAGCCTACGGGCTTCCGGAAATAGGCTATCCGTCACCGAAGAGCATATGACTAAGATGGAGACATTACAAAATGTGAATACCTTATACACTTTCCCTTATGCTTTGGAAGTTATAAGTGACACATTTCTTTGTAACACTTGGTAACTAATTGAATCCTTGATTGAAATTGAAATAATGCATCCTAAGGATCTAGATTTGGTTTGCGAATTCTTCATTTCATAACCTAGGTTGAATCCATTATTAATAAATTGAATCTATTTCATACCTATAATTGTGTATTTGACCACTAGATTTTCAAAATTCAAATCTTCTTATGGGCTTTGGTTGACTCCTTTTCTATTGGCCATTACTTGTTGACTTGAACACAAAATATGTGGTTTGCACACTATGGTGTTGTATAAAAAGACAAACCCTCATTCACTTTTACCCATCAAGAAGGAAGATTTGTCCATCTATCATGTGGTCATTGCATTATCACTTAAAGAGCATTGTATCATCAAAACATCAAATAGTTTCAATATTTGCATGGCATATTGATTGTCTTCGCATCCATTTAAATCATCAAATCAATTCAAGGAGTTGGTAAAAATCCTTGAATAATAAATTCCAACAGTATATGTAGATATCACCATCTTAACATTTTAAAGGTTAACATGTTTTAATAGATCACAGGTGTGCAAGTTAAATCCATAGATTTGGATCAAATTAACATATACAAGAATCAATATAATAGCTACAAAAATACACTAAATTAAATAACAAATCATCTTGTGATCTATTAAAAATTAACAATTTTGAATCTTATCATAAAATATAAAATTGATTTACTGTTCGCAATTTACAATAACACACTCCATTACCACATCCAAAACTAAGTATTTAAACTTACTTACCAATTTAATAAAAACATATTTATAATCTTAGTGTCTCAACTTTTATACAAAAGTAATTTAGTTGTTAGTACTTATATTATTTTATTCATTTTCACTGAGGTAGAATTCCTAGACGATTTTCAACGTTGATGATCATGCAAGAGTGAAGGTCCATACCTGGAACAGATGTATATGGAACTTCCATTGCATTATTCTTTCGTATTTGGAACAGATGTATATGGAGTTTCCATTGCATTATTTTGATGCACAGTGAAATCAAAATGGAGAATAGGGAACGGCACAACAAAATCCAATGCCCAAAGTCAACTTGGGTCTGTATTTTAATGGCGGCGACAACCCACAATATGGGAAGTGGTGTGGGATTTATGGTGCAGGTGAACGAGAAGAAAACTAGAAATACAGATGCTTTCTCGGACGCGTTAATTCAACAGACTAGCTGACAAATGTCTCTCACGCGGAAAAAAGAGATACTCTTTAATGAAATGAGTAGTTAGTTGTTGGTGAACTTATCGTTCATAAGTTAAATTGTACCTAAATGGTGATGGAAGCACAATATAGCATGGGAAAGCATGGAGCCTACACATGTAAGAAATGAGTGCAAGCGTTAGCTATGCTTATGATACGAGTATGAGATAATGTAAGAAAGCAAAAATATGTGAGCAAAAGTAATGATGATTATAAGATAGAGAAGATAAACGCATAGATGAATAATTATGGGGAGTAAAAGCAAACAAAGATTGTGGGAAGGATAAATATCAGGATGCATATAGAATAGAAAGGAATGAGAGAAAATGAGAATTGTTATGTAGGTATGTAAGGATATGGAAATATAAAAGTAGATATGTGATGTAAGAAGGAAAAATGTCTTTTAAGTAGGGGGAGATAAATTATGAAATAAGATATGTGATGGTATAAGAAATAAGATATAAGCAAGAGGTCAAAGTATATAATAAGAAACATGGGTATATGGGTATATAGGTATATAATCTATAGCGAAGATTGTAAATCAGCAAACAAATTTGACATCATCATCAAATTTTCTTTCTCATTCGAAAATATATCATCATAATGTTCATTGATTCTTACATTTCTTCTTCATGATTTGTTTCTTGTATCACATGTGTCTCTTGTTGATAATCCTTTATAAACAAATTAGTAATTAGTTGCACATTAGGTAGTTTCTCTTTAGTTCATATGTAACCTCAACATGGGATATGTTATGGCAAGTGTGATCAATTTCCTTTGATGTATATCATTTTCTTTGATAGGATTAATATCATCAATAGTTATCTTTCCATTATCTATAAGATTTTGAATTTTATGTTGGAATGCAATGCATCTATCGATAGAATGTCCATGTATGCAATGATAAGAACAAAAGTACTTAGTTTTGGGTACATTCATGGAGATATGTGATGGCATAAGAAATACGACATAAGAAAGAGGCCAAAGTTCAAAACAATAAATATGGGTGTATAGGAATATGGTTTATAAGGAAGCTTGTAAATCAACAAATAAATTTGACATCATCGTCATCATCCCAAAAGTATCATCATAATGTTCATTTATTCTTGCATTTCTTCTTGTATCACATGTGTCTCTTGTTGATAATCTTTTATAAACACATTGGTAATTAGTTGCATATTAAGTGGTAGTTTCTCTTTAGTTCATATGTAACCTCAACACGTGATGTGTTATGGTGAGTCTAATCAATCCTTTGATGTATATCATTTTCTTTGATATGATTGATCTCATCAATTTAGTAATCTTTATTTTATCTATATAGTTTTGAATTTTATGTTGGAATGCAATGCATCTATTTATAGAATGTCCATGTATGCAATGAAAAAAATAAAAATACTTAGTTTTGGGTATATGCATGGAAAGAGGGGATCAAAAGAGGGTCAAAAGTGGCCTTTTTTTTAATCACTAAAAATTGATATTAGATGAGAAATTAAAGATAGCCACACTCAAGATTTGAAGATGAGACAAGACTAAGAATTGTAGTGCTCAGAATCTACTTTTTAAACTACTAATTTAAAAAAAATAGTGGATATTAAGATATTCAAATAAGAGGCCCACACAAAATGCTCTTGTTTTTATTACAAAAATATATTATAGTGTCCAATGTGCTCTACCTATTTAAATGTTGAATTTTTTTAAGTATTTCAAAAATTGTTTCAATGAAATACTATCTAATATCATGTAGTTTATCCTTCATTTTCTTACTATGTTTTAATCAATATATGATTTTTCAATTAATTTTCAAAGTGGACACATCTTAAAAAATGAAAAGTTGGGTGTGCTTCTCTCTATTTTTTTTGAAAACCTATTTTGAATGTGTACAGAATAGAATGTAGAATGTAAAATATAATTTGTTTCAAATTTGTATAAATTGATAAAAAATGACACTAAAAATTCAAGATAAAAGATTTAACATATTAGAAATGCAAAAGAATTATATGGTTAAAAAGGAAAGAGAGAGTTTGATGCTATTGTAACATTTTTTCATATCACTATTGAAAGATGCATAAACCTGTTGTAGAGGACACTCAATATTTAAATGAACTTCTACATTTTGCAGAAACCATGCATAATTTGGACACTGACAATGAAGTCCAACCCTTTGGATTGAATGCCCAAGAAAAAACCAACCCTAAGGATAAAAAATATCTAAGACAAGACATAGTGTGAACGTATTTTCTTAAGGTAAAAAACATGAAATGATAAAAAGCCATGTGCATCCCAATTAAATGATTCAAATCAATTGAAGGAGTTAAATAGAACTCCTTGAATAATAAAATTCAATATTAATATATGTAGATACCACCATCTTAACATTTCAAAGGTGAACAAGTTTCAATAGATCACAGTTGTACAAATCAAATCCATAAATTTGGATTGAATCTGCAAATGAAAGAATCAATATGATATCTATAGAAGTATACTAAGTTAAATAGCAGATCATCCTACAGTTTATTAGAAATTGACAATTCCAAATCTTATCATAAAATATAAAATTCAATCAGTGATCACAAATTACAACAGCATACTCCATTATCATATTCAAAACTAAATATTCAAACCTTCTTACCAATTTAAAAAAAACATAATTATAATCTTAATGTCTCAACTTTTATTCAAAAGTAATTTAATTGCTAGAACATAGATTATTTTACTCCTTTTCACTAACAGAGAATTCCTAAATGACTTTCAACTTTGATATCATGCAAGAGTGAAGGTCCATACCTGTAACAGATGTATATGGACCTTCCATTGCCTTATTCTTTCCAAAATCCGATGCCCAAAGTTAACCTAAGTCCGTTTTTCAAAGGCAGCGAAAACCCACAGTATGGGAAGGAACATGGGATTTATGGTCCAGGTAAGTAACATTCCCCCCTCGAGGATAAACTAGACATACAGATGCTTCCTCGAACACATTAATTCAAGAGATAAAGTTTAATGAAATGAGTAGTTAGTTACTGGTGAACAAACCCTTCAAATTTTCTTGTGCTTTTCAGTGTAGAGCCCATAGTTATAATGTTTATGGTTGGTCGCCCTAGGCATCTCACTAACTGGTTGGTTCCAAGGTTTTATTACATGAATGATGCAATATATGTGAACTATATAAGAAAATGCATAGGAATGGATGTGATTATAAGGTCAAATGTATGAGAATGTGTTTAAATGGTGATAAGTGAAAGAATGAGGAATTATCCTAGCATTATATAAGATTGCATCAATTTTCAATATGCAATTGTATTAAGTTATTGTCTCAAACTAGGCACAAAACTAAATGGGAATGAACACAAATGTACAAATTTCACTATTACATTTCACCCCACTTCGAATTGCATGTGATGAGTACATATCACTCATAAGCATAGATGCAAAGTAAATATTTAGACATAAAATGACATCCAAGTCTATATAAATTAATAGGCCTTAGTGAATATCATCAAGTGTGTTCATCCTCTAGCATGCATGCTCAACATGGAACTTATAAATAGAGAGAAAATATGTGATGAGTAGATTCTTTCATGCAAATAAAAATGAATATAATTATAATATAGATTTTACTTTCATTAATCATGAAAGATATAAGGAGAGAGAAGGGTTAAATAAACTCCATCTATATAAAAATTGGTAATTCTCTTCTAGTCTTGATAGTCATGTGGGATGACAAAGTGTATTGAAAAAATTGGTGTGTCATTTGGTAATGATTTGTTTGTTCATGTCATTGATTCTCTATGTAGGCACTTGTAACTATCCACAATCTCAACATAAGAGTGTTAGTGAAAAATATGTCAACCTTCAATTAGTTGCATGGACATTGGATGCAAGGAATTGGAGGAAAGGGAATATATTACATGAAATGTATTTATGTAAGATAAGAATGTAAGTACATACAACATGTAAGTGATAACTATAATAAAATACATCATGTAATAAAGAAAGAAAGCATCTTGAATAATAAGCATGCTAAACACATGTACTACGTATTATTATCAAGGTGTGTAACTTTGCCTTTAGTATAAGAAAAGGGGGAATGGTGAAATGGACTTTAATGACTAGAGACATCTATGGAAACACATAAGACCCTAGAAAACACATATGCATCCATCATGGAATCTAAGAGAATAGATAAATAATGGTTGAGGTAAGGCAATAGGCCCCTAGTGATAAACAAGATCTATAATATGATAAAAACACAATAACCACCAATATAAAAGGATAAGCAATGATAAAACAATATAGAATGGGGAAGGAAATATATAGTAATGGAATAAGGATATGGCATGGGGAAAGCATGGTACTCACTAATTTAATAAGGTGATATGGTAATGAAAGTATTATATAACAAGATAAGATGTGAGCAATAAGCATAAGAGATAGCTAGGCATAAGATAAGGGCATGAGAAGGAACATAAGATATATAGAATAAATATGCAAGAAAATTTGAGTATTAAAATCATGTCGCAATGCTCACGTTATAAAATTTATTCAAGGATAAATGATAATCATGGAGAGTAAAAGAAAATTAAGATCATGGTAAAAGAAACATAAAGATACATATAATAGTAATGAATCATGGAAAATTATGAATCAACATGGTAAGAATGAGAAAACATAAGAATAAGTAAGGAATGCAAGGTTATAACAAGAATTAAATAGGAATAAAAGAAAGCATGTCAAGTACAAAGGAAGGTGTGATGTGGGAAAAAAGGGATCTAGGATATAAATCACACCTTCTCCTATATCACAATGAAAGGAACCAAAATTGATCACAACACCTGTTTGGCTACTAACCTTAATGGAAGAGCCAGAATGGTGGATCAAGGTTTTGGTTCTTTCTTGGGGGATGAATTTGATATTGATTGATTGACTTAGTTTGATAATGTAAATATACACCTAGTTCAACTATGAAAATGCAACAAACTATTATGATTTCAAGAAAACACAAAATAAAATACTAGAAATAGAGTAGAAAGTAGTAGAGTGCAAACATAGAGGAACCTAGCATATAAATTTGAGCTTTATCTAGTTGGATAGGGGCGTTGGTGCCCTAAACCTGCAAGTGTAGACACTCAATCAAAATTCAAATCTTAATTGGTTCCTATATATAGACTCTTATTCTTCAGACTCAATGTCAAAACTTCATCTGTTGTTGATAAATTCTACTTTCCCTAATTTGTTGAATGAACAATTAGGTCTTCAATACTTTCCCTAATTTGATAAATTCTACTTTCCCTAATGTGTTTGAATGAACAATTAGGTCTTCAATATTTTCCCAATTCATTTTAGATTTGTAACAGGTACACATAAGAAAGAGGAGAAAGGGTTATGTCATATAGGGGCTTACCTAAGTCAAACCCCACTTTGGTATTTCTACCTCCACAATGGCTATGATGATGTAAAAGAGTGTTTACCCTTAGTCGGGCAGAGGCAAATAGATGAACAAGTGATAAATTGACAAGTATTGCAACTTACCACACAGATTTGTATTCCTTGATGGATTGAATTCATTGTACTCATCACCTTCAAGGAGAATTGTCCATGCTTGATTTAAAGTCCTACAAGTTTTACTGCTCACAAAACAAATGGACATAAAACATTAATGAAATACAAATGAAAAATTGATGCATTTCTAGAACATGTTTCTTGAATGAAATAATGCTACAATATTGCTAATTCTTCTCTTGACTACTTTTTAGGAATCTCAATTGCTCAAATAATTCACTAGAATTTCTTAGGATTTGAAATAGTAAAAATACTTGTATTTATATGCAATTTTTTAATTTCCCACAAATTAATTACCAACGATTGACAAATGATTTTGGATTTCTAAATATTAAAATTTTGATATCGACATATTTGAATTGGGGCCAAAATAGGCTAGACAGAGGCACTAGCACCCTAGTCTAGACCTATTTTAGGGCTTTGAGTATCGATAAATAAATATTAATTCATTTTTCCCAATTCAACTCTAATTTTTCAAATAAGACAATAAAATGGGTAAATTAAAAGCACAGTTAGATCTAGACACGTAAGGGGGAGCTAAACCTAGTGTGAAATTGTCAAGGTGACAATTTACGATGCTACAGAAGGAAAAGTGCCTCCTAGTGGGGAAAGATAGTATGAAAAAGGATAGGTGAAGGCACAAGAAAAAATATATAAGCAAAAAGAAAAAATACAAATAATAAACATGGCTATGAAGTATATAGTTTATAAGTAATCTCATGAATCAAGAAACAAATATATAGGAAGATCATCATCATCCTCATCCCAAAATGTATCAAGATAATGCTTTAATTAGTTCTTGCACTTTCTTTTTTCATATTTTTTTTGCTTTCATCACATGTGTGTCTTCTTGATAATCTTTTATAAATACATTAGTAATTGGTTGTGGGTATGTGCAGGATCATGATGGGCCAAAAAGTGGCGATATGATGGGTATGTGTAGGGTATGCGGCTGGCGACATTGTTTTTACCCTAAATTGATGAAACAAAAAGAGTTTTTTAAGTAGATTCTCAAATTTCCACCAATATAAATTATGCTTTACTTTGAATTCAATAAATAATTATTATTCATTTTCTATTTAAATTACGACTAAAGTCCTGATTGATAGGTTGATTGAAAAACATCTATAGCTTTCAAACGGTATCACATTTTTTGAATCCAAAACATGTTTCACATTCCATGCTTCGCATACTATAGGATTAAAAAAATAAAATTGAATTTCATGAAGTTTTGACCAAGTTAAGGTGGTCAGACATACGAGTTTTTATATTTTTAAAATTTGTAATAAAAAATTCATATTTAGTTATTTACTTGGAAAAAAATTACAAAAAAATATGCATCACATTCGGACATGACTCCTTTAGTTATATCTAAAATATTATAAAAAATAATTATCATTTTATTGTGGTTAGGGTGGTCAGATAGACACCTACTTCTTATTTTTTCCCTGAAATTTAAGTACTACTGCATTGAAATTTTAGATTTTCACCAAATAGATTTTTTTTTTAAAAACCTAGTAGTTTAGAAACTACATTCAATTTTCTACAGATTCTATTCTTACATATTTTTGAAATAATATAGATAACTTATTCAAATTTTTGTGTCAAGTTGCCTAACTTTGATCTTTCTGAATTTTTTGCCACTTAAGGGCCTATTTTTTCCATGATGATCCTGCACATACCCTTGTATTATATGATTTCTCTTTTATTTCATGCATGACCTCAACATGGGATGTGTCATGGCCAATATATTTGTGCACACTATTTTCTTTCATATGATGTAGTGCCTCTCATGTTGCCTTCATTAGACTAATACTCATTATGTTAGGATAACTATGATACCTTGTTGATGCTAGTTTTACTGTTTTGGATTGGTTTTGGATGACAGTTGATCATACCTTGATGTTCATGATACTATTGAATTATGCATATGTTATGATGGTTATATGGATTTATTTGTGTGTTCGGATTAATTTAGTTATGAGTATCATGTGGTAAGCCAACTGGGTAAGCCAACTGGGTAAACCAACTTGCACAGACTAGCAAAGCCACATAAGTATGCACATAAAATGAGGATTGAACCACCTCACACAAGATCTCCATAATAAAAAATATTTCCACTGTGCAAGGCTCAAAGTCACATAAACACAATCAAAATAACAAAATCATGAAACCACCCACTTCCAGGTGAAACAATACAAAACTCTTTTAAACACTTTAGGCTTGATATGGGTTACCTAATGTGAATCCTCCTAGGTTGCTGACTGCCATCCCGGGTTACCCAGGCAGCCTCACCGGATCCCCGGCCCCCATACCAACTCTTGTAAGTAAAAACCATACTCCCCTCTAACCTCTGGAAGACTGACAAATTATTAACATAAAAGTTCCCCCATCAAAATGGCAGCAATAACATGATCTCAAGACTATGTTCAATCCACAATTATCAATAACAACTTAAATTCCAAAATCAACTCAAAATCAAAAGCAACCAACTGGACATCCAAGGGAGACCTCAATTTTCTCCTCACAAGATACCCTTAATATTTGGCTAAAAAAAACAACCTTTATTAAAGTCAACAATCATGACAACGATAGCAATCAACTGATGCACAACTCAGTTCGAAAATCAACCCAATAATAAATATGAACAAACAATTCAAATCGACCATGCATAACTCATGAAAAGGCATTGTCTCCACAACTCAAAATACTCAAAACTACATCCATGAAGAAAAATAAGCTAACTCACTACTTCCCTCACACATGACAATCCACGCTGAAATAAAACAATAACCAAAGTATCACATGCCATAGAAAAACATTGAATATGCAATCAAAAGAACACATTACTTTGATCAATTCTAAGAATTCCTTCATGCAATTAAACCAATATATTTTCCTTCCTTCAATTTAATTAACATACTTTAACTAATTAGCCTAATATAAAAAAATGCAACTCATAGTATAGCATATTACCAACATAAATATTGTCTCACAAATAAAATACCTTTCTTTTATAATTGCATAATTAATTCTCCAAATCATTTATCTATAAAAACACAATTATTCTTTCACCATAACTATAGTGTATGCATATATATAAATAAACGATGATTAACTAACCACAAATATATTACATTACATAATCACAACATGCTCAAATATTTAAAACAACCACTCAAGCAACCAATATAATCACGAAATCAACATATAATAACAAATCATCTATTACATGATTATGAACGACATCCACATATAAAAAGGATCATCCTATTTAATCATTTTAAATAAGTCCTAATCAATCTAGGCTAAGGAATCTTTTCCAACGTTTTCTTCATCTTCAAGAATTAGCCATACACTAGACTCATGATTTACTATGTCTAACTCTAGTTCCTAGAGCATAAATTTACTAAGCAACATCCAAAAATATAAGCATTCCTAATAGTCATTTTGAGGTTCGATTTTCGCACTTTACCCCCTAAATAAAATATTTTCTTAAAAAAATACTTTATTAAATATAATATTTAATCACTTTTTAATTGAAATATAATTTCTTACATGATTAATTATTTTTATTTAAAAGTAATTACCTAAACACTAACTACTATATGAGAAGAAGATTTTCTTATAAGATTTTCTTTTAATAAAGGGGCTATCCTTCCACGTATAAATTTAATCTATAAGGGCTTACCAAAAACAAAGAAGAAATAATTTTAAGAAAAGTTTATCGTAAGGGGAAAAAGTAACTAGCCCCACTTTTCATTTTTAACTTATCATGACTTTTTGTTTAAGAAGGAGATTCGAAGGAACATTGATTTATTTCCAAGCATTACGGTAAGTCTATAACATCAAATAAAATACACCACAGATTGAATTTTTTGTTTGGAAGAATTTACTAATGGCATGAGAAGACAAAAGACCAGCGACAAAGAAGTGGGAAAGGAGTTATTTAAATTCTAGAAAGAGAATGCCAAGCATGGAGAAGGGAAGGCGCGCAAGAGAGAGGATACCAATCTTCATAAATTACTGACAACACAAAGATAAAGGGGTTGCGCCCAAGTTAGAAACACATTTAGAACTTGATAACAACAGAGCGATTGATGTGGGTTGAGTGGAAGAGGGAGAATAGGCTGTTGAAATGAAATGCTTACCTAAGTAAGTTTAGTGAAAGCAACCAACAAACAAAGATGAATGCAAATTAAAAGGTGTATGGGTGCACAACAGAGCAAGTATGCAAGGTGGTAAACAAATAAGGCAAGCAAGGTATCAAATGTCTTTGCATTTTATTGAATGCCACAACCATAAACTCAAGCAACACCCAAAGCATATTACGCATTCTGACCCTGTAGGTTGGCTGCAAAAGCATCAACATCAAAGAGGGAGAGAGGGAATTATCATAAACTAAAGGCTCGAGATTTTTTGCAATGTTGATATGCATACGATATATATACTCAACCCAACAAGCAGATTAAAGAGAAATAAAGCGACAACAACTATTTAAAGAATGCCTCAAAGAAATGTCATCTCAAAGAGTGATGGAAACTATGCTTGCAGGATACGCCAAACAAACTCGCTACCGAAGGCACAATTAGAAACTCAAGTTTCAAACTCAACCCATCGAATCTAGAGAAGAATATAGACAACGACGCTTACAACAAGGAATCGGTTTCTACAAAGAGATAAAACAACAATCCAAGATAAACTAAATTATTGACTACGCAAATGCAAATGGCAGATATAAGACATCATCCGTAGGTCTAGCCAAAATCCCTACTACCCGCGTCTGAATGAGAGCTTGGAACAGGGCGCGATAGGCATACATGCAAAATACTGAAGCGAATACAAGTTATGTGAACTTTATGATAGTACGCCTCAAGGAAAGGTGATCATGTGGATGCCACGACGACAGATTACAAAGCTAAGTGTGGAAGAATAGACAAGGCATGGTTGCGAGTTAAGGACTCAAGATCTCCCTAAAGTACCTAGATTAAATCCTGAGCTAAAACCTTCTCATCATAAAGGAAGTCAATCCTTTTTTAAACAAGATTATTACCCAATCCTTTTAACATATAATCTCATACCTGTAAGTTCTTCTTTTGCTCCCTCTTGCTACTAATGCTTCATCCTCTCATACGCAGCTTCTGAAGGTTTACTCTGATTTAGGAAGATAGACGTCCTTTCACTTGCGATCTACCAAAAAATCCATGTCTCTTCAATCTACAAGATCCCCCTGTTATTTTGCATGTCATGAAGGCATTGATCAAGTCAGTTGGGTGATTACCATGAGGGAGGTAAAATGCATTCGCAAGATGAAGTATGGCAGTGAAATGGAGCTAATTGGAAAATTCCATTTAACCGATTTAGAGAAAAACACAGAAATTGTGCAAGGAAGCATGTTAAAGTGCGGTGCTATCCTAATCTCTCATGCGTGCCAGAAGATATTTCACCAAATATACCACAAGCTAAATGAAGGCGCAGAAAATTATTGCAACAACTACCATTTCATCCAGTTTTTCCCATTGCATAATCCCCAAAATTGATCAATATTAAAACAATTAAGAGAGATTTTTTTTAATTTTCGAAGTTGAGATCAGGCAATAATCTCATAATAAAACAAGTTTCCCATTTGACAAATCATTTAAATTCGTGCATGTACAGGCATGGTCTTTTCCCATCTTTTTCTATTTTCTCTTGCTTTAACATCAGTTCAGAAATCTTATCTTCAAGATTTATTTTAAATAATTAATATCACCTTTTTATAAACATACTTCTTTTTAATTATTATTTTAATTTAATGATTAATAATCAATAATATCATTTCATAAACATAGTTTATTTAATTAATATTTACTTCCAAATTAATTTGAGTTACCTTGTAAATCAATTTAAATCAATTACTCAAGGCTAATCATAAGATTAACTTTATCGCATAATTCTGAAACTAGATTAAATAATATAATCACGAAGTCCACAAGACATCTCAAATAAACAACTTACTCACATGTCACGAAGAGCCAAAAGCTGAGGGGTACTACAATGTGTTTGATTGTTTGATATATATATGTTGTTTAACAGTTTGTCTGATGTAGATTGCAGGTACCAGGCATCGACCTCACCTGAACTGTCAAGTCTAAGCGTGCCTTAAAACCCAATGGAAATTTTGTTAAAAACGGAGATGACAAAAGGTCCCCTATCCTTGCCATCATCCTCGATGAGGATGAGTACCCGTTTAGTCACCTCATCAGTTTGGGTTGCACCTTTGGTCAGTTGTCCTATTTTGACTTTTTGGTTGTTGGGAGATTTGTGATGATACTCAGTTAATTGTTGATTATGTTATTTAATTAGTTATTAAATTTAAATAAATTGTAATGGTAATTTGTGGCTCATAAATTAATGTTATAAGTTGTCTTGTTTAATCGATTTAATTAAATTAAATTGATTTATAAGGTTGTTTAATTAATTTGGAATTAAATAAATAATTAAATAAATCAAGATTGAAAATGAATATTTATATGGAATTTTTGATAATTAATTTATTAAATTAAATTGTTTTGTGATAAAGAATTTTATAATTAAATATAAAGATAATAATTATTATTATCATTGAGATTTAATTAAGCAAATGAGGAAAATAATATAATTTAAAATAAAATAGTTAATTGAATGTGATTTCGAACAAGCTGTTAAAGCAATTTAAAAGATAGAAAAAAGTGGGGTTCGTGCACATGCATGACTTCAAACTAATTGTTGAATGGAAACTTGTCATTTTGAGTGGATATTGCTTGATTTTTACTTTTGAAAGCTAATGACTTTCCAAATTTTTAATAATGTGGAGTTGGAGGATTATTATGATGATTAATTTTTGGGTTCCAATAGAGAACCTTGTCTGTAAAAAAAAATTATCTGAAGAATAATTACATTCGATTGTTTGTTCTCAAAACAGATCCTTAATTGGGGGTAAATTGGTTAAGGTTTGATTAAGACTTGGGAAAAGCGAATTATTGCAGACGTAGAAGTTGACTTCGGCACTGAACTTCGTTGCAACCACGTAAGAATCCAGGTTGGCTTCTTTATTGTACTTTGTTTTGTTTATTCGATCAATGCAAAAGGAGTTGTTCTCTCTCTCTCTCTCTGTTGTTGCAACGATTGATTGTTCATTCTACTGTATGATGTTCAATGCTGAAATTGTACGCCATTCTAGTGTTCGATACCTTAGTCTTATTGCGATTTGTAATTGCTAAAAGTTTCTTTGGGCCTATATTTGTTTGGAAGTTTTCTATGGTCTATCTAATGAATCCATTTTGGGCGCTTCACTTTTACTGCCTATTGCATTTGCTTGAAAGCTACTTAAGCCCTTTTGCAATCCCATAGTGGCGCCATTAGTTTCTGCCTTGCTAATGAATACCTACATGGGGCGATATCATCTTTTGCATTGAATGTATTTGATACTTTATACTGCCTGCTTTTCCATCGAGCATTGTAGGGGCGGCGTTGGATTTTGGCCTGCAATAGATTTCGATGCATCTAACTTTGGTTTGGGTATTTGATATTTGTATCCAATGTAGTCACATTAGAATTTAGTTTGCGTCTATCCCTGGATACTGCCTGATGTCGACTCTTCCCATACGTCCTTTTATCTACATTGAAGGTATCGAATCCTCTATGCCTATCCTTTTTGGTACTGCTTAAGCCATGTCTACCTAATGGTAGCGATTATATCTTGGCATTTGATTCATATACATCGCTGTCGATATGGGTGGATTTCATGTGATTTACAAGTCTCTTGATAGTAATGTGTTCGCCTGTGTGATTGATAACTCCCATCTTACTGCCTTTCATGTATAGGATTTATATACGTACAGTTTTATGAGTATCGCTTATTGTCGTTCAACAATTACAAGTTCGATGTTTAGTGTTAGATGTGCATTTGAGGCTGTGTGTTCACTATGGTTTACAAAAGTATTCGATCTGAGTGCTTAATGATATTCGGCCTTGATAAACCTGTTTATTAAATTTATGTTTGCAAGCAAAGTTTGGACTGCGGTTCGATGGCTGTAAGGCGACAAATTTTAGTTTATATATATATATATTATTGATGAGTGTGAAGTACTCATAATATTATTGGAAATTCCTTAAATCGATAAATTTCCCCTTTATCGCAAAACTACTCTCATTTAACTATGGTAGAGGCATAAACTTGTGTGTAATATGTTTTTAGAACTTATAAATTGGCATGTCATACAAGGAATTTCATTCCTATGCTTTCCATAAAATCGCTTAGATCTTCTGCTTATCATTAGATTAAGATTCCACTGGATCCTTTTCATTGTTGCCATTAATCCTCGGTCGTATCAAGTCTTGAAGTTTTGGATCCAAGTATCACCTTCAAATGTTGTGTCATAGTGTATCTTAGAATGTTCTTAAATAATTATGTTAGTAATTTTGTGTATTTACCTATGCTTCCAATCTTCTTGCATGCATGTCTATTAGAGTAGTGGTACCATAGTGGCGTATTGAGATAGGGATGTGATTGCTTAATATAATGCACTTAGTGAATGATGGTCTTGATTAGATAATTTTACATTAGTATACAATTACATTGAGACATTAAAGGATTGAATAACATTTTAGTAATTTTGGAGTAGTGCAACTCAAATAAGTGTAAATATGTGTGCATATATATATATATATTAGAAATCAAACTCTACTTTATATTGGTATATATATATTTAAAGGGTTTTCTTTTTTAAAATAAAAATATGTTTTGTTTATTAATAAATGAATACATTAGATAATGGATTTTGGAAATATTAAATAGTAAGAAGGATGATTTATTATGTAATTAGATAATTGTGAAATTTGTTAAATGTGTGAATTTGATGTACTTTTTAAAAATGATGAATTTTCTCTTTTACTCTGTACTTGAGTTATGTAGACTCCTTATGTGTTAGTTTTACGAGTCCATGTGTTGTGTCAATTTCGGAAATGGAAAATATTTCAAGTTATATGGGGGTCTTTGTGAAAAATAGTCAGTTAGACTTCTAGAGGCTAGGGGGAGTTTTTTTGCATGATGGTTTTCACGTTTATTACCTTGTGAAATAGTTGATTATGTACTTGAATTTTTTTCATGAGGGTTTTAGCCATGCACTGCTTATTCATTATCATGGTTGGTTTTTGTGTGCGAGAGGGTTCATGCCTCGCTCTATGAGCTTGTTTTGTGGTTTTGTAATTTGAGCAAGATGGCTTACCCTGTTTGATGTTTTGGGTCTTCTAGTTGCATGTAGGGGGAGTGGCTCTTGATGGGGGCCAGAACTCAAAGTGGTTGACCAGAATAACCCATTGGGAGTTTCGTAATCCAGTGATAACCTAAATAATGTATTAGGGGGTTTGGGTAGATTCTCACATTAATCAAGATAGTGTTTGCCTCACTCATGGCTCAAGCCCTCGTTTAGGCTTGAGATGAGATGGGAAGGCCTAGAATGGCAAGATCAAGTGTCTTGTCCTCATGAAAGGTATGTTGATTCTGTATGAGTTTGAATGGGGGCCTGGGATCAATAGAGGCCAACAGAATAACCCAGGATGGGGGCCAGGGCCTAGGAAGATCAGCCAGGATAACCCATATCAGCTCTGCGATGACACTCCTCCCTAATGTAACATAGCATTCCCTTGTCTCATGTTTCCCCTATGTTGCTTGTATACCTCTGGAAGCAGTTGTCTCCTTATGTTTTGTCTTGTTTCACCTTGTATGTTGGAGTCATGTTAGCCCTTGTCTGCTTGACTGCTTGTGTAGTGGGTCCTTATTGTCATCTCCTAGCATGGGGGGTGGAACTTAGGGTTCCACATGGTTGGGTGGAACGTGCTATGCACACCATTGGGTTCCCAATTGATGTTCATGAGCATGGATGTTGTACCTTATGTAGAGGTTCCAGATCTTGTTCCAAACTTGAGATAGTGTTGATGTTGTGTAATGTAATCATTTCAGTTGTATCTTATAATGTATTTGATGTATCCTTCCTGTCGTATGTTGGAAAGTATTGATGTAATTATGTAATCATGAAATGATGCACCTTTATGTAATAAAAGCGATGTATGTACTCCTTGGGTTTAACATTTTATCATTGATGGTTATTTATTTAATATGATGTATGAACCTATGATGTTCATTTACTTAATACAATGGATTTATAATTAACTTTTGTGGGTTGGTTAATCTTAGATGTTGGATTAGGACATGTTAGGAATGTATGCACGTAATGTAGTCATGATACCCTAAAGGACATCTAGTTAGAGCATATGTACATGTAGTTTACATTCTATGTTAGTTGATAGTATGATCTATATATTGATTCACTTTTAAAAAAAAAATTGTGTCATAATTGTTAGTTAGATGTGTTGTCCTTTGGGGTTTCATGGCGGGAAGTTACATATGATTAACCGAGCATAAACGTTATCTTTCTTTAATTACAAGATTTTAAGCTTTATGTTGGAATGTAATGTATTTCTATCTATAAGATATCAATGCATGCAATGATAGGGATAAAAGTACAAGTATTATTTTGTAGTGTAAGACTAGAGTTATCCATTAGTTTGAAAAGGGTTAAGGTGATGAGATTGTGTCACAAAAATTGTTCTAATACCATATACAGATACTCTTTTAGTGTAGAAAGTTCTCTAAATTTATTTGGTTTAGAAATTGCATTGTGATTGTCATGAATATAATCAATTATATCATCATTGCCCCAATTTTTGGATGGTAAAATAATGTTGACTCATGAAAAAGAGGGAGGTACTATAAAAAATAAGATGATATTAAAGTGGATTGTGTTGGTTGTTTTTAATGAGCAACTAGGTTGGTCTCCTATTCTACCTATGGAGTAGCCATCTCCAGTCAAGGGCAGCTCAGAGGACCTGGACCAACTGACAAGATTCAGTCAAAGACTGAGATCTTCTGCACTTTAGGCTCTGCAGAACCAGGGCGGGTATACCCACACAATGCCTCAAATAAGACTAGACATTGCTTTTTATAGCAGATGACTCCTGATGCCAAGTATTGAGAACCTCAAATAGGGCTAGATTCTCAGTAGCTCAACCTTGAAGCAACCAGGAGGTAGGGCAAGATATTAGACCAAAGATATTCAATAATTTTAAAAGGTTTTCTGAGAGGGACTAGGCCGCAGGACAGACCAGTGCCTAATCTTGGGCCACGGAGTCAAACACAAAAGATGGAATTCATTTGCAAACTAGACTCAATCAGTGGATTATGTTTTGCTAATGCCTTACATCAGCTATCAGTGCCTTACATTGACAATCTGGCTCTTGTATCAACCAGACTCTTCTTACCCAATCCAACCTGCAAACAAATAATCACTGCTATCTATTCAAAGGATTTAACTGCTTCCTTGAAGCAGGCCTATCAACAAATAACAGAGTCCCATAAAGTATGAGAAGATGAACAAAAGCACCTTATGCATTTATTTAAATGATTAAGAACTTACAAATATGGAGATAATATGATGATATGCATGAAAGATAAGCATCTTCATGTGTTCTTGCTTAACTGATTGCATTAACAGAGGAATTCAACATTACAGCTTACAGACTCAAAAATGACCTAAGACCAAACCCTAATCTATCCCAGGCTAATCCCAGAACTCAGAAAAATGTGGAACAGAACACCAAAGTTTGGAACCCCAACATCTGGCCATGAAATTCTCCTTTATAGGAACAGGAGAAGAAACAAGCAACCGGCCAGATAAGATTACACATCATCAGCTGACTAGGACAAACCCTAGAACAGCTCGCAGGCCAAGTCAAAAATTCCAACTGCCTCACTGGTCACATAAATGCAACTGGTCGGGCCGCTACAGGAAAGATATTCCCACACGAATGGAGCCAGGCAATCAATGTCAAATCCGCCGCCAAATTCGCGCGCCCATACTCTAGCCATGTCGTCCTTGTACCAGAGCCGCGTCGCCATGAATGCTTCAAATCTTCTCGTGTGAACACAGAAACCCTAACAGTGGTCTAGTATGAAACTCGACCATTGATCATCAGAGATCGGGCGGTCGCCTTTAAATCTTCATCGGACCACTGAGACAAGTCCTCCACTAGATCACACTACATAATGGTCTTTAGACAAACATCCGGTACCTTTATCGCTCAAATTAAAACATCACCGTTCATCATCTGCATGTGCGCATTGATGTTCCATTAGTAGCTCGCGCTTTAACGCACCGTGTGGAGAGGCTCATATCGGCGAGAGATAGCAGTGTTGGGAAGACCTCAAGGCGAAGAGAAACAGCTACAACGAAGAGCCAAGCATATCATCCAGACAGAAGGAACTCGTGGAAACATCTGGCCGAAGGAAACATGCTACACCAAACACCCGTCAAAGTCGGCAGGAGATCACAATGTTGGCAACACCATATAGCGAAATCCACATGTGACACTGAAAACACCATAGAGTCAGGGAGAGATGGCCAAGTCGGCCAAACATCATAGCGAAGTCATAGTGTGTTACCGAAAGATATTTCCTTCATGCAGTGTCGCCAAGACGATTCAAAACTCACACCAACAAAGACCACTTTATGTTCCATCGGCGAGACCGAAGGTCACTCGCTGAGACCTCTCGCCGAAGACCCAAGCTCATACCGAAGAGATCTTTATACACCACTTAAGTCGTTGTGTCCTATAACTTCTTTCACCGATGAAATCACCTGCCAAATGTATGTCGCTGTAGCACACAATCATCGGTGAGAAGTCATGTAGACACTTCACTGTTATACCGAGAAGACCCTTAGAAACTTGTTCGTCGAGAGAAGATAAGACCTTCACTGAATGCCACACATTGAATCACCGTCGGCAAGACACGACCCCATCGCTATGACATACACCGAAACACAAGTCTCCCCGAAGCATAAAGTCTTCCATCACCAGTCGACGTAGCAAGATGACATCGCCGAGACATCTCAACGAAAGGTGCCACCCACGCTGAAAGCAAACCACAAGACACCATCGGCAAGACATAACAGATTCACCAAGAGATATATCAAGAGTTCCAAGTCCTACCAAAGGGAAGTCACACCGAAGAGCAAAGGGGGCCACCACAGTCGGGAAGACAATTGGGGGTCGGGGAGACATCTCCCCAACACAAAGAACATAGGCCGACGGAGACTTCGGGGAGAGAACACGGAGTCACCAAGATGTCACCCTGAACCGAAAGAGTCATGCCGAAAGGAAAGCCCATCGGTGAGACACAAAGGAGTCGGGGAGACATCTCCCCGACACAACCAACCCAGGCCGAAAAGAAAGAGAACCTCGGGGGGACAGATAAGAGTCGCTGAGAGGTTACACCGAAAGCTGAAAGTCACAGCAAAGAAGAAGCGGGGCCGATAAAAATGGTAGCTATGGGCCGGTAACGAATGGAAAATGGGGCTTAGGGGAACCACTTAAGTTAGAGTAAATTGGGTGGACAGGTCAATGAAACAAAAAGGAAAACGAGATGGGAACCAAACAGGCCTGGAGCCGGGACCAGGAAAGAGACGGGGAACAAAAGGAACAAAAGGGACCGGGGCCGAAAACTATCTCGCTCCTGCCAAAGAAAAGACCGCGGAGGCGGAGCCAGAACCGACATGAGAAAAAGAAGCTGCGGGGCCAGAGCGGGACAAAACCCGAGACAGGAAACATGAAGAAGGTTCCAAAAATGATTCCCATCCCGATCCCGCCCCCACCAAAGAAAACAAAACAAAAGACAAGCGAAGAGACAGAGGAAAAGAACCAACGACCGCCGCAAGGCAGAAAGAAAAAGGAACACCAAACACACAGAATCGGGACCAAGATGGATGCGTGAACAGGAACTAGAACCTCAGAATTGGAGAAGTTCTAGTTCCCTTCAAGCATCCGTTCCGCCCCCGATTCCGAAAGAAAAACCAAAGCAAGCAAAAGAGAAACGGGAACCGGAATAAAAACCCAAAAAAAAGTAAAAGAGAAAAACCAGGAAACCCTAACACAGGCCGCCCCTTGTAGATCAAAACTAGCACGCTGGGCTCAACCCTTGTGAGAGCCCATTTAACCCATGTGCTAAAATGAAAGACACCCCATAGCTAAAGTTTAGTCATGAAAAACCAAAGTACACAACTAGACAATGAGAAAACCAGAAATGGCACTAACATAGGCTCTAGTTGGGGGATGTATGCCCCTGGTGGGCATAGCAAGAATTCAGATCACTGGGAGAGTAGACCAGAACAAAAAAAATCCAAAAACAACGAGGAGCTAACCGGACAAGGTTAGCAGACACAGCAAAACAAAACCGACCAGAAAAGCAAAAACCTAACCTAATGTTCATGGAAAAAGAAATGCTTCAGATGAAGCACCATTTCGAGAATTGTCCATGAACAGGCAATTCAAGAGTCACATTGTTGATTCCTTTGTTTCATCTGATGACACTAGGCCACCAAATGAAAAATGAGAGCTAGCTTTTACCTCTGTCAAACACAATTCTGCTAAATGAGCTGACATTCCCTAACTTGTGCTTGCCTCTGCCAATCTGCAGCAGTATGAATGAATGTACCTCTACAAACATAAGTGTCAGGTTGCCTCTGTGCAAGTGAAAACTTGCTCTTTGTTTAGTTTTATCTTCAACTGGCAACCAGATCCAATAAACTTTATTATTGCCACACTCTTGATTCTTTGATTCTGTATCTTGTGGCAATACATGTGAATACTGATCAGGACTGCATAAAAACACAGTCTGATCACAATTAGCTACCTGACAAAATATGTTAGTACCTCTCAACAGGCTGTCATATTCATCATTATAAACATGTACATGATCCTTATGCATTTGAAAGTCAGGCATACTTCCAAAATGCTGACTGTTATGTGACAACAAGCTATCATATTCACTATTTACATTACCCTGAAGCTGAAAATAACTAGCTCCAGTGCTCTGCATATTGTCACATTCTGTGAAAACTTCATCAAGTGTATACAAAGGGATACACTCACCATTCAACACATCTTGCAACTGCTCTGTATCATTTTCAGTAGGAGGAGGCACATCATTAATGCAATGATGGATTAAACTACTACTCCCACTTCCTCTTTTCACTTGGCTCTATTCTTCATCATGCTGGCAATGAGAGTCACCAAAGGACTCTAACTCATCTTCAAGGGCTGTCCAACTGTCACATTCATCCCAATCTTGCTCACCATTGAGCAACTCTAGTTCAGAAGCACAATCTGATTTCAAACTGAAATCAGTGTCATCATGATCTGTAAGATCACCATTAGAAGGGGCGTCAGAATCACTTACATCATACCTTGCATCCTACAGGTCCTCACTGTCAAGACCGATATGAGTTGCCCACAATAACTTAGAGTTGTTGTGTGCATATCTTTGATATTCTTGTGGTTAGCAAATCTGATATTTGTTTACAACTTAGTAGGACAGCGCTCTGTCCTACCCTCTCAACCACTTCTTCCTCTTCTTGACCAAACATAACTTCTTCATCATTTGATGAAGCCTCATCAAAGGTATCAAAGATCAAAGTTATGAGCTGATACCATGAAACAATGGAGTGCACCGGTAAGCAAGTGAACCAATCATTGGCCACACCTTCTAAAGATCTGACAAATAGCTTCATGACCACATCCTCTTTTTCAACCTGACAGTGTCCAATGAAATCAATAAAAAGTTGAATATGTCTTGATGCTGATTCCTCAACACCACCTTTAAACTTGGGTAAATATTTATTGATTCCCCTAGGGGCAGCATGTGGGTAACCCTGGATTTTATCAAAATCCAAAGGGTTGTATCTTTCCTTATCATACTCTCTCTTATGAGGACAAGACTGTGCCTTAAGCATGGTATCAAAGCTTGTAGAGAGAGAAACAGGACAACAATGCATTTTGCAAATGAAACCTATCCCTCTACAACTATCCAGTTGCAATAATCAAACCTCCCTTGATGCTAGTGCTTGATCCCACCAAATAAAGGGGAAAAAGTTTTTTCTATTTTTATTTTGTTCAAAAGCATGAAGAATACCTGGGAACGTTGCAGTCATGGAACTATTCTTCAAATGTTCAACAGGTTCACCTTGACAGAGTCGCCACCTTTTTGCAGAGGACAGAACTTCAAATGATATGAAGCTCAGTTACATGTAAATATTTCTCTAAGTTCCATCTGACAGAGCACCATAGATCTTGTAGCTTTCAGGTTCACTGCAACAAAGCTTTTCTCCAAGCCTGAGATTCTTCAAACCTTGAACCTAACCAACATGGCAATTGATATGACTCTTTGATAAGGCAAGATTCTAGTCAATCCCCAGCGGAGTCGCCATCTTGTTGGTTGTTTTTAATGAGCAACCAGGTTGGTCTCCTATTCTACCTATGGAGTAGCCATCTCCAGTCAAGGGCAGCTCAGAGGACCTGGACCAACTGACAAGATTTAGTCAAAGACTGAGATCTTCTGCACTTTAGACTCTGCAGAACCAGGGCGGGTATACCCACACAATGCCTCAAATAAGACTAGACATTGCTTTTTATAGCAGATGACTCCTGATGCCAAGTATTGAGAACCTCAAATAGGGCTAGATTCTTAGTAGCTCAACCTTGAAGCAACCAGGAGGTAGGGCAAGATATTAGACCAAAGATATTCAATAATTTTAAAAGGTTTTCTGAGAGGGACTAGGCCGCAGGACAGACCAGTGCCTAATCTTGGGCCACAGAGTCAAACACAAAAGATGGAATTCATTTGCAAACTAGACTCAATCAGTGGATTATGTTTTGCTAATGCCTTACATCAGCTATCAGTGCCTTACACTGACAATCCGGCTCTTGTATCAACCAGACTCTTCTTACCCAATCCAACCTGCAAACAAATAATCACTGCTATCTATTCAAAGGATTTAACTGCTTCCTTGAAGCAGACCTATCAACAAATAACACAGTCCCATAAAGTATGAGAAGATGAACAAAAGCACCTTATGCATTTATTTAAATGATTAAGAACTTACAAATATGGAGATAATCTGATGATATGCATGAAAGATAAGCATCTTCATGTGTTCTTGCTTAACTGATTGCATTAACAGAGGAATTCAACATTACAGCTTACAGACTCAAAAATGACCTAAGACCAAACCCTAATCTATCCCAGGCTAATCCCAGAACTCAGAAAAATGTGGAACAGAACACCAAAGTTCGGAACCCCAACATCTGGCCATGAAATTCTCCTTTATAGGAACAGGAGAAGCAACAAGCAACCGGCCAGATAAGATTACACATCATCAGCTGACTAGGACAAACCCTAGAACAGCTCGCAGGCCAAGTCAAAAATTCCAACTGCCTCACTGGTCACATAAATGCAACTGGTCGGGCCGCTACAGGAAAGACATTCCCACACGAATGGAGCCAAGCAATCAATGTCAAATCTTCCGCCAAATCCACACATCCATACTCAAGCCATGTCGTCCTTGTACCAGAGCCGTGTCGCCATGAATGCTTCAAATCTTCTCGTGCGAATGCAGAAACCCTAATAGTGGTCTAGTATGAAACTCGACCGTTGATCATCAGAGATTGGGCGGTCACCTTTAAATCTTCATCGGACCGCTGAGACAAGTCCTCCACTAGATCGCACTGCATACTGGTCTTCAGACAAACATCTGGCACCTTTATCGCTCAAATTAAAACATCACCATTCATCATCCGCATGTGCGCATTGATGTTCCATTAGTAGCTCGGCTTAACGCACCGCGTGGAGAGGCTCATATCGGCGAGAGATAGCAGTGTCGGGAAGACCTCAAGGCGAAGAGAAACAACTACAATGAAGAGCCAAGCATATCGGCCAGACAGAAGGAACTCGAGGAAACGTCTGGCCGAAGGAAACATGCTGCACCAAACACCCGTCAAAGTCGGCAGGAGATCACAATGTCGGCGAGACCATATAGCGAAATCCACATGTGACACTGAAAACACCATAGAGTTGGGGAGAGATGGCCAAGTCGGCCAGACATCACAGCGAAGTCACAGTGTGTTACCGAAAGATATTTCCTTCATGCAGTGTCGCCAAGACGATTCAAAACTCACACCGACAAAGACCACTTTATGTTCCATCGGCGAGACCAAAGGTCACTCACCGAGACCTCTCGCCGAAGACCCAAGCTCATACCGAAGAGATCTTTATACACCACTTAAGTCGTTGTGTCCTATAACTTCTTTCACCGATGAAATCACCTGCCAAATGTATGTCGTTGTAGCACACAATCATCGGTGAGAAGTCATGTAGACACTTCACTGTTATACCGAGAAGACCCTTAGAAACTTGTTCGCCGAGAGAAGATAAGACCTTCACCGAATGCCACACATTGAATCACCGTCGGCAAGACACAACCCCATCGCTATGACATACACCGAAACACAAGTCTTCCATCACTGGTCGGCGTAGCAAGATGACATCGCCGAGACATCTCAATGAAAGGTGCCACCCATGCCGAAAGCAAACCACAAGACACCGTCGGCAAGACATAACATATTCGCCAAGAGATATATCGAGAGTTCCAAGTCCTACCGAAGGGAAGTCACACCGAAGAGCAAAGGGGGCCACCACAGTCGGGAAGACAAGCGGGGGTCGGGGAGACATCTCCCCGACACAAAGAACATAGCCCGACAGAGACTTCGGGGAGAGAACACGGAGTTTCCAAGATGTCACCCCGAACCGAAAGAGTCATGCCGAAAGGAAAGCCCATCGGTGAGATACAAAGGAGTCGGGGAGACATCTCCCCGACACAACCAACCCAGGCCGAAAAGAAAGAGAACCTCGGGGGGACAGATAAGAGTCGCCAAGAGGTTACACCGAAAGCCGAAAGTCACAGCGAAGAAGAAGCGGGGCCGGTAAAAATGGTAGCTATGGGCCGGTAACGAATGGAAAATGGGGCTCATGGGAACCACTTAAGTTAGAATAAATTGGGCGGACAGGTCAATGAAACAAAAAGGAAAACGGGACGGGAACCAAACAGGGCTGGAGCCGGGACCATGAAAGAGACGGGGAACAAAAGGAACAAAAGGGACCGGGGCCAAAAACTATCCCACTCCCGCCAAAGAAAAGACCGCGGAGGCGGAGCCAAAACCAACACGAGAAAAAGAAGCCGCGGGGCCGGAGCGGGACAAAACCCGAGACAGGAAACATGAAGAAGGTTCCAAAAATGATTCCCATCTCGATCCCGCCCCCGCCAAAGAAAACAAAACAAAAGACAAGCGAAGAGACAGAGGAAAAGAACCAACAACCGTCAAGGCAGAAAGAAAAAGGAACACCAAACACACAGAATCGGGACCGGGATGGATGTGTGAATAGGAACTAGAACCTCAGAATTGGAGAAGTTCTAGTTCCCTTCAAGCATTCGTTCCGCCCCCGATTCCGAAAGAAAAACCAAAGCAAGCAAAAGAGAAACGGGAATCGGAATAAAAACCCAAAAAAAAGGAAAAGAGAAAAACCAGGAAACCCTAACACAGGCCGCCCCTTGTAGATCAAAACTAGCACGCTGGGCTCAACCCTTGTGGGAGCCCATTTAACCCACGTGCTAAAATGAAAGACACCCCATAGCTAAAGTTTAGTCATGAAAAACCAAAGTACACAACTAGACAATGAGAAAACCAGAAATGGCACTAACAGATTGTTTGATAATGCATGCTCACATTTTATAAGGCATGAAAATCACTCGATTTTCAAAGATTAGAAGTAAACCATCCATAATTGTACATTTAAGCCCATCATTCCATAATAGAGATCTTGTATTAGTACCCTATGCTTGAAATATAAAATTCCAATCCTTAATTGGTGCTTGTTTCTTTTATTTTAATTACATGAGTTGAGTGATGGCTGCCTAAGGATCAATATCGTAATAAAAATATTTCTTAAAGAATTAGCGAATTCCTCGAAGGAATTTATAGAAGCATGGGGTGATAAATAAATCCATGTTACAAGTGTTTGACCATTTAGGCTTGATGGGAACAATTTAACAAACAAATGATATTCATAAAAATAAGGGAGAAACATTAATTGGAAATATTATAAATGTCATAATCGATCACCTCAATCTTCATATTTTATAATTTATTTGGTTCTGCAAATCTAAATTGGTGAAGGATAAATTAAAATACAATATGCCAAAGGATTGTAGATGCTTCTATACTTTCAACTTGTGATTGAACTCTTTATACATAAGTATGACAATATTCTTATAGATTATAAATCCTCGTGATGAGGTAGTTTACATTAGGTAAAATATCATGCTCAAAATGTACCATATTCTATGTTTATGCATCCTATCATTTGTAATAGTGGAGGAGGATGCAAAAGAAGCATCATTGACTAATGACACCTTATCCTCACATATTCTAAATATAAAATTTTAAATATGGACTCATGTTGTTCTTCATCCTTAGGTATGTCTATATCATGTGCAAGATGAGATGTAAGAGAAGGCACTATGAGATTACTCAAACATATATGTTAAATATGAAAGAATGGATGGATAACATGAGATTATATATTAAAAATGGCATATCATAATGATGCATACAAAAATAAATAGAATCCACCAAGAAATTTTCACTAGAAGGTAAATAATGATACTCTCGTAAAAAATTGGTTGAGGTGAAAGAACAATACTATTGAAAGAAATTATAATACTAACCTTCTTAAATGGCGAAATGTAGGTTCTCTTCTTTTTTTTTGTGATTTTGTGTGAAAATTAATGTTGCCTAAGGCTATCTTCAAATATCCTAACACTGATTAAAAATCACAAGAGTTGAGACTAACACCATGAAAAAAAATCAATAGAAAAATGTAATAAAATAAAAATAAAATCTCACAAACTAGACTAGGGAGAATCATGGAAACGTGACTTGGGACATAAAAAATTATTTCTAGGTGTTATCATTAGATTTAAATCAAAACATATAAGGGAGCCACCAAACCATTTTTTTTGAATTATGAGTTGATGAACTCTACATAAGTGATTGAATCCAACTTGTTAGTGTGAAAAGAGTTATTATAAAACTAGTCAGATTGTATCCTATCTAGGAGGGTCCTATTCACACTACACTTAAGCTCACTTGGGAGACATCTCAACTTTTGTCTCACCTCATGTGGACTCACCAAGTGTCCCAAGACTTGTCCATAGATTCCTACACTTGTTTCATTATTGGAGGGGTATTTAGAGTTTCAATCCTACCTTCTCACCTCCTCATTCTTACATTTATAAGAAATGATCTCATGTACAATTTTGTTTTCAGTAAAAAGCTAGTGCCTATATCTCTCATGTACAATTTTACATCCCATTCTTATGATATTTTATCATATTTCATTTATTTTTGTGAATTTTTGTGAGTTTTCAAGAATATCTCGATTGCTCCAAGATGGGTTGTTTGTAGAATATTATTTCATCCATAGAGACTATTTCATGCCTAATGTTAGGAAAATGTGTGTTGTCCACCTTGCATAATGTTATAATGTAATATTTTATTATTATGTGCTACATCTAGGGGATCTAGGGATGTGTGCATCACATGGGCAATATTCTTGGGGCCATGTGTTGTATGTAACATTATGATAAATATTTAATGTGGGGTTGAATATTGGGGAAATATTTAATATTGGGAAAAATTAGTACCAAAAATTAAATGTGGGGGTTAATGGTTTTGTAAGCTTATGGTATTAGTCACATGGTTTTATGTAATGTCACTTGGTAGTTTTGTGTGAGCTTATATCTATAAAATAAAGCACATAGGTAGTTGTCTAAGGTTGATAGGTTGGCTATTTGGATAATTTTCATAAGGGGTTGAGAGCATCTCTTGTTACCATTTGTGAGGTTTGAAGCATGACATGGGATGTGTGGTTAAATGCTTGTTCAAATGGAGTGTTTGTAGAGGGTGTGTGTTTCAAGGGTATTCACAGAGAACTTTGAAGATTTACTGTAAACTTTATTATTGAATAATACATGAGTGATGGATGCTTTTGGAGGTTGATTTTTTCCCTCTTGAGGGTTTTCTTAGGGTATATCTTGTGTCATCTTTGATGGTATGTTGTCTATTCTTTTATATATGGATTTTGAATATTTTTTTGTATATATTTATCTATTTTGGTTATGTGGAAATTATCTTGTGTGGATGCATATTTTCTTTTATTTGGTATTAGAGCCATGGTTGTGGTTTTTATAACCCTTGTTGTAGTTGATTTCATGCATAGTTAAATCCATGGCTTGTAGAGAAAGAACAAAGACATTGCAAGATATGAAGGTTTTGTATAGGTTATTTTTATAGATTTAGAGTTTTGAGGTTGCAGATCTGTGTTTATTTTTTGTAGATTTAGGTTTATGAATCTTTGTTGGAAAAAAGGTTCTTTCTTGGTCTTCACCATGAGGGTTTTGTAGGGAAAATGTTTTAGATGAACCCTTGGGAAAAAACATAACTTATCATTAGATATAAGAGGCCCAAGCAATGAAGATCTTGGTGATTTGTTGTTTGAGTCATTGTATAATCACACATGTACATATTTGATTACTCTCATTTGACATGGTTATTCATATATTATTGATTTTGTATGTAGTATTTTTGGATCTACGGGTTGTGTAGTGTTGTAGGTTGTGTACACTTACAAGTTTCATATATGACTTGGATGTGGGTTGTCTATTCCCATAGATGCTTCAATGTTGTTGTAGATTCATATTTGGGGCTTGGTTTAGTCACTTTTTTTATGGTTTGGTTGTCATGTTGAGGTGGAGAGATGGTATTACCAAGTACACTCATGATGTGGGACCTATACTTATTGACTATGTGATGCAAACATGTGTTCAACATGATTGAAGTTTGTTGTTGGTATATTTGGTGGTGATCATATTGTCATGGATGTTCCTTATGATTTTGGGAGTTTGACATGTCATGATTGTTTATGCAGGTGCATTTTTGGTGGTGGTAGATAGATTCATGTTTGGTTTGTGGTGATGTATCTTCGGTTTGAGGATCATGGTTTTACTTTTCCTTTTGAGAGCTCTTGGTGTTGTATTCGAGTTGTTTGATTGTGTAAGGGCCTTTGGTTGATCTTCATTGAGGAGATTATTATCATGATGTCATGGATATCATGATTACATGTTTAAGTGGGAACTATTGATAGTGATGGTTCGGTAGTATTGTATCTTCTTGGTTTGGAAATCATGGTTTGTACTCTTCTCTTTGAGAGTTTAGTGTTGACTTATTTTATTACGTTGGGGCCATGGAGTATATTCATTTATGATACATGGTTGTCATGATTCCATGGAGAGCTCAATATCATGGTTCAATGGGATCTTATGGCGCTGATGTTTATTCATCACTTGGTGGTGGATGACCTTCTATGCAGGAGATGGTTATCTTCATGTGGTTTGGAGATGTTGACATCATGGTTAGCCACGAAGGACTCTTTAGTCTTTAGTTGAGGTGTCATGATTTGTCATTTGACATGTGGTCCTTTTTTTATATGATGGTTGTGTACTATGTCATGATATACTCTTGATTATTGATTAGATATTTGGCATGATACAGGTGCATGCTATGTTGATTGGAGTACATGATATTCTTTTGAGGAGATGTGAGATCATGGTGTCATGATTGAGTTATTGATTCATGATTGGGATTTGAATTTGATATTGGTTGGTTCTCTTGGTATTGATTACTTTGATTATTTTATTGGGCACTTCATGATGGTGCTAAGTTGCATTTGGAGTTTGGCATGGATTGATCGGTCATAGATGGTCATGGATCCTTGAAAACATTGGAGAGGTGAGGAGGTCTCTTATGATTAGAGACATTTTTTGAGACAATTACTCTTGATGAGGTTTCAGGGTAAGTGCACAAAGTTGTGATACAAAAAGGGGTTCTTAAGATGCCATTTTTTTTCTTTTTTTTGAAATCAACAAAGTATAATATTTGAAGAGAAAATGAAGATAGTTACGATCAAAATTTGAAGATGCAACAAGAACAAGAGTCGTAGTTCTCTGAAACTGCTTTCTAAACTACTACTTTTTTGAAAATATTGAAGTTTAAGGGTTTGAAAAAGGGGGATCACACAAAGTGGCCCTATTTTTATAAAAAAAATCATAACATACCATTTGTTGTACTCCCCCTAAAATGTTAATTTTTTTTTAGAATTTCAAAAATTGCTTTAGTGAGAAATTAGCTAACACCATGTAGTTTATGCCAGTCTTTTTGGATAATTTTTTACTAATTTTTGGAGTGGAAACATCCTAAAAAAAAAATTTAGCGTGCTCCCACCTAATTTTTTTGAAAACTAATCGAAAAAAAAAAAATTCAATACGTGTAGAACAGAGTCTAGTTTATAAAAATGTAATTTGTTTCAAAAGTTGATGAATGAGTAAAAAACTATACCCAAACTAGCACATGTTGGTTTTTGACAAAAAAATTGGAGACACTAACAAAAGAAGTTAAAAATGAAAACCTTAATATAATCAAAATATGGTTTAAAAATTATATGGTTAGATAGCTAAGAGAGAGCTTAACATAATCATGATATTTTTATAAATTTACATTGAAACATGTACAAACATGATGGAGAGCATGACCAAAAATGTGTGATTTTTTTTTAACATTTTCAAAAAACCATGTCTTTGGCATGAAATGGTCATCCAACCCAAAGGGTTGGTATTTCCCAATGTAAGAAAGTTTGTGGCAAAGTCTAATAGCAAGTTGTAGATCTACACGGATCTATTTCCATCTCACTTTGCAAACCTAATTGTTGAACCTCTTGGTTTTGCCCCTGAGTTCTCGAAGTATGTAAATGTGGTTTCCTTTATGCCTATTCCTCCTGCATAGCCTACAACTGAATCACTAGCTATAACTTCCACATCGCAGGACTTACCTATGAACATGAACAATCATCCTTCTCCTCTGTACATTCCCACTTGCATCAACAGGAACATCGTGATTGGTGTTCTAGTTGACCCCGCGAGCCACGTGAACGTGACAATAGAGGAGACTCTTCTATTAAATTTTCTACATATGGAGGAATATGAGAAGTTGAAAACCACAATACAAATGCATGACAGAATCTTAGTCCCTTCAATTGGTTCCATCACCCTCTCAGTCTTGGTAGGACATAGGACTATAAGTTCTCCTTTTGATATAATCCCGGAGTCAAACTTGTTCAAAGTAAAACTAGGCATTCCATGGCTAGTTTCCATGAATTTAGTTGCTTCAGTAGTTCATAAGTGTTTAAATTTTTCTCATGAGGGCTTTGTGCATGTTGTGCATGAAACTAGATATAAACCTTTGGTGTCACGTGGGGGCTACTCATTAGATCAATTTTGGCCTAACCCTGTTGGTCTACTTCCTCCAAGGATGGACCTATTGTATCACACCTATGTTAAATACAAGAATAGGGGCATACCGCTGAAGGTGACCTACCTTATCTCCCCTTACGCTATTTCAGTTATAGGCTCTATGATCGTGTAACAACAGGCTCTCAAAAGAGTAAGGGGAAGTCTACTCGCTCCCAAGATCCTTCCTCTTCTTTTGATGTTTCATCTGCTTCTGCCTCCCTCCCTGCCACGGTGCCTTCAGCCTCCACTCATATGCCTCTCATGGGAAATCTGATGGTGCCTGCTTGGCAGAAGGGCAAGCATCAAGTATTTGAGCTTCTCGTCTTACCCATAGTGCCAAGGACCATTTTCTATGGTAAGGGGAAGGGACCTCATGGAGTTTCCCCTGCGTCTTAGCCTCCTACTGCTCCTACCCATAGGGCAGTGAATGGGAAGAGGCCCGTCGTCAAGGAGCTTGAGTTTGCTTCACATGTTTCAATCTTTTCTCCTACACTTCCTACTCTTGCTCCTGTCGTTGAGGTTTCCCTTTCATTGACAACGATTGTGGGGGACATGCCTATGGCGGAACAAGAGCCTCTTATTCCTTCTCAAGCAGTGAGTTCTAGTTCCTGAAACTGATGAAACCAGCTTGCGCGTGAGCATAAGTCTTGGAGGAAGGCTCTGGCTGCTAGCAAGTTGCCTCACAGAATGAAGAAGAGGAGCCTGCAGGGTAAAAGTACAAAGTTGTGTCACACTTTATAAAGAAAACAACCAACACTGATACAAATTTTGAAATTGAATCACTAAAAAGTGGCATATATGTTTTGAATTTTGAAATGATGTAAACTAATAAAGTACATGTATTTTTTAGTATATTTTATGTTTTTATTTTTTGAAAAAATTAAAAAAATTATTTGAATATAGTTTTTTTGTAAATTTACACTACAATTTTGTTGCTAATAAAATGCGGAAAAAAATGAAGTTACATGAGACGCCAATCTTTATATAGTAAATTTTATTATTTTTCCTTCAAAAATTTTGTGTGTATTTATAACTTGAAACTTTAGTGCATGAATATATTTTTTAAAATTTTGATAAATGTATATTTTTAGATAAATATTAAAATGTGTGTGTACTGAAACATAGTTGTTTCCATTCGACATCAACTTTTATATTGATTATTTATTTAAAATAGAAAAAAAATTATGCCATCTTGATATAGATTCTTTTATCTAGTGCATCATATTTTTTTCAAATTTTTTAATAAGTTTTAGTATTTTTCTTGGCATGGTACACTAGTACAAAAACATAAATATATGACTAAAAAAAATACTAAAAATTGTATATAAATGACTAAACTTGGTCATGTGACCATTAGTAGCTTATTGCCAGTCATTTATAACGTGACCAACTTTATGACTAAACCAATTTTAGTCATTTATTGGTTGTTTTGATTAATCAATTTGGTAGATATTTAGTCATTAATTTAGTCATTGATTTGGTCATATATTTAGTCATTATTCACTAAGCTTGGTCACATAACCATTAGTAGTTTATTGCCAGTCATTTATTTGGTTGCTTTGATTGATCAATTTGGTAGTATATTTTTAGTTATTGATTTAGTCATATTTTTTCACCTATTTCTGTCAATTGGTAGTATATTTATTCATTGATTTTTGTCAACTAGTAGTATATTTAGTCATATATTTTTAGTCATATTTATTCACTAATTTTTGATAGTTGGTAGTATATTTAGTCAATTGGTATTTTAATTAATTGTTTTTGTTCACTAATTTCTGCCTAAAAGTATTGGAAATGAGACAATGCTTTTGAGGTTTAACATAAAACATAGAAAAAAATAATCAATCATTCATTTGCACATAATGAAACAACTATAAAGAAGGAAAAATATTAAAATTTTATTAAGAAAAGGTGTTCTTACAACATATACAAGACAAAAATATGTGTCTTTTCTTTGAAAAATGTGTTACAAAGTGTGTTTCTCAGTGTTGTGACTGAGAAAATTGAGTTACAATGCTCTATTTTTTGCTTATACAGCTCCAAAACATGAAAGAACTACTTGAAAGATGAAGCCTAAGGGTCCTATGAAAGACTCCTTTGCAAAATTCACACCATGAATACTCAATATGGATTGAGAACTATGCTCTACATATACCTTGACTAATAAGCTTTACTTAACATGACAGTGGACAAATCCAAACCAATCACAAACATTTATTAGTGGACGAGCATTTGTAAGTCTTTCTTCCATAAGAAAGTTCTTTGTCTTTTCAACATCATAGAAGTTTGACTCTCTAGTTGCATGTTCCACCTCCTTGATTTCTCCAGTTTTGGTTGTTGCTTCAATGTATTTAAAGTGAATGTCGGGATCCTCACTACCAATGACATTGAAAATATAGCTTACCCATATAAGTACAAGGTTTCCAAGCTACTACAAAATTACCTCCTCAAATAGATCAATGAATATTAGTGACAAAATGATACAAGTGACAATCCAAAGTCAAATCACCTGGAGTTCAAATATGCACCCAAGAAGAAATATAACCCTTCATAAGACTTGAACTATTCAAACAACTTGATGCATGAATCTACACCAAATACAGGAACTACAAGAAATAATCATATAACAAAACAAACTACATTGAGAGCAATAGTTTAATAGTCACCTCAACTTCAAAGTTCCATATCAAAAACCATAAGCTATTTATCAATAGGAAGAATATATATGAATTTACAACAACTAGAAAGAAATTACCTAAAGAAAGAGATCTGCGATGTCATTGTAATCAACTAAACAATCACCCTCCATTTGAGACATCATCAATGCAAATTTTATAGTACCCTATAAAATTTACTCAACAAATAAGACCTCTCTTCAAAATATCTTTAGATTCAACATAAAATATATATTACTATCATTTGAAGGTAACAAAGTATAGTGAGTATCATATCAAGCATATACACAATGAAAGTGCATGTACTTGAATAGGTTTGGTGAATAAAGTGCTTGTATCAAAGCTAGCCTTGAGAGGAGCATGTAGCATCATAACACTGCCACACAAATGATACTAAAGGGGTAGATTTTTGATAGGATTCAATTAGCTCGCTATAAAAGTAAGCAACTAAGGGTTTTGTTGTGAGCTTCACGAGAGATTGAAAGACAGGGAGTTAGACCATCTTAGTTCATTGTCAATATGAGGTCCAAATGCCAAGACAGTCGGTATTAGTTGACAGTTTCATGAAGCCATGCTCAAATTTTGTGCTTAATAGAGGTTCTTTTATGAGCATTGCACAAACAAGTATTGGAGATAAATACAGTTTCAATGTCCACCATTTAAAGCCTTTTTGTTTGAAAAGATCATCATATGAAAAAATGACAATGAGGAAAGACTTATGCAAAGGATGTTATGACTATGCAAGGGTTTAAAGTGCAAGGTGGTAGTCCTCTTAATCAAACTTTGAACAGTGCTTCAAAGATAGGTTGTTCTTGTGAAATGACAAGGAGGTGACTTTGCATGTTGATGCCAAATGCAAGCATAACAAATTTTTTTCTACAACACTAATTCAATTGATAGGAAAAGACATGGGTTGATTTATATCACATGACCAAAAGATGACACAAAATCAACAAATCTTCTCCATCTAAATTCATCTTCAAGATTGTTGCAAGAGAAATTATTTTGAGAGATGTGAACCATTTCCATCATTTTAAACAGGGAAAATGTTCTTGTGGAGAATATTGGTGAAGCTAAATGAAACAATATGAAAAATAGGCTTGCACTACAATAATGTGCACTACATAAAATATCCAGTAATAATGAAGGGACATCCATCAAAGCATAATAGCAGTGAGGATGACTATCCTTATAGTCCCTTATGCAAATACTATCCCCTGAAGGCTACTGCCATGTCTTAGTAACACTATCCATTGCTATGGTGTCCACACCTTTAGCTTTTATCTTCACTTGAATGGACTGTGATCATAAGACTGCTATTGTTTCCTTACACGATCTCCCTTTTGCTTTCTACATTTGCATAGTCCTCCCTTGGCAAACTTTATCATTTAGAAATTGTCAAAGCAAGGTTAACCATAACCATAAGAGCAATCACCATGAATACAAGGATAGATGTTAATCACGTGCAAGGTAGTAGACCATTGGAAGAGAAAAAGATAGTTAGCATAATTTTGGGATCATTTATAAGCACATGAGGGGAAGTACTTATATTAGTCATGGAAGAGAAAAACACTATGAAAGCTCAAGAACAAGACAATTGATTAAGAAGGGAAAAAAATAATAGTTTTCTCAAGGATAGCCCCTATGACTGTGAGGAAAATTTTTAACCATGAGATCACCAAAGTAAGAGTATGAAAAGATTCACCCATAAAGGATAGTTTTCACTCATTCAAGAAGCCAGGTTATGAAGAAGAAATAGAGCTGCTTAAGTAAGGCATGAAGGTGACAAAAAAAGATTAACAGTCTCAAGATTTCAAAAAAAGAAATGAAAGTCATGAGGAGAGTTAGCATGGCATAGAAGGTTTCATACTTTTCTTCAAAAAAGTGACAACAACCTCCATCATCTAAGTTATAGTGCTTAGGTTGCAATCACTTTTGCAAGGGCAGAGGCTTCAATGAAATACACCAAGATACTTTCCAACCATGATGAAGATCAATCAGTAATAAGATTTCATACTTTCTGAGACAGTTAAGGCGTGGAGGACAGATCTTTCTTAAAGGGCAGCATGGTGTGAAGAGTTTGTGTAAGTAAAGAGGGTAGAACAAGGAGTGGGATAACACAGTGGTCTCCAAGGTTTTAAGATTACAGTCCTAGCAATGAAAATCCAAAAAATACTTCATGAGATGGATAGCCACAATCCTAATGAAGGTAAGGAATGGAAGCCCCTTCAAAGGTTAACAGTCATAAGTGTGAATACAGTCATCATGACTTGAAGGACGCCACAATGAAGAAAGGTTTGAAATAAAGATAGCCCAGGGTAGTGTAAGATAATGAAAGATAGTGTATTGAAGGTGTTGAGGATAGTTAAAATGCAACAAGTCAATTCTCCTCCTACTCTTTCTCTTTAGATTTTGTTGAAATGCAAGTACAAGCTTCTAGAACTTCCTCCATAATTAGCTACTCCTGTGAATCTATTATTGATCCCTTTTACAATAATTAAAACAAAACAGTGCCTATAAATCAAAAGATAGTTTGTGATTTTTAAGGGAAACATAAAAGTGGAAAAAGGGACAGTCATACCTCATGGGTATGATCAAAAGTTCAGGCCTTGAATAAGTCATGTATGGATAGGCCATGCATGACACACGTTACAACAATCCCAAGGTTTGATGGACTATGAAGGAGCAAGTTTTGAGATCATGATACTGTAGGGAAAAAATGTGGACTATAAAAAAGGTAAACTTTTATCTCTTATAATCTTGTCGAATAGTTCTATGGATCCAATAGGTATGACTTTCCCTCAATTTATTCCTATGTTTCAATCTAGGGAATGTAAACTGAGGAAAGGTATTGGGTTTTTTACCTAAGGGTTGGAACTAGTAAATTGAGTAGGGATGAATGCATTTGGGTATTAAATAAAAACACACTTCTTAGCCTAGGAATTAAATCAAAACACACCTTTAATCTACAACTTTAATAAAATTGTATATTTAGTTGTCACCTTATTCTAAATTGACACACATACACTTTTGAATCCATATTTAATAATTTCAAATCACTATCTTGGAATTACACACACACTCTTAGAATGGATATCTTGGAATTACACAATGCCTTTAAATATTAACAAGAATGAAAAAAAGAATGTAATGCCAAAAATGCATTAAATGGTTCGGGCGATCGGAGTTGCACAATCCAGGAAACACGACATGTGGTATTCTAGCGACAGGAACTGGTAAAGTTGTGCAGACTACTTTGGTGTTCTGAAAACAAATTACACAAGTTCACAAGTTCACTTATACATGTCATCCCTACAGTCTGTACTTATGCCATGCATTAACAATCTTTCCCAAGTAGAAATTACTTCACACTTTAATGAATACAACCACGCCAATTAAAATTAATTATATAACATATATGCGGGATTACTAAACTTAATTAAATCACAAACATACGAAATCTCTGAGAAAATATAGACGATACCTCACACACAATAACAGAAAAGGAAATCCAAACGCTGGCTAAGGAGTGGGCCCTTTCTCCCAACTGGCCAAGTGGAGAAGAATTTTTATATCACACGCAAATTCAACACTTCAATAGTCGTATATTAATTTCAACTTCAAGATTAAAATTAAGATTATTTCCATGCTCGAAAGAAAGCATATATATAAGTCTTGATACAAAACAAAATATTAAAATAGACATGTCGATCGATTACAAGTGTATAACCAGAATTACTTGATCAATTTTGGAAAATAGTAACGTGGCCTACATCCTAGGGTAAACCCACAAAAGTGGATTACAATTCTAGTGAGGAAGGAAATGTTGCAAAAAATGACCCTATGCAAAAAAATTTGGTTTTTGGGGGTTTGAACAAACTTTTGGTTCAAGCAAACCCAAAGGGGGTTCTATCGAACCCCCCTTCGAGCAAACCCATTTAATGATGGGGCCCACCATTCTTGACAAAAATCCAAAAGAAAAGGCTTGTGGAAAGGGGGTTCGAGCGAACCCCTCTGGTTCGCTTGAAGCCCCCTTTTCCCCCCTTCTCCCCCTCAGGCACCAAAAAAGTCCAAAATTTTGCACTTCAAAGCTCGGGTTGAGGATGAAAATGAAGGAGACTTCACAGATCCAACTGGATGATGGTAGTCCTTGGAACGAGCTATCTAATGAATATAATTTTAATATATTTTGGTTTTATTATGTATTTGTTTTTTAGTTTTATTAAACATAGGTTTTTCACCAAAAATCAAGCTCTTTGTTCTGCACATGTGGAAAAATAGCACATTATCAAAAAAAATTAAAAAATATGAGTGCACCAGATATTGAAGTCCTTGATCCAACAAAAAAATAAAATTGAATTTCGATACATACAAAAAAAGCTACACGTTATATGGTCCATCTATGTCTGAATTGTAATTGGTTTGACTTCGAAACTTGATTAAGGAAAAAATATTCAATAAAACACTATGAAACCAATTGGAAGCACTAGATATCATAGTTACAAATCTAAATTCGAAAAAATTAGAGTTTTATCCTTCATGGAAAAAAATGTATACATTATACGGTGAGCATCACTCCTTAAAAATGTTGTTTACTGAAAAAAACTAGTTTTCAAAGGAGATGGAAAAAGAAGTGCAATTTGATTCCAAAAATTTTGAAAAAAATATATTTAGAATCTATAGACAAAATGTCATAAATCACTAGTTTGCATCATCTTCAAATTCCTCACGGTTTAGCCACTATAGGTGCCCGAAAGTGAAGATTTAGTTAGAAAAAATTATTTCAGTGTCCAGTTTGGCCAAAAATTGTAAACCAGTATTGTGGGATCACCCCCTACTATTTTCCAAACATTCCAAAACCGACTAAATAACTTAATTACCAAACCATTAATTAAACAAAAACTAGAAGACAATAAATAAAAAGACCACGAGACCCTCCATGCAATCTCCATTGCGCATTCCTTCAACCTCCAAAAACCCCTGTTCACAACATCCACTGAAATTAGCACTCAAGATCGATTAATTACCAAATGTTTTGCATCCCTCTATTCATATTATTAACTTTAATCTTTCACAAATATCATGGCAACTTAAGGGAAAAAGGGAAAAAAGGTAAGCTTGTAATGAACACAAAATTGGGTGAATTCAAACTAAAATGGATGATAGAATGTAACTCATCATTTCACCCCAGCTGAAGACTTTGCATGTCCTCATGCAAAAACTTACAAATCAAGTTGAATTATCTGTCAATCTTTGCACTGTTGCCATTATCTTCATGCCCCACTACTCCTTCAACTGTTGGATTACCTGTTGATGTTCAACTTTAGAGATGTAGTCAGTTGAAATCCTTTGTTCCATTGCAGCCTTTAGTTCACTGATTTTACCCTAGTGGTTTTTTGTAGTCATGCATTCCTTTGCAATCTTTTCTTCCCATGAGGCCTTTAGACTATCAATCACCTCTCAGTGTTCTTCTAAAGTTATATATCTTTCCATGGTTGGGTTGTGTCCCTAAATCAATTGTTCCAACTGATGTCTTAATTCCTTTATTTCTTCAGCCTATTGTTGGTTCTTATCATAGACTTGTTGCAATTGTGGTTGAAGGAGTTTCATTTGGGCTTCCAACCAACTTACTTTATCCTATAAAGCCTTGATTTCTTCTACAAAAAAATCTGTTGTTTGAGAGATTTCATTGGACTTGTCCTCTGTATCTTCCTTAGGTATGTCATGGCCAGGAGAAGTTTTTATTGCAATTTTTGGATTTGGATCTTGTTCATCAAAATCATAATCATGTGGAGAAACACTAGTATCCTGAGTCACCAAGTTTTGTTTCACCCATGGAGAATTACTTCCCAATTCTTGTAAAGGCGTCTCAGTGGAAATGTTTTCTTGTTTACTCATGTCGCCCACTTCATGCTGGTTCTGTGGACTAGCAAATATCTCTTCTTCTTGGTTATCTGACTCTTCTTACTCTTTAGAGGTTTTAGGCTTAGTTATGCTCTACCTCGTTTTATTTCTATTCTGCCTTCTTTGTTCATGGCTTTTCCTATCTTTCCCTTTCAAGCAACTGGTAGCCACAATTTGCACATTAGGGCTTTGATTTATGGTGCAGGAAGCAAAAGCCAATTGTTGCAAACTAGAAGTAGTTTCTTCATACTTCCTCTTAAATCTAGTGTTATAAGGGTTTACCACAGGTGGAGTACTAACACCAACAATGTCTTTGACCTTCCTAGTATGAAACCCCAATTTAACCTTTGTATCATTACTACCCTGTATTGATTTTTATGGTTGTAAACCCTCAAATTCTTCACTAGGGTTTTCATTTCCATAGGTTTATGTATCTTGATTTGACTGCCCTAGGTTTTCATCAAATTCATCATCCTGGACTTCAGAGGTTTCACTACTACCCTCGATTTCATGGGTCATAGGATTATTTGTTGGGGCTAAAGACTTAGAGGGAATATCTTCTTTTGACAACATGACCCAACTAACCAAAGGCACTGTTTGAGATAAACCCCTCATGACGAGAAATTTTATCAGACCATGGTGTACTATAGAATTATGGTGTACTTTTTGTACATCTAGACTCATTCTCTTGATTGAATTAAAGAGATAATATGGAATATTAACCAAATCGTTATGGCGTAAATGAGAGAGCAACCTGAAATGATGGGAAAAGACGTAAGTATACCTCCCTTCTCCCATAATATATTGAGTTACAATCTTAGCTACATGTGGACACAGAAAAAATATCCCTTTGTCCTTGCTTGATATGGGAATAATTAACGACAAATTGGACTTAATGAGGCCTTGATTTAGTGTTGTAAGGTGTTTTACACATCCACATTAGGTCTTGGACCCTTGCAAACTAAATAAAATGCATTTATTGATGTCTTGTAAAGGTGTTGAAAAGTGTTGTAAATGACTTTCACACTTTTCTAGACTAATGAACCTATTTTCCCCCTAATTCAATATTGTAAAATGAATTTAATTGTATTATCACATTAATCTAGAAGGCTTGTAAATTAAACCTAATTTTAATCTAGTGTTGTAATGTGTTTTACACATTCACATTGGATGTTGTGCCTTTCTAGGCTATGTGGACTTCATTTTAATGATGTAAAGTGTATTTAATCACACTTTCACATTGAAATTTATGTCCCTAGCCCTAATTACCCTTTACATCATCATTAATAGGCCCTTATGGCCCCATATTGTGCATCCCAAGGCTTATTTTGATCAAAGACCTGATGAAATCAACATAAAAATTGAAATTCTTCATTCCCCGACAATCCAGATGGCAAAAGAGCCCCTGTGGGACTAAGTTTCCCATCTGGGCGAATCAGTCCCATCCAGGTGGGACTAAGTCACCCATCTTGGCGACTTAGTCCCATTTGGGCTATTTTTGAGGTTTAAGTGAGAAAAATTGGGTTTTAAGTTTATTTTTCTTTCATGTCGGCCTTGGGGATCAAATTAGCGAGCATTTTAGGTGGATTGCCTATAAATACAAGCTTTTAAACCATAATTCATAACTCATTCATTATTTATCCATCATTCATCATGTTCTTAATCCAAGCAAGCTAGGGTTTTAACATTGCAAGTCATCAAGATAGTTTTCTAAGGCATTCAAGGGCAGATTCTTCATCTATTGCTGCATAAATTCAAGGTCTATCAGCATGTTTTAGGTTTATTGAGGACTTGGAAATCATTGAAGAATAGGTTGAAGAATTATTGGAGTCATATTCCTCCTTACAAGGTAAAAATATCCACAAAAAAGTCACTCACAAAGCCAGAAATCAGAGTTTCGGAGGCGGACACCTGTTAGGAACTAAAGTGCAGACCAAGGGCTCCCGTTTCCACTTTCAGATTTTCAAAAATTTAGAAGTGGACTAAGTCACCAACTATGGTGACTTAGTCCCACTACACATGTTTTTCAGAGTTTTCTATAGATTTGGATACCCATTTGGCTAAAACGGGCTCCAGAGCAGTTTTCCAGATCTGGGACTAGGTCACTCAGAATGGCATAAGTGTCCCAGTAGGTCAAAATTTCAGGATCAGCAACATTTCTAGTCTACAACACATTTCCAAGTGCACCTCTTCAGTTTCATTCATTTTTGTTATTGTTTGTTTTCAAACAAGGGGCATTTCTTTAGTTTTCATTTAGTAATCAATATCTTTTACTAATTTTCTGCATTTAGGACATTACATTTAGGCATATTTCATTCATATTTGCATTATTCTTGAGTTGGGACATTGCCCATTTTGTCCTACCTCTCTCCTTTTAGGTGAAAAACCCTAGAAGTGTTAGAGAGCATTAGGGTGCCAAAATCTTTGTCCACACTATGATAGCCTAATGCATAGGAAGTGAAGACCGCAGAGTACCCTGCTTAGGAGTTGTTTGTAACTTTTTGCCTTGTCTCAAGAACCACTGGGATTGTAATTGAAGCTCAGCAACCCTATTCACTGCTGATGGAAAATACACCTCTCATGTCTTAGGTAACCATGTTATCTCAGATATAACTTGTGGATTAACTGGCAAGGAAAGCCCCCTTACTTCCATGGAGTTGTTGGCTATGCTAAAGGCCATGGTGAATTCAAATGCAACTACATCATTATACCCACATAACCATTGAAAGAAAACATGCCATCTCGCGTTTTCAAAAACTTTATACACTGTTGGGTCAGCTTTCACATGTTGCATATCTGTTGGTTCCTGGTGCTTATGGATACCACCACCCATGGTGATGAAAGTTAGCAGGAGGCCAAATGAAAATATTAGCAACAGTGAGATGAAGTTTGTTTGGTGAGAGATCAAGGTTGATGTACTTCACATAATATGGACTCGGCAGAAAAAACAAGGTAGCTATCATAACAGGGTAAGTTTTTTATGACAAGAGAGTAATTATGACTTGGAATGCCTAATCCCCCTAGCTAAGCATACGAAACCATCCTTGGGGTTACTAGAATAAGTGTAAAAAGATAAAAGAAAATTAATACAAAAAGAAATGCATACAATACCTCTGACAATGTTACCATCGAGAGAACATTGGCGGCATCAAAAATCGGCAACAAGTGACATAGAAAGTCAGAGGTCCAAGGTGGTCGAATCAACGAGCAACAACTGGGGAAGATTCCATGGAGTTATGTTGAGCTAGTAGCATCGGTGAACAAGATATGATAGAACACATGGGGGATGAAGTGGATCAAAGGAAATCAACTCGATGTGAAAGGAAAATAAATGAAAGACAAGAATGGAGAAAAGATGGTGATACATTGAAATGGAAAAGACAAGGTGAATGACGGGTGCATCAGAAATGAAGTGACAACCATGGTGGCCGAATTGACATACACAAGCGGTCACTACGTCTCAAGCCATGGTGGAAAAATACATGGCTGAAAGGCAGGAGCACCCGTGAAAAGAAAGCAAAGTGTTGACATGATAGATGAAGTGGAGGAAACGACAGAAAAAGGGAAACAGTGGCAATGGATTCCATGGGTAAAGTGGAAAGAATGAAAAGATGCCAACGTACCACAGATCAAAAGCAACCAAAATGGAAAGATCGGGGAAACAAAGGGTAAATGTCCATGTGGCAGAAAAAGACACGAGAAAATGGGAAAGGTGAAATGGATACGAAGAACGAAGAAAAAGGTTAAGAAAATGGGTGAAAAAGGTGGTGGAAAGAGAATGAGTGGGAAAGTGGTTGTGTGGAAGAGGAAAAGTGGCGATGATAGGAGGCTAGAGAAACAACATCTTGTCATGTGATAGGATTTCAACCAGAGAAAGCCACCTCCTGCCATGGTCCAACAAAGCGCAGACACATTTTTTCTCTTTGTTTTTTTTCATTTTTTTTAATTTATCCAAGATAATAGATTGTCAGTATCCCAATTTTCAGTCTATCACCACCTAGAGGCACTAGAAAACCAGTTTTCACCTCTAGGTTTATTGCAATTTTTTCTTTTTTTTCTTTTATTTATTTTTTGTTTTATTTATTTTTTGTTTTTTTTTTTCATAAACATTTTAGAAAGTACCTAAAAGGTATGTGAAGATGCCACATGAACCCTATAAAATAGATGGAGATCCTTTGGAAAACTCGAAATAAAATCCTCCCTCGAAATGGGCCTCTTGTACAACTTTAAACAGTGGCCATTGACGACTAGATCCATACTGTTGGAATCCACGATGTGAAGTTTAACTGCACTATTATCGTAGACCATCTCAATCTCGTATGACTCGAGCCACCAAGTGTGAAACTTACCCTTGAAATACTGGAAATGGGAATCATACAAGAGTTCCCAATCACTAGGTTGAAATGACCGATGTCGAATGAAATAGTCATTCCAGAGAATTGTTCCTGGACAATCTTTGCATGGAAAAGTGCTTGTTGAAGAAGTTCATCTAGTGAGTGTAGTTGTGCTATTCATTCTTTTTGTGCATCAATCAGGTCCATACCCAACTAGAGCGTAGTATGAAGAGTCTTTACCTCACACTCAATAGGAAGAACAACTTTCTTACCATAGATGAGTTCGTAAGGTGTCAAACTAGTGGTGGTTTTCTACATTATACGGTAGGCCCGCACTGCTTCAGGAAGTCATGCAGCCCAATCTCATTTATGGAAGGCAACTATCTTGGTAAGAATGTTCTCAAGTTCTTTGTTGGTGACTTCAACCTAGTTGTTGGCCTGAGGATGATAGGGTGAAGATTTGTGATGTCTAATCTCATACTCACGAACCAAAGCGGAACATTTGAGTTTAGACGTAAATTGTAGACCCTGATCCGTGATTATCTCTCGTGGAACACCGAATCTGGTAAAAATCTCAGAATAGAGGAAGTCAGCTACCTTGGTGTCCCTTGCATGTTTCAAGGCAACAACCTCAACCCACTTGGTTACATAGTTTTGCACAAAAGGATGTATTCCTTGTTCCCAAATGGAGGGTTCATTGGTCTCACAAAGTCAAGCACCCATTTTTCAAAGGGCTCAATGGAAAACTAAGGATGTAGTGGCATCTCATCTGAGCACGTGGGGTGGCCCATCCATTGACATTTATCACAGTGTTGAACATAACGCTTACAATCCTTATGGAGTGTAGGCCAATACTATCCAGTAGATAAAACCTTCTGGGTAGTCCACTAAGCAACAAAATGTCCTCCGCAAGGTTCTATGTGGCATGTGAAAAGTATGTCGAAGACATCCTCCTCAAGCACATACTGACACATAATGTTGTTAAGGTCACGTCCGAAGAGCAATCCATTGATCTGCGTGTAGTCACTACTGAGTCCAACCAATTTTTGGCATTCCCTCAGAGAGAAATGAGGTGGAACTTGCAAGTAACCAAGTGATTCGCCATGTCTGCATACCACATACTTTTTGTTGATATAGCAAAGAGATGCCCATCTAGAAAGGCATCATCAATTGGAACTGGTTCATCATCTTGTTGCTGTAACCTGGAAAAAAATTCTACAACCACATTCTCTCGACCAGGTTTGTCAAGTATAGTGATGTAAAATTCTTGAAGCAAAAGTATCCATCTAATAACTCTACCAGTCACAACAGGTTTATTCATTAAAAAGAAAATTGCAGAATGATCAATGTGAACAAACACTTTATATTTGGTAATATAATGACAAAAAATATTGATTGCATAATCAACAACTAAAAACTCCTTTTCAGTTACCGTATAGTCTACCTCAGCTCCTGTGAAATTATTGTTGATGTAGTAGATGGAATAGAAGATGTTATCTTCTTTCTGTCCAAGCACAACTCCCATGGAACAATCTAAGGCATCAGTATGAATATGAAAAGGCAATTCCCAGTTCGGACCTCTAAGTATTGGTGTGGTTACAAGCTTATTTTTAATGGTTTCAAAGGCTTCCTGGCATTCCAGTGTCCAAGAAAAAGTGACATCCTTTGATAACAAATAAAACAAAGGGTAGGAAATCTTGCTAAAATTTTGGATAAACCTCCTATATAATACCTTGCATAGCCTAAAAAAATACTAACATCCTTTTGAATAGCGGGTGTAGGAAAGTCCTGAATGATCTATATCTTTTTGGGATCAACTTGAATACCCTTGGAAGAAATATAATGACCAAGTACTATCCCCTCTATCATAAGCATATGGCACTTTTCATGACTTAATGATAAATTAGTGTCTATACAACACTTAAGTACCTTTTCCAAATTTGTTTGAGCCTCTTCATAAGTATTACCATCAACAGTAAATCTGTCCATATACACCTCAATACAATCATTTACAAGATCTGCAAAAATACTCAAAACTGCCATTTGAGAAGTGGCAGGGGCATTACATAAACCAAACGGTAAAATTTTATAAGAAAAGGTGCCCCAAGGATAAGTGAAGGTGGTTTTGTCCTGGTCTTCGAGTGCTATGTGAATCTGATTGTAGCCACTGAACCCATCCAGAAAATAAAATAACTTTTTACCTGCAAGAGTGTCCAACACTTGATCAATAAACGGTAATGGAAAGTGATCATTTTTAGTAGCTTTATTAAGTTCTCTATAATCAACACAAATTCTCCACTTACCATTTTTATTAGGAAACACAACTAGGGGAGAGACCCACTAACTCTAATATAGGATATATAAACACAACATTTAAAAGTTTTTGTAACTCTTCTTTAACTATTTCATGCAAGATGAGGTTGAGTGATCGTTGTGGTTGCCTAACTGGATGACTACCTTCTTCAATGTAAATATGGTGGGTGCAGGTGTCAGGATGAATGCCACGCATATCTTGTTATTCCCAAGAAAATGCATCTATATTAGTTCTAAGCATGGAAATGATATCTTGGATTTGTTCAGTGGCCAAATGTGGATTAATATTAAGTGTGCGACCAGGTAAAATCTCCATGGCCTCTGATTGTGCGGGTGAATTAATGGCTAGTACTTGTGAAGTGGATGGTGTATTGCTAGAATTTGCAGAGGATAAAAATGGACTATACAAACAATTATGAGGTAGAAACTAATGCAATGTAATGAAATATTGTATAGATTGTGAGCTACCTACCAGCGGGAAACTTCCAAAAGGACAAGGAGTATTTATATCTGAATGAAGAACCATGCTTTCAACAGATTCATTAGATGCATATATATTTTGAAGAAAATTAACAAGAATATTATCCTCAGTAGGTTCTTCCATATCTAAAGCTTGATCAATTGTCAAGATTGGCAATGACTCATCCAAGTCACTATCAACCCACACAGGGTCCTCCTTCTCCAACAAGGGTTGTCCTGGTGGGTATAAAGTCAACTGTTTTGTGTGCTCTCCATTAGAAATGACCATGTTTCCTAACTGAAAATTAATGAATGCATCCGCAGCCACTAACCAAGGTCATCCCAAAATCAAGGGGTATCCCCTAGCTTAATCTTAGGCTACAAAATCATAAAGTCAGTCGAGTATTCCCAAGAATCAATAGAAAGAACTACGTCTTCAATCATACCCTCTGCTTTGACCAAAGATCGTTCTACCATCTGGAGAACCGTGGGAGTGGTTCAAACCCTTAAGTGATAATATTTCCTCTGTTTCATTTGTCATAACATTAATTATAGCACCCAAATCAACAAGTGTGTTAGGGACAATAACCTTACTGGTACATACCTTGATGACAGAACTCCTAGGATCCGAATATTTAGGAATGGTTAAGTTCGCAAGCATGAGGTCTGCTAGCTGTCCAATGTTTTGGACGGTCTTCAAATCTTGTTTCTTCTTCTGATTTCAAGTACATAAACCCTGAACTATTTTTGTGTATACGAGAATATCCTTGATGGCCTACAACAAAGGGATCTTAATGTTAACATTGCATAACTCATTAAAAAAATCAAACTCAGGTTGGGAGACTTCCTTTTCCACTGGTTCTAACTAGAATCATTCAGGAAATGGAGGTTCCTTTATTGGATCCTCTTTAGGTTCTTCATTAATTTTGGTGATGGTGGTCCCCTGGAGAGCCTTCCCTGACCTTAATTGAACTCCATCTATTTCTACAGTATTAATAGGATAGGTAGAGTAACTAGTTGCCTCATTATTATACACGGGTTGTGTTGCCTTTTTTTGGGGATTTGGGTTTGGTTGAGCTGGCATTGGTGTAGGCTTTGGTGGTTGTGTTGGGTTGGTTGGTTGAGTAGATGATGATGGTATTGGTGGAAGAAATTGTTGTGGCTGTTGATATGGGTTGATCATTGGAGGAGGTGGAAATTGCGATTGTGATGGATATGGCTGTTAGTATGGTGAATGTTGTGGTAGTTGTGGCCTCCATGCCTATTTCCATGACTGTGAAGCATACTGTTATTGTGGCATCCATTGAGGGTATGATAGAGGTTTTTTCCAATCCCCATACCATCTAGGTTGTTTAGAATTAGATTGGCTAGGTCCCGAAGTAAAATAATCATTCGTCATTCTAGGATGCATTACCTAAGGTGGAAAAGGTCACCTAGGGGCCATGTAGTAGACAGGTTCCTCAAAATATTCAACATCAGGTGCACCTACGGGAAGAGGCCTTAAGGTAGATCTTTTGCTGACTTCTTCTAAGGATGAAATATTTGTCCTATTATAGGGGCAATCCTCACTACTACGTCTCTTGTGACAAGTCAGAAAAAATACTGCCAAGGCCTTTTTGGCTTCCTCTTGCTTCCTACGAGTATACAAAGTGTCTATTTGTTTACCCATATGATTTAAGAAATCGATTTTAAGATCCTCAAGTAAATTACCTATTTCACACTTTGTTATACCTATTGCATTACCTGAAGCATAAGGCTTACTTGGATAAGTCCTCCCTGATCATTGAGACCTCGAGTAATTCCTACAAATGTCACAAATATCATCAAAGTTCAATTTAGAGACATTATCTTTTCCTATTAAATTAAATGCATCCATAGTATCTCTTATTCCCCTGAGAAACAACATTTTAATAGTATCAGGGGTTAGCTCTCATTTTCGTCATCGTTGGAGGCTGAACATGAAGTGTTCGAGGTAATCTTCCATGGACTCATCTTCTTTTTGTGTCATACGGAAGATCTCATCCCAAACCTCTTTCATTTTACAATACTCCTGGTATTTTGTCAAAAGTAATTCCTTCATGACCTCCCATGTTCTAACATTTCTGAGGTTCATGAATCAACGTAAAACTACATCCTTTAGCATGGCTAGGAATAACTTGAGCTTATGTGCATCGCTTTGATATTCATAATTGTGGAACAACACATCAAACTCAAACAAAAACATATCAGTATCTTCAACCGAAAGACCACGAAACATAAGCAAGTTAGGATGCGAAATATTTTTCATAGGGGCATCCTCTTCAGGATGTGCAATTTGAAACTTAAAAGTGACCGAGTTGTTGTGAGCCAATTCCCTCTCATTATTGTTGTTTTTGTTGTGGTTGTTATTGTTGTTGAGATCAGCCATGACCTCTAATTCCCAAGGGGTAAAGTAAGTTCTAAATGGATTTTGGGTTTCTAATAATGGACTAGCTCTAGACTCATAAGAATCTTGAAATAACTTTTCAACCCTTTTCTGTAATTCTTCGAAAGACTCTGGACGAATACCATAAGGGGTCTCAACAATGATAGACTCAATAATACACTTTTCAATATCTAACTCAGGTAACTATTTCTTCAACGAATGGATTTGATTTTTTTTCAATTCTTTGAGTTGTGAACCCTTAACAGATGGTTTTGGTTTGTTTTTAAGTTTTTTAGGTTGTGAACTACTTCCCTTTTCTTTTCTAATAAATCTCCCTCTACTATCCCTACTACGATTCATGCACCTATATGACTTATAATAGCACAAATTAGGAGTATTAAACTTGACAAGGTTGACAATTGTGTAGGCTTTCCTCCTGACATACTGGTTCTAACTCAACTTACTATGGTTTCAGGCCTTTAATACCTTTCCTTGGCAATGATGCCAAAAATGTAGGACAAAACTATGGACTGTAAACAAGGTAAACTTTTATCTCTTATAATCTTGTCAATAGTTCTATGGATCCAATTGGTATGACTTTCCCTCAGTTTATTCCTATGTGTCAATCTGGGGAACGTAAACTGACAAAAAGTATTGGGGTTGTTTACCTAAGGGATGAAACTAATAAATCAAGTGGGGATGAATGCATTTGGGTATTAAATAAAAGCACACTTCTTAGCCTAGGAATTAAATCAACACACCTTCAATCTACAACTTTAATAAAATCCTATATTTAATTGTCACCTTATTCTAAATTGACACACATACACTTTTGAATCCTTATTTAATAATTTCAAATCACTATCTTAGAATTGCACACACACTCTCATAATCCATATCTTGGAATTACACAATGCCTTTAAATATTAACAAGAATGACAAAAAGAATGTAATGCCAAAAATGCATTAAATGGTTCGGACGACAAGAGCTGCACAATCTGGGCTATAGGACCTGTGGTATCCTGGAAACAAGAACTGGTAAAGTTGCGTAGACTACTCTAGTGTTATGAAAACAAAGTACACTTCACAAGTTCACTTATATGTGTCATCCCTGCAATCTGTACTTATGCCATGCATTAACAGTCTTTCCCAAGTAGAAATTACTTCACACTTTAACGAATACAACCACGTTGATTGAAATTAATTCAATAACATATATGTAGGATTACTAAACTTAATTAAATCACAAACATACAAAATCTCTAAGAAAATATAAATGATACCTCACACACAATAACAAAAAGGAAATCCAAACGTTGGCTAAGGAGTAGGCCCTTTCTCCCAATCAGATGAGTGGAGAAGAATGTTTATATCACACACAGATTCAACACTTCAATAGTCTTATATTAATTTTAACTTTAGGACAAAAATTAAGATTGTTTCCATGCTCGAAAGAGAGAAAATATATAATTCTTGATATAGAACAGAATAGTAAAATAGACATGTCCATCGATTACAAGTGTATAACCAAAATTACTCGATCAGTTTTGGAAAATAGTAACTTGGCCTATAGCCTACTATTTTCCAAACATTCCAAAACTGGCTAAACAATCTAATTACCTGACCATTAATTAAACAAAAACTAGAAGACTATAACTAAAAAGACAACGAGTTCCTCTAGGCACTCTCCATTATACATTCCTTCAACCTCCAAAAACCCTTGTTCACAACATCCACCGAAATTAGCACTCAATATCGATTAATTACAAAAAATTTTGCATCCCTCTATTCATATTAATTAACTTTAATCTTTCACAAATATCATGGATACTTAAGGGAAAAAGGGAAAAAGGGTAAGCTTATAATAGACACAAAATTGGGTGAATTCAAACTAAAATGGATGACATAATGTAACTCATCAAATACAATGCACAATCAAATCAAATGTGAAACATTTTATATCTATGTTTTGTGACCTTATAGACAAGGGAAAAGATCATTAATGAAGAGAGAACAATACATACATGAGAAAGTAGCAGGGATCTTCCTATTGCATTGAAGAAAGGACAATCAAAATATTTTATAACACAGGCCATGAGACAAGGATAACTAAAGGTGCAGGTTTCAAGAGCAAGTTCATTCCTTGATGAAGATACAGGAAGGTGACACTTAATGGAAAAGAAAGGATAGTCATATATTGTAGTTACAAGTGTCCTGCTAGACATACATGAAAATGTGGAAGCATAGAAAAGGCAAGTGAACTATTTCAAAAAATTCCTCAAAGAAATGTGATATCATGGAAGGCAACCTTCCCTGCTCTCCCGCAAACAGTTCAGCCATGCCCGCAGTGATGTGGGAAAGCATGTCAAGCTTTCCCGCATCACCGCAGGCATGGATTGAAGTGTTTGCAGGATTGTGGGGACCTATCTATATCACCTTTGGTACTGATGGTGATGCCCCTACCACAGGGTATGGATCTTGATCCGAGGAACAAACTGCTTCTACCTTGTACTCTATTATTTTTGTGACCCCTACCTTGCAACCCTGAGTGAGATATGACGTTGAAGTGGTAGAAATAGGAAGGCTATGGGTTGCTTTATTGAACACTGATAAACCTATGCTACTGGGAAAACTGCTCGATAATGGCAGATTCTAAGTCGCCTTTAATTGGTGCCTCCTCAATTTTTTCATAAACAGGTGCTTCATAAGGAGTTAAAGTCAGAACAGGCTCCCACTCTCCCGCAAACACTTCAAGCCATGCCTGTGGTGATGCGGGAAAGCCTGATAGGCTTTCCTGCATCACCGCGGGCATGGCTTGAAGTGTTTGTGGGAGAGTAGGGAATGCTACCTTCCATGATATCACATTTCTTTGAGGCATTTTTTGAAATAGTTCACTTTCCTTGTCTATGCTTCCACATTTTCATGTATGTCTAGTAGGGCACTTGTAAATACAACATATGACAAAAAACAAGGATCGCCAATTCTGATACACTTATTGTGAGTTGTGAGAAGGAAAAATCATCTTGGAGACCATTACAAGAAACACAATACAAAGCTCAAAGTGATTCTATGAGGAGTTGTACTAGACAAGTTGGGTAGTGCTCTTGGGTGAGTTGTGGATCTTAAAAAATTTGAAGGATACTCAGAGCTCATCCATGATCTTGAGGTGATGTTCAATTTTGAAGGACAACTAGAGGATCCAAACAAAGGCTAGTAGGTTCTCTACACAGATGATGAGGGAGATATGATGCTTGTAGAAGATGGTCCTTGGCAAGAGTTTTGCAATATTATGCATAATATTTTTATATATATCCCAGAGAAGGTATGATGAACTCACATATCATAGTTAAGATAGATTATTATGCATAATATAGTGGGGAAAAGCTTTAACATCTGCTATTGTTAGAATGGTAATGTGACAGATAATCATGTGACCATGGAAATTTTAAGAGAGAATGTGATGTGCTATAGATATGTGAAATTCTGAGTAGAAGTGTTTAATAGGAAAAAGGTAAACCAAAGGCCAGTAGATTCTCATAATATCTCAAACATGGTAGAGCCTTGGACTAGATCTCCAACAAAATCTGAAGTGGATCTAGTGGTTGCATCATGGTATGTTGCTATTGTATTAGGGGTTGTGGAATATTTAGAAAAAGAGTTTGTAGGCATGCTAACTAGTTGGTACCCATGCCTGATTCATATGAATTGTATGGGGGATTGCTTCTTATTGTTGAAGAAGTTTAGAACTTACTTGATACCAAGGGCCTTCCTATGATTGTAGGTATTGGAGGACCAAGCGGATCTAGAAAAACAATTTTGGCTCATAAGATGGAAAGAATTGTTGGTTATGAGGTGATTCCCCTTAAGATTTATTATAAAATAGATCAAATCAAGGATTTTAAGTTTTATGACTTTAGTTCCCTTGATTTATCTCTTCTTTTGAAGAATATACAAGATATAAGAGCTCAGTGGACTACTAGGATTCCTTTATTTGATTTTGAGAAATGCATAGATAGTGGCTATGGAAAAAGTTTCAAAGGACAAAGGATAAAAGGCATCATTACAAAGATATGTACAAAGATGAAAACCTACAACTCTTCCAAAGGTAGTCAAGAAGATAAATGACAAGATTTTAGAAGGTATAGATGTATTGCAGACACAAACTATGATAGTCAAGTTGCTAATGAACTGAAGAGTCATAGTCACTTCATCAAAAGACACTCGACCAAATTCTAATTCACTCACATTACACATGATGAAGATTCTATGAGAACAGTAGCATACATCATGAAGGAGAGTACAATCATAAGCAAAACTTTTTGGCTATAGGCAATGAAGGTATGAAGATGAAAGGATAGTCACCCCAAGGATTGAAATGACAGTCTAAAAGCATGAAGATAAGGTAACCTTCTATGATGACAATCACAAAGATGACCATGAATCAACATAAGTTTTAAAGCCACAACCAACTGAGGAGGATTGTCATAAAGGTAATTGATGAATGCAATTATTATTCTATTCCTTCCTTGACATTTTGACAACAATACCCTCTAGGATGTGCTTTGGATAAGAATGACACTTTTTGGTCTAATTTCTCTTTGACACTTTGACCCTTTGGTGATTTTCAGTGCCATATTCCACTTAAATACACTTTTATCATGTTTCCACTCTAACACTTTGATATTTAAGTCACTAGGTACACTTATAGTCTATGGAGTCAATTTTTGTTATATTTCTCAATTGATAGTTTGGTATTTAAATCATCCTAGGTGTCCCTAACCACTAAAGTGTAAAAAAATCACTTTAGCATTCTATTTCTCTAATGGTATTTTCCTTTTAGGTGAAAAAGTGTTTTTTGGGACACTTAAGTGATCAAATTTGTCATTGGCATTGAAAAAATGCATGCACCTTATCACTTAAGTGATTTAAGGTTACAACATGGCATTAAACTACCTAGGGATGCATCCAAGAATCTAGGTGTCACTTTTACATGATTTTGACCTCTTAGTATGAGATTTTCCTCTTTTGACACTTTGTGAATCACCTGTGTAGCTTCTTAGACATTGAAATTTCCCTTAGGCAGTTTTTCCTTCATCAAGACATGCTCTAGAAGTTCTGACGTTCATTTATCTACCTTGAAACTTCAGTTCCTTTCCACACATCCAAATTTTTCATATTGACCTTGTCTAACATGCTCAAAATTCTCTTCTCCTAAGCCCTGCAAATAGTGTTAGATTGAATTGATGATGACAACATTGAAAACTACAAGGAACAATGAATTGGATTTGGCATACGAATGAGAAATGAGTGAATTATGACTTACAACTTGAAACAATACAAAAAAAATTGTATGGGTACAACACATTGTTCCTCAACCATGCTACCTCCTCCTACACAAGCCCTCACTCTAGGTTTTAAAAGTAAAAAAATAGAAATTATTTTGGCCTATAGCTAATGGAAAAGCAACATTTTTTTCTTGAATATTTTCTAATTAAATACCAAGTAACTAAATTTCATTTATAATATTGGTTTTCCAAGTCAATCCTAACTCAAAGCAATGCTACTATGAAATAAATCATTTTGACTTATCTAAACGTTCAAAATTTTGGTTCACTCGATTGTCAAAAATGTTATAATAAATGATTAATTACAATTTATTTTACTATTTTTATAATTAATTTTTCAATTATTCTATATTATTTTAGCCATTGTCCCCCTGCCATCTCCCACTATTGGGAAAAGAATTGTCATCCCAGAAACCTGTCCCCATATCCCCTCATCCCCCAATTTCATGACTAGGTGGAAAACTAGTTTTATGTAACCTATCTATTGTTAACATATAGCAGGTTCTCTTTATCAACTAATCAAAGTAAATAGAAAACAGGAAAGAACTAGATTTTGGAACACAAAAAATGTGTACACCAATAGTCCTAACATTTTTTAAAGCTCTAGTGAAACATTACAATAAAAGGGAAAGCAAGTCCATTTTTAAGAAAACTTACTTGTAGAATTGTTCTCAATGTAGTAACAAATGCATGATTCACCAATCCATGTTTGAAGTGTCATCTTGACTCCAAAAATGAATATATTACAATATAGTTTTCACACAAAGGTAGTATTCGCTTGGATAATTCTTGAATATAGTGCGAATAATTCCTTATCATTCAATAGAGATTACAAAATAAAGAGGCTTCCTAATAACTAAATGCAAATAATACCCTTCCTCTTGACCTATAGTGCTAAATCCATAGATGCATCAACTTGAAACACGATACCACTATACTTTTCCCTTCCTCTTTTCATCCAAATGTACATTCCTTCAATACTGATCATTGTAAACAACAAATCATCAATTACCAAGAGTTCCTACAAACTCATTCAATATTCAATTTGCAATGAGTACTAGAGGCTATTAATTTTATATTTTATTCAAACATGGGAAATAAATCAAATAACATGATTATCACATCGTAAAATCAACAAGCAGTATACTATATCATACTTGCATTCTTACATAGTAATAAGAAAAATAATATACGTGCATATTCTAATATCTCCTCTTTTTACACCTAAAAAAATGAGTACAAACTAGATTTATAATCAATTCCATTATATTAACCAATAAGAATATGCTTCACATAATCAGGGTTCGGGGTAGAGACACAGTAGTTTGCTTAAATTTGAAATATCTGATCATTTTTTTTTATAACAAGTATGATGTAGTTACTTATAGTTGAGCTTACACCAAAAAATCTTCACAACCTCTGATTTGGAGCCTTTTTGGAAAGTTAGAAGCTTGAGAAGAAAGCACTCATTATCAAAACCATAGGTGAAGTTTCAAACTCAAAGAAAATGAATAAAGCATGATTGAACTCTATGACACAACTTCAAGCTAGATCTATTTATCCTATACTTACCAATGTCAAAGGATTGTCTGCAGTTAAGAATCCTTCAAAGGCTGAAAAGTTATTTACCATTATAATGTATTGCTTGGAAATGAACACAATGACACCATTTCCCAACCACACCTTATATACAAATGAAGTGTTCTCCATCCTACAAGCTAACTTCTATCCCTTTGGAAAAGTAAATATTTTGGTGGTGTTTTCTATGGCCTTGGTGAACTCAACTATTATTAATAGATCCAAAGGTATGTTAGAAACCAAGATCAGACATGCAAACCAGAAAACCTTCCACAAAAGAGAAAATCAAAAAAAGCAAAGCTATTGCAAAAAGATGTGCAAAATAATATTATTCAAGAATTTATAATTACATAAGATGATTTCTTTATAAAAGCAAAGTATGCATAACCCTAATCTTATCTTGAGCAACAAGATAGCTCAACAAGATAAGGATGAGAATAATTAACCTAGGAATTAAAATATTACCTAAGTAAAGTTAAGCAAGTGTAATTAAATATTAATTGTAACACTAACACCCCCCCATAAGTGCAACTTAGGGAGACTAAAAAAGCATGCACCTAAAACTAATATGAATGCAAGAAAGCATGAATGGGTCCTGGAAACAAGGCCTGATTAGGTACCCAAGTACAAATGCAATAATGAGGTAGAGAAGGAAAACCCAGTGGGACAAAATCCCCCTACAATGAGATGACTGCTGCAAAGAAGCACTGGAAGAACACTGTGGAGTAACATTGGAACCGCAATCTGACAAGCAAGGAAAGATACTTTTGTCTACAAGAAACCAAATGAGAGTCATTGAAGGACTCAAGCGGAATCATAATAATGTGACAGCAAACCCGATGCCACGGAACACTGAAAAACTCACAAACTAGAACAACCCTGGAATCTGTGAAGCAATAGTAGATGAAATGATGACAGAATCTGGAAACCATGTATCTCGATGTCAATGCCAAACTAAGACTAAAACTCTTCCATGGGAATAAGTACCATAAATACTTTGGAACATTAACCATAAAAACATGGCCCTCAAACTGAGATGGATCCAATGCGGATCAATAACCATAGACTTCCAATCTGAAGTGTGAACCGATGTGAATCTGATATGTGTCAAGCAAAAGAAAAAATGTGGCCAAAAGAAACTAAGAAACCAGATATAACCCATGCGATTTGTCATCAATATAAAGATGGAGATCAAAGTGCATGCACACTCTAATCAGATTATTATGCAAGAAACCCCCCTGATGGAACTTTATCACAGTTCATTTATTACAATAACCCAACGATTGTAAAAGGAGAGAATGCAAACATGCATAAATAGAAAATAAAAATAGACCTTAGATCTGTGTAGAGGACTGAACCAGCTTTCCAACGTCGCAAGAATGGCGAAAAAAGGATAAGCGAGTCAAAAGATATGTCTCTCGGAGTGAAAACAACAACATGCAACTTTTGAGGCTGAAAAAGGCATCAAAAAAGACAAACCAAAAAATCACACCTACACCATTGCAAAGAGCTCAGAACCAGCTTTCTGACGATATCTCGTTTGAAAAAGAATAACGCCATATGCAAAAGTTATGGTCAATTCCATGAAAGTGCTTTGATTCTGCCCAATAAGCCTCCAATAAGCCCTCAGGGGCTAAAAAAATTCGGCCCCTGGTCGCCTGGCAGACCAGGGGGCTGGCGTCTGGACCTACAGCAGAGCCCTCAGTCACTAATGTGACCAGGGCAGGGGCTTAAAACCCGGCGGGGGCTGAATCTCAGCTCCTGGTCACCAAAGGACCACGGGTTGGTAGGAATAAGCCCGCGGGGGCTAAGTAGTGGGTGAGTGGCGTAGAGGGCGGCAGTGGAGGTCGAGTAGCCGCCCGGTGGCGAAGCGGTGGCCGCTGGGTGGCGTCTGGCCATTATGACTGGCAGCACAAAAATAAATGCGCCTTTTTTTTCAATTTTTTTTGAATTTTTTCAAAAAATGTGCCTTGGAATGCGTGTTGGGGAGGTCGTACGGCCTCCTTGTAAAAAAATTTTGCCTCTCTAGATGAATTTGTCCAAAATGGACAAATTTTATATGAAAATAAGGGTTTTTGGGCACTATGAATCCAACGACGAAGTCTATTTTGGCCCAAAATGCCCAAAAAATTAGGCGACCCCCAAATCTCTCAGAAAAATCACCGAGCTTGAAACCCTCATGGATCTAGCAAATGATGACCAAAATCTGCAAAATAAAAGCCAATCCTAAATTTTTCTAGCACTTTGAATCCAATGGAAAACCCTAATATGATCCAAGATGCTTCATGAATATGCTCAAGGAATAAAACCCTCGAGGAACCCCGAACATGCTCTGAACTGAAAATCTCCAAAAAAGCTGAGAAGGGGCTGTAAATCGAGGCTCTGATACCATTTTAGAAACCAAGATCAAACATGCAAACCAAAAAACTTTCCACATAAGAGAAAATCAGAAAAAGCAAAGCTATTGCAAAAAGATGTGCAAAATAATATTATTCAGGAATTTATAATTACATGAGATGATTTTCTTTATAAAAGAAAAGTATGCATAACCCTAATCTTATCTTGAGCAACAAGATAGCTCAACAAGATAAGGATGAGAATAATTAACCTAGGAATTAAAATATTACCTAAGTAAAGTTATGCAAGTGTAATTAAATATTAATTACACTAACAAGGTATATAAATACTGTAACATATTGAATAGAACCAGCCAATGTGTTTATTTCCTTCTGAAGATAAGTTGTCAGACAACTATGAAGTTAATGATATTTAGTTTCCACAGTCCATAATACTTATAAAAAGGAGATTCTAAGAAAAATTATATGAGAAATCAATATTTTGGGTCACATTTGTAACATAGGATTACATATTTTATGCTTGAGTACCATCTTGGAGGATATATCGAACGTTATCATATACAGTTCCTTTTCTAACAGATATAATATTATCTTTCTATAGCATTGCTTTAGAAAATTGTACTTTGGGAACTTAATAAAGGATTAGGTGTAGCCAATGCAAATGGATAAATGGCAGAAAGGAAGCTTATGAGAACTAAAACTATGTTAAACATCATAGGTCTCAAAGCAATACGTACCAAGACGAATCCCAGCATGGAAAATTCTTTTCACCTATAGAATTCCTCCAAAGGCAAAGGGTCACTCGAATTCTCATATTGTATAGTGCAAATCAGATTCAGTCCATTTATTTGGTTGGAAAGCTTGCAATCCCCATCACTTATCACTGACACCTCTCCAACACCTAGCTCATGTAATCCACTCTACCTTTCAAAACAACAAATTTTATGGAAAATGTTCAAACATTTTTTGCTTCATTAACAAGTCTCCTGAAAATAAAATCTAAAACACATGATATGGATCAAATATGCTTGGCAGAACAATGCATCAGTAAGTCCATCACAAGGATTGTCATAAGCAGTCATTTTTTCAACATAATATATATTTGTGCCAAATTCCAAATATAACAATACCCCAGATTTCCATTGTTATCAAGTGTCCACATAAGTCATATAACATACATTGGACAATTTGATCCAAGCAAGGCTGACTCATTTCACAAGAAAAATATCTCTCAACTATTCAATGTCAGGATTTCTAGAATGGATGAGGAGTGAGGAGTTGTATGTTTGTGAAGAAGAACATCATATGTACTGCTTTAAATTAAAAAAATGACATTTTAAACAAAAACCCTTACATTTGAAAGCTTTATAGGGCTTCTCAATATAAGCTCAAAAAACACCAAAATACAGGAAGAAGTCTGCACTGAGTCATACTACATTACTGATATCCTTGCACGTCCTAAAGTTATACTTGTCGAAGAATTCCTCTATTCTCCATCAAATGTCTGCAAAAAGGCTTGAGCTTCAAACCCTAATCCTCTTCATACATGGGAAACTCGTTCATTAATGAGCATCCAACAAAAACAAGAAGGATTTTTTGTACTAAAGATATCAGTTTGAGCTTACATTCCTTTGTGAGGCTCTCAGCTCTCAAACTAATGAAAGGACAACAGAGGAAATATTTGCATCTGGCCAATAATTTCTCAATTGTAGCAATGGAGAGGAAATGATTAGCATCCCGCTAATAATTTTTCAATTCAAAATATATTTTTTAATTACCCACTTTTATTTGTGTGACTAACTATTTAGTCATTTTTATTTGTATGACTAAATATTTTTTTAGCTGACGACCAAGTTAGTCATTCATTTACTCATTTATAGCTGATTGCAAAAAATTAGTAGAATTTAGTCATTTTTAGTTGTTGTGACTAAAAATTTTAGTCATGTAGTCATTTATTTGCCAAATTCTACTAGTGGTAATTAACCTAATATTTTTGTGTTGATAACCTACTTTTAGTAAAAATAAAAAATAAAACATAAATAATAGTTAAAATATTTAAATATATATATTTGGAAACTAAACTTATGGATCTACAAAAGGGTATTTTTTACATTTAAAAAATATGTTATTTACATGATTAAGAGTTGTTGAAACATCAAGTTTTTCAAATAAATTTTTTTTTGTTGGTAAATTGGCTTCAAAATGGTGCTACATATGCATTTATCTAACAATTTTAGTTGGAAAAGTTGTGGAAATATATAACTTAGCTAGAATGAATCTTGCTAGATCATATGTCTGAAAAATTTTGATTTTTAGTTAGAAATACTTAAATTCAACTATGTTGATAAGTTGGCTGAAAGTGTAACACAGCTTTGTGCTTTTACCCTGTAGCTCCTATTTCGACATCTCTTGTTGTGCCTCCCTCTTCCACTTCTTCTGCTTTGGTTCTCATTGATTCAATCTTGCTTCTGGATCCTCTGTGAATGCTGATGACCCTCACCCCCAAAGGGTGTAGGTGTTCATCGCTCCCTCGATGAAGCCTCCTCCTCTGATGTCCCTTCTGAACATCCCTCTATTTTCCTAACTCATGGATATGTCGAACACCACAGTGGTATCTGTTGTGGCCTTGTCCTCTTCCTCCTCGCCTTTTGCTTCCTCTCTGAGGATTTTACATCCTCCGATGAAGTATAAGTTGGAGGATGACCTCGCTTCCAATGGAGGTTGGAAGAAGGGATCACCTTCTTTGATAGAGTGTTTCACTTTGGCTTGCATTGTCCTTATGACAGAGGCAGCCCCGATGTCTCCTGAGTTTGTAACCATCTCTTTTGACAATATTGGTGGTGGATCTCAGGCACCTCCTTCATCTCCCACTCAGTTAACACATGGCACTCCTGTCAAGTGCATGTTTAACTCGGTAGATGATGTTCCGACTCTATCAACGATCTTTGCAAGATCGATGATGTTTACCTCACACGAGTTGAGTGAAGAAGACCTTGAGGGGCCCTCTTCCTTAGCTCTTATTGTAGGAGAGTCAGAGGGTGCTCCCCTTGCTATCTTGCCCTTGTAGGCTCATCTTCCTTCCTCATACAATGATCTAGATTGGGAGAATGACAACCTCTTGGTTGATGAGGACTAGGGGAGTACCTCTTCTTTATCTATAGATTAGATTTGTGTGTGTGTTGTTCTTCCCTATGCTTGTTTTTGTGCATGTTCCTAGAGGACCCTTGTCGCCCTTGTAGGTGCTTGGATACAAGAGTGAAATTGTGTCATAAACTTTCTCTATTTGTTGCATCATTCTTCTATATGTTGTATCTTGATTTTTGACAATTGCGGATGATGCAAAGTGTTGGGGAATTTAGTCCTCCCTTCCATGTTGACCCAAATTTTTATTTTTTATATTTTTTCATCTATTATTCTTCAGATCTTGGAATTCCTCAGATTGATGATCATTTTCTTCTATACTACGTGTTACCTTTTGATGAGTTGATTTGACCCCGGATTCCCAAATCCCCCTATCTCTTGATTTCTTCATATTTGCTTATCCTTCTTTTTATCTTTCTCTCTTCTTTGCTTGTTGCATGATGTTGTGGTGGTTATGTGTTGTGCCTCGTGTGTGTGACAACATTTCCACATCTACATCTCATCATGTATTGTGGGCCATAACATCTCTGCATGTTCTTCATTTTCTTAGGATGCCATGTGCTCCTTCAGTTCACACACACCATCCTAAGGGGGGGCTCCTACCTCTCTGATTTTCTATAAGATGTATTTGGTGGCCAACAAATCCCTTGTTGAAAATCTTTGCACTTTTCAAAATTCGCATCCTTCAATAAGGATCCCCTTAGCAATATTTTCTTTTGAAATTGAATTCGTAGAAAAAAGAATTGAGAATTCGCCAAATCAAGGAGGCCATTCTTCTTTTCTCAAATTCCTTGATGAAAGATAATCTTTCAAAAGGATTCCTTGATGACAGGATCATTTGCAAAAATGTCATCACTTTTCAAATGGAGCGTCCTTTAGTGTGGACCCCTTGCAATCTTGAAGGGTTCCCAAGGGACCCCTTTGAAAGCTTCTTCTTCAATTGATTGCTTGTTCCATGATATGACTATTTGTATATCTGTTTGCATGACTTTTTCTTTCCTAAAATGTTTTTTTTGTGGATTAACATGTTGCTTTATAAGACCAAGCACCTATGAAGCTGATTTTTTAATCAAGCTTGAAGGATCGAGCACCTCGTTGATCTTTCTTTGTAGGACCGAGCACCTATAAGGGTTAATCAGACTCTGTGGAGCCTTTCATTTTTGCCCCCCTAGTATTGAGCACCTATGGCACCTCCTTTGCAGGACTGAGTAGTTGTGAAGTGCTTTCATTCTGCTGGATCGACCACCCGTGGAACCAATTTTGTAGGACCGAGCACCTACAGAGCCTTTTTTTCACCTTCTATAGGACCACGCACCTATGGCACTTTTGTTCAAATCTCCATAGGTTCAAGTACCTTTGGAGCCAGCTCTCTCTCTCTCTCCTACACATCTAAGCATGTCATATTGTGGTCTACTTCTTCGATGATTTAGGTATATGTTTTTCATCTTTTTCTCTACTTTACCTCGCATTCACTAATGCTTATGCTCGCTAAAGTTGGGGAAAAATGTAATGGCATGAATTTTCACCCCTAGGAAAATTCCACATTTATGTTACCCCCTACCTTAGAGAATTAAATCTGATGATGCAATCCATTCACCTGCCACCTTTTCCTGTCCACTTGGTAGCTCATGTGTGTGTTGATGGAGGAATTTTTGTCAAGGACACTAGCACGGCGCACAAAAATCCATGTGACATGCTTCCATCCTGACAAATTCTTTCCTCTAGAATCTGCAGAGGCATTACACTCCTTCATTGGACACGAGGTGTAATGTTTGCTACTCTTTTGACCAGCTTCAAATGGGATTTTTGCCTGCTCCTTTCATTAAAATTTCCTATTCTTCCATTCACTCTGGATTCTTCAACTTCTTGATCAAAATTCACTCTACACACTTGTTCAACACTCACTTTCAGCTCCTTCACGTTCATCACCTTCATTGTAGTTGTTGCAAGTTGTTGCTTTGTTGGTTCCTCCTCTTCGTTGTTGTGGCAGCATTGACTTTGGAGAGCTTGCGAGCTTACATCTTCCTCCATTTTCCTTGAGAGCACATGGTTGAGAAGGTGATATCCATCCATTTTTATTTACTCTTGCATCATCTACTTGCATAGTAGCATATTATTGTTTGAGTATTGCTTGGTATTTTCATTCCTATGCTCTCTTTATCATCTTTCTATACAATTGTTGCTATTTGGTTGTCTGTGGAGGTGGAAACACTAAAGCATGGGACTGACTGAGGCAATCCTCTAAACATAGCCCCAACATTTTCTCTTTCTTATGTGTGTAGGTACTTTTTTATTGGAGTTATTTGAAGAATTAGATTGTACGTGGCTTGGTATTACTTTCTTGCCTCTTCTTTGTATATTTGAAGTAGACTAGTTAAAGTATTCTTCTTATTGCATTCTATTTTTGTACTTTTTCACCACTCTGCCATAGCTTAAAACTCAACTGCTAGTTAATTTGTTATCCTTTTTCCTAGCATTTTGGTATGTCTTTCACACTCTCTATTCACACAAACGCCAACACCCCACTGAGACACCAACACGCCACGCTGGAGTATGTGTCCTACACTTTTTTCTTTAGGCAATGAGTTGCTTGAGTCACAGATCGAGCTCTGGAAGTTGGCTCATTTGACCTCTTGAAACATCTGAGTTAGTAGAAGGAAAGTGACAGACCAGTTGTCCTTCCTTTTCACCCCTTGAAACCTTCAACCTTTCCAATTTATTCATCTAGCTTGAGGTAGATCAGGGTAACCTGTTGTTCTAGACTCTCCCGTGACTTGAAGTTCCTGAGCAGCCAGCCCCCCTCCTCTACACATTTATATTTAAACAATTAAATTTAAATCTTCTAAATTGTAAAAAATATTTTATATCCTTTTATCAAGAAAATAAGTAGAGAATTTAAATTGAATTATAAATATTAATATATTCAATAAAAAACAATATTTATTACGAATATAATTAATTTATTAAAAATAATCTAATTAAATATAATACTTGAATCAACAATAATACTAATAGATTATATGAAAATTCATTAAAATTTTGATTTCATTATGCACAAAGTAAAATACCATCAAAACCATTAATTTTCCATAATTTTAAAGGATACATTGAAATACCAATATCATTTCTACAAATTGAATCAATATTTTAAATTTAAGAGATAGTTTATACAGTAAAGGTTATAGTTTACATTATATATAATAATTTGGTATGATTTTTTATAAATTATTAAAAAAAAATATTAATATTAGTAATATTTGGTTGTTATAGTATAATTTACAATTTATAAACTATTTTTATTAATAATTATGTATTATTTTATTGTTAAATAATTGTTTAAAATGGAAAATAAATATTTTTGAAAAATAATAATTATATTTTTAAATTTTAAAACTAATTAAATATTAAATCGATATGATATGAATAAAATTTATTTTTCTTTTGTATTCAAACTCTAACTTTTCCCTTGCTCATTGTTTAGTCTTTTTTAATATATATTTACAATAAATTCTCATATCAAAGCAATGCCATAAATATTTTTGAAAAAAAGTAATTATATTTTTAAAATTTAAAACTAATTAAATATTAAATCGATATGATATGAATAAATTTTATTTTTCTTTTATATACAAACTCTACCTTTTCCCTTGCTCATTGTTTAGTTTTTTTAATATATATTTACAATAAATTCTCATATCAAAGTAATGCCATCTAAGAGGAAGGGCAAGCTAAGAATTCATGATAGACAAGCGAAGACCTTAGAGATTCATACTAAATAAGGAAACCACATAGGAGAAGTAATAGGTGGAGATCTCAAGAAACAATAGGAACCTTTTATCTATAAAATTTTGTTCCTTTTTTATAAGGGCCATGATCATGTATGGACCATATCCAAAGGATGGAAATGCCCCCTACCCTTTAAGTTTTCCTTAACAAATTCATAAAGGTAATGTTATATATATATATATATATATATATATATATATATATATTAATATTAATATTATACCAATATATTAGTATCTATAGTGACCATTAATCAACAATGTGGTTATAACAAGCTAAATGTCTAGGTAGTGAGTATACAAAGTAGAAAAATAAGTAATATTTTACAAGGTTTGTATATTCAAATTATAACCACTCCCACTTTCTTGCATTTATTGTTTAGTTACCACATTTTCATAAATGAAAAATAGTGGAATACACCTTCAAAAGCCTTTAATTTGATGGGTCGTCTTCTTTTTTTTAAATGTCATAATTTTATATAGCTATGAGTTGCATCCCAAAGATAAAAAGTTAATTGTATGCTATTAAAAAATTATTAAAACTTATTTTAGGACTTGATTTTTCAATCTATATTTTTAAATATTATTTTGAAAGAGGGTTTTGAAATCTTATTGAAAAATATTAATGTAATTATTTTATAAGAAACCATAATTACAATTGGAATTTTCTTGTTTAAACTATTAAATAAAAAACTACATAACTATTAAAACTAAATCCTACAATACTAGTTATAGATTTTTTCATTTTAATGAGTGAGTATAGATTGGTGCCTATCCAAGGGGTTACAAAATCACAATTCACAAGAGGGAAAAATAGTGAATAGAAACATAGAAGAATGATATAAGAATATTAATAAATATTATGCTTAAAAAAACACAATATTTTCTTGTGTCATTTCTATGATGATTAATCTAAGGGTTTGAATAAAATTATTTTATGTTCATTGTATTATTGATACAACATTATTTAAAGGGGTGAGTCCTTATAAGAATTATTTATCTCTTGAATAAAATATTACCAAACATAAGGTTAGATGGTTACATTAAAATAATGGGGTTAACTATCTCTTATAAACATATAGTACAAGGTTTAGAATTTTAAGCTTTGTCATGTTATTTCATTTTGAGCCCTATCTTATGAATTAGGATTTGTATTACTATTATAAAAGGATGTGACTGATTTTACAATCTTGTTTTAATCAAGAACATGATGTCTTGATCAACTAAATATAATATCTAGAAGTGAGTGTGGTATTTGGGATGGTTGTAATAAGGCCCTGCATTTTATAAAGTAAGTTCTTTGTGAGGATTTTTCTTCACTCCTCTATCTTTGTTGAACTTGCAAGGATTTCATTTAGGATATTGTAAGGCATGTTAATTTGGTCAAATAAATATTAGTGTAGAACAATTAGACACTAAAGAAAGGGTATTAGGTTGCATGTTTATATATTTACATGTCACAACGTCCTTATTTATTTCATTTAAAAGAAAAAGAAAAAAAAAGAATATTTGAGGTCTTGGGGATCTTATGGAAAAAAACCAAAATAACAATTCTTTGAACTTATAATACGAAATTATATATTTTATATCATCAAGAAAGCATTTAATCACTTTTCCTCTTTAGTTATTTTTATATACAATTGTTAGTGGTTAACCTCCTAATTCGCATTAGACTATTCGAAGGTGTTTTGTGTTTGTTACATTTGAGTGATATGTACTAATTACAACTACATGTAGATTTATAAGGGTGAAATGTGAAACATGTACATTAAACATTCTAGAAGGTGAAATATGGATTTTGATTTTAAAATTAAATTTTTGACGACTAATTGATGATGATTATTGCATAGATTCAAAGAAGAAACTAATGTTAGAATTAGAAAAAAAGATTTAAAAAAACAACAGAACAAAAAGATAATAAATGCCCAACATTATAATAAGAGATTAATGACAATGGTGGCAATGTATCCTTATTATGTTTGGAGATAAAGATAGAGGGACATTTATATTGTCAAGGTTTGCAAGGTTGGGTGATGCATAATGTAGCCTCCTCCTTCAAGGCGAGTGATCAATGACCATGGTAGAAAGAGTGCATCTAGGGTTTGAGAGAGTGAATGGAGCCGTTAAACATGCACCAAGTTGCCGTCTATTATAAAAACCTATTGGGAACTAATATAGTATACACCTACTGCACGCACTTTACGGAGATAATAGAAAACATAGTACTCTCCTGACAAACATAAAATAATAAAATTGGGCCCCTTTAGTTCTTTCCCAATGTCTTTCTCATCACTCTTGTCATATGCTTTTGGTGCCATTATCGTGCCCACTATGAATATACGAAACTAAAATACCCAACAATCTCTATCATTCCATTAGTGCTCCAGATAACATTTCTTTAAATATTAGCCTATGGAGAGAAAGTGGATTGCTAAAAGCATAAGCACTACACGATCACCCAAAAATTCCCTCCTTACGAAGCCCATACCGATTTTGAAATGAAAAAATAAGTCAGAAATGAAGCAGATCAGTCATACAAAGGGTAGAGGAATACGTTATATTACAGTATAGTTTGTGGACCATACTGGCATGATAAAGACCAAGGAGATCATCCACTAAGTAGGATATTCTTTATGCTCAATAATGGAGGAAAAGGTGCAAAAGGGATATATTCATCCTCCACTCTTGTTTCTTTCTTGAGGTCCTTTTTTTTATAAAGGACTTCATAGGGAATGGGGAATTTGGCAGACAATTCTGGATATATATTGTATAATATGGCCAGTTATGTTTACTAAATGCTCCTTGCCTACCCAAAATCCATACTTTATACATAACAAATTGATAGTCCCAACCAAAAAACAAGTTTATACCAAACGGCAGCATGTTTGTTTGACCCTAATGCATTTAGGCTAGTGTCAAATGCTTGAGATTTAGGAAAGAAGACTACATACCTACCCCTTGGGCTCTAGAATTAGCTTGTGAAGAGGAAACCACGTGAATCTGTGGCAGGTGGATGTTGATGGTGGCAGCTTTTTATTTACTAATGGATCAGCCAAAATAGTAGAATGTCCTGAGATTGTAATGAGCAAGGCACTGGGAAGGATCAAGGACAAAGGAGGAGGACAACAAAAACGTATTTCAGTAAAACATAGCAGGAGACATGGGGTTTACTACTATGATTATAGTTGGATGCATTCACTTATCGTTTCTTGTGGTCTTTGCTGCCGCAAGGCCATGTAATGCAGGTTGCCCTGCAAGATTATCCCTTACATATTGCACAATCTATGTTTTTAGATTTGGGTTTGAGTGCCCATGAGTTTAAGACTTTGATTTACAACAAGAAAATGTATGCAATGCGAGAGTTTTGACTAATCTTGGATTACTATTGAACTGTAGGTGATTGTTCCAAGCATGCAGGGGTATTTCTCACAAATCAGACATCAAAGGCCATGGTAAATAGCCTGACTGAAAATTCTCTTAGGAGGATAGTTATAAGGACTTTTTAAAATTGTGTATAATTTGTTTTGAAATTGTGTATAATTGTGTATAATTTGTATATACTATTGTTTAGATCATATTCTGTGATTTATTGTCATGGTGAAACTAAAAAAATGGATGGCGAAGTGTGATCATAATGTTGATGTCAATAAATTATACACACTTAACTTTTTCTTTCCAATTTAATGGATTAAAAAACTTATGTACTCTAAAGATGGTTATAGTTCAGACTGCTGGCCATCACAATGTACTAATTGTTTATGTGTAGATCTATAAGTTTCACGTAAACAATCCACAAGTTAATCATATCATATCAAGTTAACCACAACATATCAATTGTTTAAGCTCTTAGAACTTCTATAAGGATATATAGAATATGTCTGTCTAGAACGGTTTGGCTTAAACAACACACTCTAAGCTTTGACTTGTTTAGGTGACTCATCTGAAATCACACCAATAGATAGGTCATAGTAGAGAAATGAGTGTGATTTCAGATGAACCATCTGTGTGATTTCAGATGAGTCACCTAAACAAATCAAAACTTAAAATATATTATTTAAGCCCAACCGTCTAAAACCTCCCCATTTACCAAGTGATCAATAGTTTTAAGCTTTTGTAGTGTTCTCTTACAGAATGAGGACAACAGCAGAAATGCTCCTAGCACAGATCTACATTACGAGACGAGCAGTAGCAGTAAGGAGGAGAATTCTATGAACGTGAAGCATGCAAGGAAGAGCAAAGGATTCATGACCAGTTCAATGCAAATGAAAAATACAATGGCAACTAGATCATCATCTCGTAAAAAGAATGATCGATCAGATTTTAGGAGTCATGGAGACTACGATTCATACGATCCTGCCCCTGCTCTCGTGAAACCGCCCTTCAAGCTTATTCCAAACTGAAAAATAAATCCAGTGTTTGCTTGCTGTTGCTTTCTTCTTATAATTTCAGTTTCTTGTTCTATGTTTTAATAGACATAGTGGCTTACTGTAAACATTCTACCGATTGTAAAACTCTACGTGAGTATGTTTCATAAGCTTTGATCTTTCTTATATATTCATTACTAAAGTATACTATTGTACACCTGTTTAGGATATACAGGCGTATTTACCATCCATGAATGTATTGTGAGTTGGAAGATTTGCTTGATCATTCTAAATTTTTGGTTTATATTCGTTAAATCCTTTGCTGTTTTTGAGAGAATATTACAAAGCCAATTACTTGGTTCTATCGTGAATTGTTTGGATTATTTTCTCCTTATTCAACTATGTTTTTCATAGACTTCATAATTTCAGTATTTTCAGCTTCCTTGAAATATACTCGTTTCTGTCAAGAGATTATCAGAAAAGAATAGTATTCATTGGAAAACAAGAAAATAAAATTGCTTAGCATCTAGAAAGACTAATCATAAAACGTTCATATTAATTAAGAAAAGGTTTGTTCAAGCATTCACAAATAAGTAAATCATTGCTTCCTAAATGGCTATTAGAACACGCAAGAGGTATAAGTGTGGTTGGCACAAAACATTTAAAAGGCATTTACTTTGTCCTACATATATTAATAATAATAACATCTAATTGTTTGAGTATCCTTCCTATTCCTGAATATAGAAGGCTTATCAATTAGTGTACCAAATTTTAATTTATTGCATATTTAAATCATTTAGGAGTTATTTTAATTTATTTTAGATTTTGCTTATTATATATATATATATGAACATATAAATTTCAATGTTAGTTTTAAGGTGTCTATAATGTTTATTACTAAATATTAGTTATTTGATGTGTAAATGGATGTCAAATTTAAGTAAAGAGGTTTCGATTTATATTTACACAATCATGATATGAGACTCATTCATATCATTATAGAATGTCTCTCAACATAATTATATAGGTATATCTATTTAAAAAAATAATAAAAAATACTAAATGAATTGTTTAGTAGTTACCCATATTCTACAATTCTTAAAAACTAGCTACTAGTGAACACAACCTAGATTTAATGTTTTTTTATTTTTGGAAGATTTAAGATGTGTGATTTTTGCATAGTATAACAGTAAAAAATGTATGTTGTACATTTTGATTATTTATTTTATATTATTTTATGTACATTTTGATTATTTATATTCTATTATTTTATGTGGGTGTCTTAAGCATTTAGTCTGAACACATGATTTTGACTAATATGGCATTTTTACTAATCCTATTTTCTAATTTACCATCAAAGACAATCTCACATTTGTTGAGATCATTCTTAAACCATAGATTATTGGTTCCTTTCCCAAGTTAATTTTTGCATGACAAGTTAGATCCAATGTAGTTTTACATCCATGGATTTTACCCCAAAAGTTTCAAATTTAAGTTTAATTATAAGCCCAAGTTGGCTCCTTTCAATCTAGCTATTATCTATTGACCCTCATGCTAAAAGTTTTGAATTATCTATGTCAAGTATAAAAAGACGGTTCTTAGGTCATTCACATCTAGGAATCTAGAACCCATCAATCACCTAGTCTCATAGAGAAATCCTTATCTAAATGAGTTACTCTCCTAAATAAGAACTCTTGCCTCTAGCAAAAATTTGTACCACATTTTATTATTTTGATTATGTAATGGAGCAAATTTGCACCCTTAGGAAAATTCCCCATTTAATTTCTCCTACCTTAAAAAATGTAATCCCAATGATGCAATTTCACCGCTACCACCTTGCTCATTCCACTTGGTCATGTCTTTTTGTGTAGGTGGAGGAAACTCTATCGGGGATGCATGTGCGTCGTGCGAATGTCCGCGCACCATGCTATCATCTTGATAAGATTCCTCCCTCTGGAATTTGCAAAGGGGTTACTCTTTTCCATTGGTCGTGAAGCATAACGTCTCATGCTTCCTTGACCGATGAAAAACGGGTCTTTTGCCTCCCTTTTGTTAGTTCAAATTCATCAACTCACATTATTTTCACTCCTTTCACATCCACTCACTCTCTCCACTCTCTCTTACTTCATTCACTCATTCTCACTTTCTAAGCTCAGTTTACAAGTTCTACACTACTTCTTCTTGGTTGCAAGCTATTGGTTTAGATTCCTACACTACATTCTTGCTACAACAACGCCACCATTGGAAATTCTCAAGCTTTTTCCTTCCACTACTTGCCATGAGTGCCCATAGCTACAAAGGTGATATTGCTCATTGTTGTTCACTTTGCATCATTTTGTTTACTAAATTGCATATTGTTATCTTTTCTCTATTTCCTTTCTATTTTTCTATTGCTTTCTATACTTTGTGGCTATCTGGTTATCCGTGGAGGTGGGAACACCAAAGCGAGGGATTGACTAAGGTAGTCCTCTAACACAACACCAACATTTTTTTGTCTTCATGTGTGTAGGTGGTACTTTTCGAGTGGAGCTATTCAAATATTCAACTCATGGGTGAAAAGACACGTTTTCTCATCCTCCTTGTTATTTTCACAATAGTTTATTTCTTAGTCCTCTTTTGTTATATTTGTTGTTTATGTCCTTTTTTATTCTCTATCGAAGTATAAACATTGCACAGTCAGGTAGTTAGTAGATTTCCCTATGGTTTTTTGCTTATTTTTTGGACCCCTATCCATACGAATGTCAATGTGCCCTTGAGATGCTAGTGCGTTGTGCTAGAGTCTAAGATCTACACTATTGTCCTCAGACAATGAGTTGTCTAGGAAGTAGGTTGAACCTTGGAAATTGGCTCTTCTGACTGGGCCATGAGCATTTGGTTTAGCAGAAGGAAAGTGGTAGGTTATCTATCCTTCCTTTTCAACCTCAACATCTTGTCCTTTTCGATTTGCTTAGAAAAACTAAGGTAGTTTAGGGAAGCCCATTCCTTAGGCCTCTTTTGCGCGACCTAGAGTCTTGAGGGTGATGGGTCCCCCTTCTCTACATTTTGGTGAACCCAACGCGAACTATTTTGATTTTTTCCCTTGGTATTGAAGAACCTTCTCTCATGTCCTAGGTATGTTGTAGATTTGTGTGTTGCAAGGTGTACAGCCTTGCAACCCAATCTACAACCCTAGCTCCATATTTAGAAGGGCTCTTAGATATTTGGGAATGAAATTTAGATAGGTCACTATCCCATCTCTCAATCCTTTGTGTTCATTGAGTCTGTTATGCCTATATACATTAATATGGTCTTTTTTGCATGTATTCCTTCCACTCAACCTATGAGTGGGTCACCAAACATAACCTTTACCTCGCAGGATTTACGAATGAATAAAGAGCCTTCTCCCTTGTAGATTCTCACTTGTGTCAATGGGAACATTATGTCTGGTGTCGTAGTTGACCCCACGAGCTGACTGAATGTTATAATGGAAGAAATGCTCTTGATAAACTTTTTACATAGAGAGAAATACAAAGAGTTGAAGGCCACTATACACACACGCAATGGACTCTTGGTCCCTCCTCTCGGTTCTATTACTCTTTCGGTCTTGGTAGGACCTAGGGTTGTAGATACCTCTTTTATCATAATTCTAGAGTCGAACCTATTTAGGGTGAAACTGGACATTCTGTGGTTGGTTTCCATGAATGGCGTCACTTCGATAATTCATAAATGTCTCAAGTTTTCTCATGAGGGATCTATTCATGTTGTGCATGACACCAGTTACAAACCACTAGTGTCACATAGGGGCTTCTCATTAGAGCACTTTTGGCTTGCTCTTGTCAATTCACTCACTCCGATGATGGACTTTCTATATCATTCCTATGTCAAGTATAAGACTAGGGGCATAGCACCGAAAGTGACCTATCCTGCATCTCCTTACACCATTTCAATAAAAGGCTTCATTATTATGCAGCAACAAGCTACCTCCTCCCACCAAAAGGGTAAGGGTAAGCTTGCTCGCAACCATGGGCCTTCCTCTTTTGCATTTCTTGCCCCATCTACTTCCACTTATAACCCTACTATGGCATCCTTAGCTCCTACTCACATGCCTTCCATGGGGAGCCTGATGGTGCCCGCTTGGCAAAAAATCAAGCGTCAGGTGTTTGGACTTCCTATCTTGCTCATGGTTCCTAGAGCCATTGTTTATGGTAAGGGGAAGGGTCCTCATGGGGTTTCCCCCATGTCTCAACCTCCACTACCTCCTACCATTCCTTCTCCTACCCCTCCAATAGTGAATGAGAAGAGGCTCATTGGTGAGGCACTCATGTCCACTTCTCCATCTGCTTTTATTTCCACTCATGCACTTCCTACTCCTACTCTTGTCTAGGAGGCTGCCCTTCCATCGACGATGGTTGTGGAGGACACTCCTATGATAGAACAGGAGCCTCCTGTCACTTCTCAGATTGTTACTTCTAGTGTCTGGAGTTGACATAATCGGCTTGTGTGTGAACACAAGTGCAAGAGAAAGGCTTTGTTTGTTGAACAAGTTGCCTTGTAGAAGGCAGAAGGGGAGCCAATAGCTCTTGTCTCATAACCTCTTGTTGTTCCTCCTCCTTCTACTCCTTCTACTTCAGTTCCACTCACCTTAGTTTTGATTCTAACTCCCCCGACATGTGCTAATGATCCTCACTCCAAAAGGGTGCAAGTGTTCATCGCTCCTTTTATGGAGCCTCCTCTCTTGATGTTCCTTCCAGACATCCCTCTATTTTCTCAACCCATATACATGTCAAACATGTCAATGGTGTTTGTCACGGCTCCTTCTTCTCCCACCCAACTAATAATTGGCACTCTAGTTAAGTGCATGTTTAACTCAATGGATGATACATTCTCGGTTCTATCAGTGATCTTTGCAAGATCAATGACCTTCACCTCACAAGAGCTCAATGAAGAAGACTTTGAGTGTCCTTCTTCCTTGGCCCTTATGCAGGAGAGTTGGAGGGTGCTCCCCTTGCTATCCTTCCTTTGCAGGCTCATCCTCCCTCCTTGTATAATGATCTAGATTGGGAGCAGGATGACTTGTTGGTCAATGAGGAGTAGGGGAGTACCTCTTCTTTATCTGTAGATTAGATTTGTGTGTGTTGTGTTTCCACTATGCTTGTATTTATGTGTTTGTGATCCTGCTTGGAGGACCCTTGCTACCCTTGTAGGTTCTTGGATATAGGCCTAGAAAATTTATCGTGAATTTCCTCTATATGTTTCATCATTCTTCTATATGTTGTGACTTTGATTTTTGACAATTGGGGATGATGCAAATTGTTGGGTGCATTTAGGCCTTCCTTCCATGTTGACCCAATTTTTTATTTATGTTTTGTCTTCATGTGCTCTTGTTCACGATCTAGGAACTTTGGGGAGTAATAATATTTTGTTCATACATCACATGTTACCTATTTATATATAAGAACTAATCTAACCCTAAACTCCTAGATCCCCCTATCTCTTGATTTCTTCATCTCTACTTGTTTTTTTCTTTCTTTTTCTTTGTTTGTCTCTCTCTAGATTCTTAGTGATGTTGTGGTGCTCATGTGTTTTCCCTCGTGTGTGTGAAAAAATTTCCACATTTACATCTCACGATGTATCATGGGCCACAACATCCATGCCCTTTCTTTCTCTCCTTAGGATGCCACATGCTCCTTTGATTCGGATGCACCATCCTAAGAAGGGGCTACTACCCTTCTCCAATTTTTAATAAGGTGAATTCGGTGGCCAATGAATCCCTTGCTAAAAAAAATTCATTTTTCAAAAATGCACCCTTCAACAAGGATCCCCTTCGTGAAATTTTTCTTTCAAAAGCGAGTTCGTAGCAAAAGAATCTGAAAACTTTTCTTCAAAAGAGGGGCACTTTTTTTTATGAAGAAGTCTAAAAAAACCTTTGAGAAGGAGCATTCTTTTTATTGGATTCCTTGACGAAAGAGATCTTCCAAAAGGCTTCCTTGATGAAAAAATCATTTGCAAAAATTTTTGTGCTTTTCAAATGGAGTATCCCTTTGCGTGGTCCATTTGCTATCTTGAAAGGTTCTTAAGGGGACCCTTTGAAAACTTCTCCTTCAATTGCTTGCTCTATGATATATCTATCTGTTTGAGCTTTTCTACACCTAACATGTTTTTTTTGTAGCTTAACATGTTGCTTTGCATGATTGAGCACCTATAAAGCCACTTTTACTATCAAGCTTGCAAGACCGAGCACCTCGCCAAGCTTGCCTTGCAGGAGTGAGCACCTGTAAGGGCCCTTTGTAGGAAACTCTCTAGGATCGAACACCTGTGGAGTCCTTTCATGTTAATACTTGCAGGACCAAGAACCTATGGTGCTCCCTTCATAGGACCGAGAACCTATGGTTCTCCCTTCGCAAGACTAAGAACCTGTGAAGCTCCTTATTTTTGCAGGACTGAGAACCTGTAGAGCCTTTATTCAACTTCTACAAGACTAAAAACCTATAGATCCTTTGTTCAACTTCTACAAGACTAAGAACCTATAGATCATTTGTTCCTTTTGTGGGACCGAGAACTCGTGGAGGGCCATTCTGCAGGACCAAGTACCTATGGAGTCATCTCTCTCTCTTTCACATCGAGGTTTCCTTGTGGGACTAAGAACCTATAGAGTTGTACCTCCTACACATCTAGGTGTGCTAGATTGAAGATCTGCTTCCTCGACGATTAAGGTATATTCTCTTTAATCTCTTTCTACTTTACCTCACATTCACATTGACACATATGCTCACTAAAGTGGGGGAAAAATGTAATGGAGTGAATTTTCACCCCTAGGAAAATTTCCCATTTAATTTCCCCTACCTTAGAAAATGTAAACCTGATGATGTAATTCACCGCTGCCACCTCGCCCATTCCACTTGGATGCATCTTTTCATGTTGGTGGAGGAATCTCTGTCGGGGACACCCATGTTGTGTTGTTGTCCCGATAGGATTCTTGCCTCTAGAATCCTTAGAGACATTACACTTTTCCATTGATCATGAAGTGTAATCTCTCCTGCTTCCTTGACCAATGAAAAAATGTGTCTTTTGCCTCTCTTTTGCTAGTTCAAATCCATCAACTCACATTTTTTTCACTCTCTCCACTCTCACTTACTCCATTCACTCATTCTCACTTTCTAAGCTCATTTCACAACTTCTACACTACCTCTTCTTAGTTGTGAGCTGCTAGTTTAGATTCCGACACTACATTCTTGCTACTACAACACCACCATTGGAGATTCTCAAGCTTTTTCCTTCCACTACTTTCCTTAAGTGATTGTAGCTACAAAGGTGATATTTCTCATTGTTGTTCACTTCGCATCATTTTGTTTACCGAATAGCATATTATTGTCATTGTGAGCTATTTCCTTTCCATTTCTCTATCACTTTCTACACTTTGTGGCTATCTGGTTGTCCGTGGAGGTGGGAACACCAAATTAGGGGACTAACTGAGGCAATCCTCTAAAAATCCCCAACATTTTTCTATCTCCATGTGTGTAGGTGGTGCATTTTGAGTGGAGCTATTTGAAGATTCAACTCATGGGTGAAAAGGCACGTTTTCTCATCCTCCTTGTCATTTTCATAATATTTTATTTCTTAATCCTCTTTTGTCATATTTGTTGTTTATGTCCTTTTTATTCTCTATCAAAGTATAAACATCACACAGTTAGGTAGCTAGTGGATTTCCTTATGGTTTTTTGCTTGTTTTTGGACCCCTGTCCATACAAATTCCAATGTGCCCTGAGATGCTAGCATGCCACATTGGATTCTGAGATCTATGCTACTATCCTCATATAGTGAGCTATCTAGGCACCAGGTTGAACCTTGGAAATTCCCTTTTGACCCCATGAGCATTCAATTTAGCAGAAGGAAAGTGGCAAGTTATTTGTCCTTCCTTTTCAACCTCATCATCTTGTTTTTTTCGATCCACTTAGCAAACCTAAGGTATTTTAGGGCAAGGCATGTTCCTTAGGCCTCTTTCATGACCTAGAGTCTAGAGGGTGACAAGTCCCCCTTCTCTATAGATTACATTACCTATTTATCAATAAATTTTGAAACCCAAGATTTGCATTAGGTAGATTTTCACCACACTCCTACATTTTTTCAATTGTTAAGTGCCATGTTTTCTTTTTAATTAGAGGGGTAAATGATTTTTACCTAGAGCTATGAACTGGTGAGGTCACAACTGGGGGAGCTCATCCCCAACATAAATACTCAACCATTACACCTCAATGGGGTTTGAACCTTGATGGAAAGAACAACATCACAACAACTTAACCATCACAACATGCCACTATTGGCATGTTAAGTGCCATGTTACTCTAATTAGGATAGTGTCATTTTTTTTTGGAGGAATTTATATCATCCTCAATTTTTTTTCTATTTGATATGAGAGCATTAGCTTATGTTGATACCTCTTTAGCTAAGAGACAATGATAGAGGATGTTCATTCCACCAAAGTCACTGGGGCATGATACCTACCTCATCCCTTATTTCATACCTCTAAGGATTTGAACCTTGGTGGATGGTGTAATCAAGGAACATACCATCACCCAGATGAATGGTACTAAACCAATTGAGCTACAACCCTTTGGATACTTTTTGAAAATGCCACTATTTAGCTAAACATGATCTTGCACTCACCCATTTCTCGCATGAAATATGAATATTTTCGAGTTATTAATATTTAATAAAATTAGGAATCTCACATATAAACAAAGGAAGGGATCAAAATTATATTCAACTCAGTTTGAATTATGACATAGGTGTAATGGTGATATTTTCATACCCATGCCAAAATTATTTTTGTGCACATTTTGAGAGAATCACTTAATTCGATTACATATCAACAAATAGTGTAATATTGTGTAAAACTGGGTTCATTACCCCATACTATTACTCATCACCATTACACACATTTTATTATAGTTATCCCCACTTTATTCATTTACATATATTCTAATATGTTTCCCTAATTATTTATTTATTATACCTATATATGCATTTATTCTTAAATATTTCATCTCCACCTTAATTGGAGCACTTTGTTTCATCATGTCATGTAGACCATGCACATGAGATTGACCCTACACCATGGATTTGACCTCTAAATTTTTCAAATTTTAAATTCAAATTTTAGCCAACTCCTACCCATTTCACTTGTTGTTATGAGCTAACATAACAATGTTTGTGTAATTAATTTTTATGTCTTTTTTATTTAAATGCATTCATTCTACCATCCACTCATATTCAAAAAACATTAAAAATTATTTATGTCTATGAAAGAACATGCTAGGAATACTTTGATTAAAAAACTTAAAGATCTAGTTTAGTATCACATCATTTTAAATCATCTTCATGTATGAATATTATTGTCCTTGGTTCTTTTCATGACCATTAAACTAGTTCTATCAAGGGGTCAACCTAGGATAACATGACCCTTGAAATATAATGATCTCTCTAAGTATTTCTAAACACCACTAGTTCTTAACACTTATAGAACAAGCAAATCAAAAATAAAAAGTATGCACTATACTAGGTCATATACATGAGCCACAAATCACATTTTCATGCACCCAAATGAGCCAAAATAATAGGTTCAATCCTCCTCAAAGTTGATAGACTATAGAGGAACCATTTTCAATCTTAAGACATATAGATTTCATAGCATGAGTAGATTCATTTAGCATTATCATTCTTAAAGTTATGTACACTAATTCACTTTATATTTACTTTCCTAGATTAACATTTAATTATAAATTATCACCACCACAATTAAAAATAATTAATCTAGGTTGATTTATGCTAAATTGTATACATCTTGTTGAATTAACCTAGATTAAAAACAAATAAGAAAAGATTATTCTCCTTTACACTAAGGTGTATTTCAATTATGTAAGCCTAAAAATTAAATTTAGACAATAATATTCAATAAGCTTACATATAAAATCCACCTATTTACATATTCCAATTATTTAATATTCAATTTCAATTAAAAATTCTTAAATATCCTTAAAAATAATCTTGTAATAAAAATATTAAAAATTCCATACACCCTTTTGATATTTAAAATAGTCTTATAATAAAAAATCACAAAGAATTATTTCCATGTATTCTTTGAGGGATTTTTAATTCTATTTTTGTCAATTATTTTTATAACTGACGTTCTAATATAACTATTTATTTATTTTTAATATTATAGTTTATTTTAATATATTCATGCATGCTTAACTTCAACCAAATAAAGATGTAAAAGTCCATGAAATTAGTTTGAATATTTTTATATTAGACCACATAAAAAATTTATCTTTATCAACCTTTGGGATCACATTTCATGATACATCATTAATAAAATAACAAAAAAAATATGATCCCAAACATTGATAAAGAAAAAGTTTACATAATCCAATCCAAAAATATTAAAACTAATTGCTCCTCTTTCTCCGTCTCACTTTGTCCATCTAAAAGAAAACGTCATGGCGTTCGCCATTTGAGTTGACCATACAATTTAGCAGGCTAGCACTACCTGTCATGACGTACCAGTGCCAAATAATAACTACATATATTTTAGTCACCCCAATGAATTCATGAAAGAAAAAAAGGCGAAAAGCATGCAGGGACAACTCTTCATGCATAAATCTTGAACTAATGAAAGCATTGCGTCAATTCGGAGATGGAGGAAAGTATGGGAAGTAGGTTATCTAATATTTTAGCTTGTAAGTTTCCAACATGGAATTCCAATTTACTAAGCTTTCCTGTTCTTGTTGCTGTGATTGTTGTGGAACATCCCAATTGTAGGGAAATACAGTGTCTCTGCCGAGCTCCACGTCTGCATATTCATATTCATGAGGAGGCATTGCCATTGCCATTGTCAGTGTTTCATTTGGTGACTGCTCTTCGTTGAAAGAATGAATAACATTCTGTTTTTCATCATCATCATGCCCTCCAATAACGTCTTGTTTCTTCACCATTTCTCTGAATACAGAGGACTGCAACAGAAGACTCAGAGCCGTCACAGGAGAAGGATTCTTGGTATGTACTGAAGTGGGTGAAAATTTTGGAACCCCTGCTAATGTTTCTCCCCCTCTCTGCATGAGCTCTTTGGGCACGCTTTCTTCTTTGCTGGCCTCCAGAATGTGTGAAGGTGGTACATTTTTCATGTGATCAGGTCTCAGCCATCGAATGTAACGGCTCAGATCAAAATTGGTGACAGCATTCAGTCCTCTGTATTCAATGGCCGCCATGTCATATGCTGCTGCAGCTTCCTCTTCTGTGTCTGTATTGTCGACAAGATAGTTAATTAGAAAAAAACGTTTTATCTTTGAAATAGTTTGTAAGAACACAGGTAGATCATTCAAAGAACTCACTGTAAGTGCCAAGATACAGATACTTGTTTCCAAATACGCGGCCAATTCTTGCCTCCCATCTCCCATTGTGATGATGCCTGCACCGTTCCATGTCGTCTATCAGCTTACTTTTTAAGTATAGTTGACTTATACAAATTACACGAGACTACAAAGGTGGTATTAGGTTAATTGATAGATTATAAATAACATTGGTATAATAGTCAAATTAGAGAAATAAAAAAAACAAAAAAAAAAAGTCAAATTAGAATTTAAAGAAAAGGTTAAAGATATTAAAGTTGGGTTGTTGGGAGAAAGTAGTTGAAATGGTTGGTGTGTTTTTATTAATATATTGATTGTTGATATGAAAAGTTTGTAAAAAGAAAATAAATAATTTAAATAATTGAAACGTTGTAATTAATGTATTGATTATTTGTATGATCATTTTGGTAATTGTTTTTTAAAATAATTATCTTGTGATCAAGATATTAGTTGTTTTTATGAAAATTCAATTAATGACTTAATTATAACTTATCTCATTTATTTATCTATAAACAAATAAACAAACCACACAAGTCTAAAATCTCCACTAAACTAGTGTTTTAATAATAATATTTTTTAAATGTATCCAAAGAAAGAAGTTGTATCTTAAATATTAAAGAAAATAGACCACAATGTTCTTTTAAGTGGGGGTTAGAAGAAAATAAGCCACACACAAACTAGAGATAAAAGGAGTAATTCAAGTTATAGGGTATATAGAAAAGCTTAAACTTTAGGTGTTTTTGTATTTTTTCTTATAATAATTATATGTAGATTTATAGACAATATTCAAGTTGTAGGGTATATAGAAAAACTTATATGTATGTATTTTTTTCTTATAATAATTATATGTGGATTTATAGACAATATTTCTTAAGAATTATGTGGTTCTCAATGAATCTATTAGGGATCAAGTCTTATTGAGTGTTTGGCCCCAACATTGTAATAGATAAGATTGAGATTGTGCCTTGAATGACTTTGGCGGAATGGATATCCTTGAGTCCTTTACTCTCAAACGAAGAGATTTCAACCTAGACTTATATGTTTGTATATTTTCTTATAATAATTATATGTGGATTTATAGACAATATTCCTTAAGAATTATGTGGTTCTCACTGAATCTATTAGGGATCAAGTCTTATTGAGTGTCTTGTCCGACATTGTAAGAGATAAGATTGAGATTGAGCCTTGGATGACTTTGATAGAATGGATATCCTTGAGTCCTTAACTCTCCACCAAAGAAATTTCAACCTAAACTTATATTCTTGTACTGAATAACTTAATAGTTTTGTTAGTTTGATATAGAACCTTCTAACAAAAAGATTATTTGAGATGAAATGATAAACTCAAAAACAAGTTAAAGTCCCAATTTTAAATCTCCCCATTTTTAATAATGAAAAATCTTGAAAAATTAGTTATTTAAAGAAAACCCATATAAACAACACAACCAACCATACCAAGCATGGTACCAGTTGATTCATGAAAAAATAACAAATTGTTTACCTTGCAACGCCTCTATACTTGGAAACGCCCCTTGAAAAGCCACTGCTCCTCCTGAAAACGATAGTGGCAGCCATTATCATCCCATAACCCAAAAAAGAAAAAAGACAAATCAAGATTCCACACCCATAATTCATAATAGAATACCTTCGGAGAGAAGCAAGGTACTCTTCCTTGCTCAGATTCTGCATTTCTTCAATATCTTTATTATATTCGTTCACCTGTACTTTATTCAAACTTGTCAATACCAGATCTTACATCAAACGTCAGAAAAAAAAGGGAATTTGTAAAACTAATCACGGCAAGTTACCGGAAAGTTTGTGCGGGTCTCCTGAGGCCCCCAGTACTTAATAGCAGCTAGATCGTAGGCCCTGGCCGCGGACTCCTCTTCATCATATGCTCCTGTTTTGCATAAACACCCAACAAATCAAAATTATTGTTTTCAGAAACAAAATCAGAGATGAATTCTGCACATAGAATTACAACGAACTGATAAAACTTACCAAGATAAACTGGTGCCATCGTTGCCAACATCCATGCAATAAACATCCCACTCTCATCAGCTTTGGAAAAGAAAAAAGAAAGAAAAAAACCTCCTATGTTTACAGAAAAAATCCATGCATCTTACATTCTAATTGAACCAAGAAACCTTCAATTCAGTAGTGGGTATAACTAAAATTTGATTTTGAGAAACTTGCCTTGTTTTCCCTTCTTGTTTTGGGTGGAGTTCCAGGCGGTCTTATCCCAGAGATGAGCTTCATAGCGTCCAGTCCATTTGTGCCTGGTCACTCCACGGTAGATGGAGCTTCTGGTCTTACTGGATGTGACTGCACAGGAAGAAGGAATTCCTTTCACCATGATCTTCTTGTCACCACACAGTACTTCATCGCCCTTACCCTTACTCACCATCTTTTCATCTGCTCTTGCCCTCTTCTTACTGGTAACATTAAGTCCAGGAGAGCGCAAGTTTTCTCCAAACATAGACATGGCCATTTCTAATGATTCAGCTTGCTTCTCTCCTCCAAGTAGAAGAATTAATGGATAGAAGATAGTAATTTTAAGGCAGGTGGGATGGTTTTTGGCTATACATTACAACCAACCTTTTAAGGGCAATTGACGATTATACCAAGGGTATGAGAACAACATAGCCTTATTTACAATAATGCTAAACATAAGACGACAGTGAAAATTTGTTTCTTCTGCCAAACAACTAATTTGACAGTTGTACATCGTTCATAACCCCTCGTTTCTCAAAATATATTATCGCTAGTCCTGTTGAATCAAATTCGTGTCATTCTCATGGGCAGTAAATTCAGATAACTCGTCTTACGCTATTGGAGTTTCTACCATATATGATTGTTTGCAGATTTTTTTTTAATTATAGTGGTCTGCAAGATTTTTAATTGCTTTGATCAGCAATAAAACATTCTTAATCCAATTCATTTTTTTAATTTTCTCATCCTTTTTTAAATGGCATTAGAAAAAGGTTGCCGCATTTACAGACGGCATAGCAGAATTTGGTACAGCCAGATTTGGACTTATTATTGTGTGAGGAATCCTCGAGGTTTTTCAGGTCAGCATCTTCTTCACATCAACCAACAACATTCATAATAATTGTTTGCCAAAAGAGATGCTGCATTTTTTTAACTTTTAAAGTATTAGCATTTTGTCTCTCTTGCATGGTAAGACAAATCTAATTGCATTATGACAATGGTACGTCCATTGGAGAAATCTACATGAAGGTACTTCTGCCAATCTAGTTTTCTCCACCCTTTTATAATGACTTTCATGATTATATAATAATATTGATGTTGAGTGCTTCCAATTTTAGTTGATTTAGTTTGGGTTTGTGGGTTGTTTATATGATACTTTTGTTCTTATATATACATGAGGCATCTTATTGTGTTTCTATGTGTTTATAAGCATAAATACTTTATTTCATAAAGAAGTGGAATTTACAAACTCTCTTTCAAGAGCACAAGTTTAATAAGATGCATTTTAATTCATCACAATTGTTATGACATAAAATAAAACAAGTAAATCTTTATAAAAAAAGTTTCAACATTTCAAATTTAGTTTGTTAAATAATTAATCATTTAAGACAACAAATTAATTCTAAAACTAATGAGTTAGAATTCATAATGCTACTAAAATACATATTTAAATTTAAATAAATAAACCAATGGCTTTGTTCCTAGAAGGCAAATCCTCGATTCTATTGTCACTGTCGATGAGAATATTCATTCCCTTGTGGAATCCAAAACTGAAGGTTTTCTCCTTAAGCTCGATATCTCGAAAGCCTATGACCGTGTGGACTGGAAATTTTTATTCAAAATTATGAGGGCGTTTGGTTTTAGCAATAGAGTCCTTCAGATGGTGGATCAGCTTATTTCTACTGTTTCTATAGCCATTATGGTGAATGGTTCCCTTTCATGCTTCTTTCAGAATTCGAGAGGTTTAAGACGGGGAGATCCAATCTCCCCCATCTTGTTCACTATTATGACTGAATGTCTTGGGAAAAACTTGAAAAGAATGATTGATCAGGGGTCATTAATGGGTCTAAGGCCCTCTTCTAGCAATTTGATTTGCTTACATCAACAGTTTGTTGATGACACCATGCTTATGGGGAGATCTACTGTGACTAAGGCTAAGAATCTGAAAAGAATTTTGGACATGTATGAGAGGGCTTCTGGTCAATCGGTCAACAGAAAGAAAATTTCTATGTTCTTTTTCAACACCCCTGATCATAGACAGGTCAAGATAGCCAGAATCCTTGGATATAGAGTGGAGTCTTTACCTTCTACTTATCTTGGTTTTCCCTTAGGCCTAAAACCTCCTGACTCCTTTTGGGGCTCATTGGTTGATAGGTTTAGCAAAAAATTTGTTGGATGGAAAGGAGCTCTTCTTAGTCAAGTAGGAAAAATCTAGCTCCTCAAAGCTTCTCTTCAAAGCCTTTCGATTGATGCCTTAAGTCTTTTCAAAATCCCTGCCAAATTTGTGGATGCTATTGAAAAAATTCAAAAAAGATTTCTTTGTTTGGTGGTTGAAGAAAGAAATAGAATGCCCCTTATTGGATGGGATCTTGTCTGTAGGTCGAAAAAGATGGGAGGATTGGGTCTAAGAAAGATCAGAATGATGAACAAGACACTTCTTGCTAAGCAAATTTGGAGGTCTTTTTCGCCTTGTGGGGAATGGAAAGTCATTCTAAAAAGTAAATATATGGCTAATTGTGGCTCCCTTAAGGCTCTGTTGGATTCTCCCTCTTTGCCCCGTGGATCTGCTTGTTGGAATGACATGATTACTGGGAGAAAGATTGTTGATTTAGGTGTTGGGTGGAATATAAGAAGTGGAAATCAAGCCAGGTTCTGGGAGGACAGATGGTTACTTAAGGAACCCCTAATCAACAATGAAAGGTTCAACAGGTGGGCTAACATGTGCAAAATGACTTTTGGTACTCAAGTTAAGGACTATTGGCGTGATGGGGGATGGGTGGACTTAAGCCAGCTTAGCCCAGAGCTTTCCCCGATTCACTCATCTTTGATGGTTGTAAGGATGGGTTCCAATTAGCAGGACGACCTTTTAGTCTGGACAAATAACCCCTCGGGCAACTACTTTGTTTCATCAACTATCTCTTTGTTGTCCCTTTCTCAAGCCCCCTCTCCTTTCTAGACCAGAGCTTGGATAAAACATCTAACCCCTAAAGTCAATATTTTTTTTTGGATCCTTCTTCAAAAAAAAGTGCTTACGGTTGATAATCTTTGCAAGCGCAGTTTCCAAATACCTAATAGATGTTATATTTGTAAGAATGAGGCGGAGTATATAAATCACTTGTTTCTCCGCTGTCTGTTTGTTGCTACTATATGGGGTAAGTTTTTGGCTCTCTGGAACATCTCATGGGTTTTTCCCCATTCTATCGATGGCTTTTTTTCTCAATGGAAAGCTCCTTCTTTGAATCCTTTTATTCGAAGATTATGGGCCTTCACTTTCCCCTATATAGCTTGGGGAGTGTGGAAGGAATGAAATAACAAACTCTTAAGGGACAAGGAAACTTCAAAGAATAATGTGTTTGAAAAAATCTTTAGGCTAATTATGGAAAACTTTAACATCATTCCTCAGCAAGAGAATAAACTGGAGGTTGTGGTGTGCTCTCCTTACAACTTAAAGATGGCCAAGGAATGGAAGATTAAAAATGATGTGTCAAGGGCATCTAAACCAACTAAAAAAGACTAGGAAGGGGTGTGCTGGTGTTTTCCACCGAGTGGCTAGATTAAAGCCAACTTTGATGGAGCGGCAAAGGGAAATCTGGGGTTGGCTGGAACTGGAGGTGTGATTAGGGACTCAAATGGAAATTTTTTAGCGACGGTGGCTATCTCCCTTGGATCTCAAACAAACCATGTGGTGGAAGCTATTGGAGTCTTTCAAGTGATTAACTTAGCGCTTAGTCAGAATTATAAAAATTTATGGCTCGAAGGAGACTCAAAAAATATTACTGATTGCCTCCTAGGAAAGTCCCCTCCCTCTTGGAAAATCAAGAGTTGGATCAAAGATGCTAAATCCCTTTTAGCAAGATTCGAGAAAGTTAAAATATATCATGCTTTTAGGGAAGCCAACAGCGTGGTCATTTTTTGCTAATGAGGGGGTTAAACAAAAGGGGTTGGTCACGTGGTAGAATCCCAGGGGTCTGGGCACTAACGCTAGGGCCTTAATCGACTATGATATCATGCATGGGAAAGCGGAAACTTTTTTTGATGATGAAAGAGAGTAGGGTCAAGTACATCAATATCATTAGATTTGATGGGGCCGCACTGATTATCTTAAATGGCAGTAAGATGTGGCATGTTTTGTGGGCTCTTTGGTTCAGCTACGACATTTCATTTCAGGACTCTAGCGCTGGTGTGTTTGCGAAAATGGGAGGAGACAGGAAAAGGGTGGAGCCAAAGAGCTATGAAATGCACAAGAGGAACCCAAAGGTATGGAGACAGATAGAAAGAGGTGGGCTACTTCCCCTCATTGAAAAGCTTCATGGGCCTGATCTAAAGGCCACTAAGTACTTTCAAAAAAATTGGAAGAATGGAGAAATTATTCTTTTCGGGAGGAAGGTTAATGTGGACAAGAACCTCATAGGGGAAGTGACTAGCATATCTACTGAGGGAATGAAATTCTTTCATGATAGAAAGCTCTCTAACAAGGTAGTTATTAGATTCCCCGAGAAAGAAAAGGAGAATCTACTAAGCTAATAAAAGTCTCCAATAGCTATTTTGAATCTGATTTGATTAAGTCGTTATGGAGAAAAGTGCTCAGAATCATCATGGAATACATTACCCTAGACGAAAGATTCACTAGGGTCTACGGCTACCACTTCGCCCTTCTTAACCACTTTCGTCACAAGGTTAGGGTTTCATTTCCTTACTATCTATATTGCTCCTTAAGTAATAGTTTGGATGATCATAAGAAGAATCCTAAGAAGTACCCAATATTGCATATTGGCCTTATTAGGATTATTTATGAAGATTTTCAAAATTTGTCGGCCTTATCCAACCCTATCTTGGCCTCGTCCTTTGAATATGATGACATGGATAATAGTGTTTTGGAGGATAATATTAAGCCTGACTTTGAGCAGATGGAATCCCCTAACAATTTTGGTAAGAAAACTCTGCAGCGTAATCCCCTGCTCAAAAAATCAAGCACTGTCAAAAACCCCAGTAGAGTTGTTCTGAAAGAGAAGTCCATTCAAAAAGGTTCCCCTACTAATAAATTGGTCTCCTAATCTGAGGATAACCCGGAGGATATTTCTCTAGTCCCTAATGCCAACAAAGACTCTTTCTCTTCCTACCCTGCCACAGACAGAGAGAATAGACTCAGATTCCCTAATGACCTTAACCCTTCAAATATCATTATTTTAAGCAGGACCATGAGTTTCCTGGGGATATCCTGGCTATCGCCAAAAATGGTGTTGTTGACTACTTCAGAATTATGAAGTGGGATTTCCATGAAATTAAGGACCATAACCTTAGAAACAGGGCCCTCAACAGTAAGCTAGAGGATTTGGAAGTTAAAGTTAGCTCCCTTAATTCCATGGAGGGTGGGAGAAATGAGGACAAAATGAGGATGGAGGCTGAGGATAATGAAGGTAAGGTCAAGCGCATGGAAGCGAAAATTGTTAAAATAAAAGATACCATGAAAAATATTATGGAGCACAACCACAGAATGGTGCAACATAACACCATTATCATTAATGTGATGACTGAGAAATTGGAGAACACTCATCAGGGATCTCTGATTGTGGACTTGGAAGCTGAAAAGGACAAAAGCAGGACTGAGGATGATGGTATATCGAAGAGGACGAGAGCTAATCTGAAGAGGGAGGTTCCTCCTATGCCCCAGACGATTCAAGCTCTGAAAAAGTGTTCCCATGACATGCACATTCTCGAAACTGAGGTTGTTAATGCTCTAAAATCCTTAAGTTAGTTGTGGGTTGTTTCAATTGCTGGTTCTTTTGGTTGGGTCTTTTTAATGGCCCTTGCTGGCCTTGGGTTGGGGGTTGATGTGCTTTTATGGCTCTTTTCTTTCTGCGGCCTTCTTGTTTTGGGTTCTTTAACGCTTATTCCTTTTATTTTATGTAAACTTTGTGGTTTCAAGTCCCTATAAAACCCATTTTTTCCTTTATCAAAAACTTTAAATTTGATGGAGATTCTTTATGACTAATATCGTCAATTGATTTACCAATTTGTCATTTTGTTGTTTTTGTTCAATTTCACACCTACAGAATTGATCATTACACATTTAGGTCTAGTTTTTTTCTCGTGAATCTAAACTTGTACAAAATTATGTTTAGAATTTACTCAACTTTATGTCTAGAATATGCTACCTAAAAGGGTGTTGTCAATAGACACCATTTATTAGTTTGCTAGACATAAAAATTATCCTTAGGTAAAACACACGTCAATTCAATGATTTGATACAAATAATTTCAAAGACAACAAGAAAATATATAGTGATGCCTAGGATGTTGATATAAGTTGATGATACAATGTCGATGCTTTAGTGATTTCTCTATATATTTAGGACAATTTTTTGATGGTCATAAGATGGGGATACAAATAGATTACATATTTTCCTTAAATATAAAAGCCCAACATGCAAGGTAGCAAATTTCATGTTCAACCCAACTCTCAACAACTAATTGGACAAATTCAACATCAACCTAGATTTTAAATTTAAATTTACAAGTTTTGGGGTGTTTTCCATTACCATAGAATTGAACTAGGTTAGTTTTACATCTACTATGTATTTGATGTAGGATAATGGATGGATAAAATAGAGATTAAATAGTAGTCCCTAGGGATGTGCAAATAAATTTAGGTGAAGTTTAGGTTAATTGCAAACTTTTATGACGAAGCATATCATATGTATTCTAGTCATTACATTAGGGATCACCAAGTCAAAATGACTCCAAAAAATAGAAAATTGTAGGTGTACACTTTTTATCATTATATTTTTCCTCCACTTTGACATGCATGTGAACTATTATGAAGATGCATGTCAAAGTAAAATTAGTAAATGTGAAAATAAATATTTAGGTAATCATTAAAAAACTAAAAATAAGGATATTGATTTGGTTTGTTCTCCTCATAATGAGTACTTCATCTTGAATTATATAAAAATAAAAATTTTAAGGAACTTGTAATTTTTTAAGAATTTAAAACATGAACTTATTATAATTACTTAAAATGTGAATGATCAAAGAGTGTAAATAAAAAGGATAAGGGATAATTCCAAAAACATAAATATGATTCTACTTGAAATAGAAGTAATTTGATTCCATCCAGAGATTAAAAGTGATCATGAGATATTCAATGCAACTATACTCATCAAAAAACATTACTAAAATTATATTCCCCTTCAATCAATTGCATATATAGGAGAAATAAGAAATTGGGGGAGAGAAGAAAAATATATAATCATGTATAATCTTGTCAAAATATAAATATGTCATCATGTGATAAAGAGTTAATAACGTAACTTAATATGTGATCATGTAATAATATGTGAAATAGGGAGCAAATTTCCCACAATGACATCAAAAACTTCTAATAGATAAGTTATGGAAGAATAGTTAAATATAAGGGGAGAATCGATGCCCCTAATGTTTTCCCCAGTATTAGAAATAAGTGATCAAATTCATAGTCCTAGATTGTGACATATGTGCATAGATAGCATGATAATTATAAGATGTGAAAATTTTGCTTGAATAATTATGATAAACATATTAAATGTTAACATGCAATCATGGGATAAAAATGTAAGCACAAGGATTATGTAAATGCATAATCATTAGAAGATAAAAATGTATGTGGATATATGTAAATATATAAGAATGATAAGATGTGACATTATAAGAACTATAAAAAAAACATGGTTGGAAAACATGAAAAGTGACATAAAATGGGATGCTTCCAAGTGGGAAAACATAGCATGGAATAAGGCCATACCAAAACAATGCGCCCCACTTGTGGGATGGGGCAAAAAGGCACTCCTATGCAAGAAAAATCAGCAAATGTCTTTGAAAAAGTTAAAAGCATCAAATAAAAGTGCCTTCATTCAAATTTTGCATCATCAAAACCTTCAAATATGTGGATTCACAAAATAATAAACTGAATATGAATAAATCACTACTTAAATTTTAATTTGTTTAAATCACAAATGATAGATTGAATTTATGAATATCATAAATATATCAATATATAGTATCATATAGAATCTCTACGAAATAACATTATGTTATAATGTAAGATAAACATGATAAATTAAATATGAATTTTTTTTTTAATTAATCTTTAAATGTGGTCATAATTAGTTGAAATAAAATGAATTTATGTAAATATTTCATCTTCATATTTTATATATATGTTTCATTAAATCCTAGTGGCACCAAATTCTATTCACTAACATAGCCGTGTTGTTGGATTTTATAATTCTTGTAATTTTCTAACATGCAACCACAAAATAGAAGTAATCTCTAGTAGGAAGAATCCATGCTTTTATATTTGTTTTTGTATTACAAAACTTGCATCCATGCAGTTTTTTTTTATTAATTCCTACAAATTCCATATGCATGCATAAATTTCAATTTTATTTTTTTTTTAAATGATCTTCTAATCATAGTGAAATAAAATATCTAAGTAAATATCAAACAAGTCAAAGTTTGTTCAACTATACATATTTATATTGTCTTCCAAAACATTCTATGTGGATGTGGGTTCTACCTTGAAGTTGTGTCAACCTCACATATGAAATTATTCAAGTACACTATTAAAAAACAGCATGTGCATCATTTAAATAATTTCCCTCATAATTAATTTTATGTTTTTTAGAGGTTTTTAATGCAAGCTTCCACACCATCGTGTTCATCCTTTACATGATCAATATCTAAGCAACTCCAAATGTTAGGTGTACATTAAGAAGTCAATCATATTAATGATCTATTATGTTTTTTCAATCCATGTTGTAGATCATTGGTGTTTCTAGATTAAATTTTGGGCAATTTATTTTGTATCAACATTTTATATCACAATCTTTGATCCATTTTCAAGATAACAAAGAGTTATAGGGGTCAATAAATGATGTTGTAGACCAAGAGAGACTAAAAAGTAAGGGGTAAAGGAAGGGGGAAAGAGTTTACACATGGTTCAAGACACATTAATGACACAACCTTGACTAAAGGCTAGATTTTGGAAGATTAAAAATAAAATAAGAAACCACAAAATGAAAGAAAGGAATAAACATTAAGACAAGTTAAAAAAATTTAATAATTGCATTTGAGTACAAGCCAAATTCCCATATAAGTTTAAATATATGTAGATGTACCTATTTCAAGAAAATATAAGAATGAAATTAAAGGAACATATAAGAGTGCATCTATATATAATTGAATATACAAAAATTATAAACTCAATAAATAAAGGGAATAAATAAAATTATTGATGTATTTGATTGTTAAAATTGAAAAACACTAATAAAATTATTTATATGTTATACTATATTATATTATTTGAATTGGATTGTGACACAAATTCATTTGACTATATAAAATATTTCTCAAACTTCACACTCCTTATAGTGACATCTCCAAAAAAAACTTATAAAAAGAATGTTGCATAAAATACATGTTTCATGCTATTTTTTATTGCTAATATAAAAGTGATATTATTTATTAATGATTCATTATAGATAATTACTCTTAACACCATCCAACTCCAATTCTTTATGTCACACATGTACCATAATATAATCTACCCTAAGTAATAATACTATTTGAATATACTTTTGATGGGTAAAAGAGTAATTCTCTACAAATTCAACTACTGATAAGACTTTTTCAGGAGGGAATGTATCTATCAAACAACTTAAACTCTTTTTCTCTCACCTTAGAAAAAAACATGTATGTATGATTCTATCAAGTTGTGAATTTTTTTATAAGTGTTCCAACAAGTAATTCCTCTTCTACATAATTTAACTTTATGGCTTATTTTCCAAATTTAGTTTGATACTTTATGTACTTGTACCTCTTTCAATTTACTATCTCTATAATGTCAATATTTATTTATTAAAGGCAATTTGGTCATATTTTCACATGTTTCACAAAGTACAATTATATATTTCATTGAACCAACTACATTATCATATTATTTATCACATATGATGGATTTTATTAACTCACTTGCCCATTTAGGAGGTGTATTTTCAATACTATCACTTTATTTTTTGATCTTTTGGAACACTTTGATAGTAAAGATCAAATTTAATATAGTAACAATAATAAGTTTCAAAGAATTTATTTGGCTTTGAACATACTATGAACTTAACATTTGAAGTTACATTATTTTCATAACCTTAATATAAGGATAGTTATTACGAAATTTCACATACATCTCATGTTGTGAACTATTTCTAACCAATGTTTTATCTATTTTTCATAATCATTCATCTTGATCATATGTTTGAGAATGTCTCTATTATTTGATGAAGGATAAGTATGCTCATGCCAAAATTTTAAGATCAAATTCTTAAAACTATCTTCATTATTATCAAATCAAGGATCCTTGCATATCAAGGCCCAATTCCCTTACATATTACCATCATCCAAAACCTTTCTTATTTTTAAATATCTTGGTACCATCTTTCTACATAAGCTAATTTCATTTGAAAGTGAAGAAATTTGATATTTTCTAGACATATTTGAACTTCAATAGAAATCAAAACCACTCTTCTTGAAATTATTTTGTCAACAAAACATGGTTTTTTCCAATGGAACTCAAATATTTTTCATTTTGAACAACATATTATTGTATATGTTTTTTCCTCTTTTTTATGAAATATACACCTAGAAATTGCAATGACTTCCTCATCTCATCATGAGTAAGTATAATTGTTGATAGTTGGTCTTTACCAATTTTATCACATTGTTTAAATTTATTTTCAAATATTTCCTTAAATTTCTATCTAATGAAATATTAGTAATTTGACCCTTAGGTTATTCATCATAAAAATTTGATTTATCTATATCAATCCCAACTAAATAATATATATTCTTCTTAGAAATTTATCTCTTATCCTCTCTAATCAAATTCACATATGCATCTATAAATGGAAGAAATTGAGACCCCTCTCTAATATCAAATGATCTATGAGGTTGAGCATTATCAAGAATGTGAGGTTGAACATCATCAAGAATATAAGGTTGGGCCTCTTCTCTAACAACAATGTGTTCTTGGGCCTCCTCTATAATATTAATGTGGTTTTGTCCCTCCTCTCTGACATTAAAGTGTGGTTGTTCCACCTCTTCTCTAATAGCTAAATTATATTGTGTTGGTGATCTAAGTTGTGAACCCCAAATCCCTAAGGCTAGATAGTCTCCCAAGTAGCAGAGGTGCCAAACCTAGAAAGAGTACCACAAAACCTATACTTTGTTGTAAGTATGAAAGTGTTGTCATTGATGTCAATTGGTTAACTGGTTCTCAACTAGTTATTTTTGTTGTCATTAATGTCATGGATAATGGTTATTGGCTATATATGTCAAGGATATTGAGAAAATTGTAATAAAGAAAGGTTGCAAGTGTTCAGTGTTTGCTCTAGGTTTTCCTCCAAGATTTTATCCTATGTTCATGTGGTTCAGATATGTTGATCATGGCTATTGGAAGTTGCTATATCCATATTTTGGGTTTTTGAATCATTGTAAAATGTGATTTATGCTCACTAGTTGTGAACTTTGTTTTTCAGTGTCTCTGGTTGAGGTCTGAGAGAAATGTAGTTGCTCTAGATTTCTTCTTGTTCAAGTTTTATGACTTATGGTTCTGAAGACAAACTAATATGATCGTGTTAAAGATAATTTTGTTGTCTGGAGGATTAGATTGTGCTAAGGTTGTGTGTGCTTAATTATTCTGTGTTTTACACTAGTTTGGTCGATCTTGTGTTAAACACTACTAGCAAAGTTTATGAAGAATGTTGGGACTTATTTGGGTTCTTATTAAGCATGTTTTTTGGTTGTCCTCATTCTAATTACACCCTAGAATTTTTTGGCACCAACCTAATTTGAATTTGTAAATGCAAATGGTGTATTGTCGACTTTGGATATGTTTCAAAGTTGAAGTTGGTATAAATACAGGATGAGATATTGGTGAAATGTGTACAAAGAAATAGAGCAAGATAGATGTAAATAGATGTGAAAATAGAGTGTGTGGTTGAGCAAATCAATGTGAAATTTTAGTGGTGAGTTTTTCGGATGTAGTGAGTTGAAGATGTACTCTATCATTCATGCATGTTTGCAAGTGTTTGAGCAAGTTGTGGTGGAAATCTCTGTTGCATTGAAATTTTCTTCTCTCTATAACAAATCTCTTATATAATCTTCTTTGTATTTGTGTGGCAGTGAGCCCTCTGGGTGGTTAACCCTTGTTGGATAGTAAGTCCTGATCCAGAAAATGTGTCCTATTTTTGCAGTGAGCCTTCTCTGGCAGTGAGCCTTTGTAATCAATTTTTGATATTCTCTATATTATGAGCTAATCCTCACCATGGTTTTCCACGTAAATATCGTGTTAATGTGTATGTGTGATGTTTTTCAATTTCTGCTTTTGCACTTAATGATTAATCATATTAGCAGAGTAAAGGATTTGTGATTGATCTAATCTTTGATGAAAATTTTAAAGGCTTAATTTGTGACAATTGATTCACCCCCCTCTCAGTTGTCTTGTTCAATAATTGGTATCAGAGCTTGGTTCCTTGGAAAGGAGATTAACTACTTAAAGGTCTGGGATGATAGGAAAGATCACTTTTGAGTATCCAAGGTTCGATCGAACTAATTATCGTATCTAGAAAATATAGATGGAAGGGTATCTGGAATACTATGGATATGATGTTGAGAAATCTTATAAGACTGCTTACACTCCTCTTGCTAATGGTCTGAGTACAATTGATGAAATCAAGGCACATGAATCAAGCAATAAGGTGAAGTTCATTTTGAAGAATAGTCTTTCACATTTCAAGTTGATTAAAGTTCAAAATCTAAAGACTGCTAAAGAAGTTTGGGATGCTTTAGAAAAGATGCACGAAGGAGATGAAAAGGTTAAAGAAGCAAACTTGCAGAATTTGGAGGCACAATCTGAGATCCTACATATGTCTAAAGATGAGAACATTAAATCCAGGCTATGTAGAGAGAGTGGATGAGATGGTATGTGGAATGTGAGGACTTGGTGCTACAATAGATGAATCTAGAGTTGTGAAGAATATTCTTAGAACTCTCTATAATGCATACAATGAAAAGGTATCTTCTATTGAAGAATGTGTAGATTACAAAACTTATACTAAAGATCAGTTATTGGGAACTCTAACATCTTATGAGATGAGAAAACCAAATTTGAGAAATGGATCCAACTCAGAAACTGCTTTCAAGGCTACAAGAGCTAAAGATCTAGATTCAAAGAGAGCCTCAATGAAGTAGAAGCTAACTTTATGAGAAGGATGAGGAAAGGATCTGGTAAGTATGAAGGTAAATTACCCTTTAAATGGTTTAGTTGTGGAGGAATAGGTCACTATGCCTTGAGATGTTCGAAAAGAGTTAAGAAGAATAAACAACATAGATTAAACAAAGGTAAGAAGATCAACAAAGCATACTATGTAAGTGAGGATGCTGATATTTTTGATGAAGAATCTGATTATGGAGATTTTGATGACAATGAATGCTTGTTCTTGGCTATAAAAGATGAATCTACTTCTGCTAATACTGAAAGATAGGTGAAGGAAAATGCTTTGGAAAAGAGTGAAGGTACGGTGATTTCTTCTCTTCATGCTAAACAAGAAAAGAACTATTGGTTTGTTGATAGTGGTTGTTCACATCACATGATTGGTGATAAGAGTAAGTTTTTTAAACTTGAAAAATATGATGGAGGCTTAGTTAATTTTGGAGATGATACTGGTGCTAAGATTTGTGGGATAGGTTTAGTAAGTTTTGATGTCCCAAGCATAATACTGACAATGTATACTATGTTAAGGGTTTAAGGCATAATCTCTTGAGTGTTGGACAAATGTGTAGTAAAGGATATAATCTTGTATTTGAGGATGAAAGATGTGAGATTAGGAAAGGATTTGAAACGATGATTGTTGCAGGAAAGAAGTCTGAAGGAAACATTTATCAACTTAAGGGTGTTGATGGACATTACTTTATGACTCAGATTAATGACAATTGGTTATGGCACCGAAGAATGTGTCATATGAATTTTGATAAATTGGAAAAAAATCAGTGCAGTATGAGTCGTAAGAGATTTACTAAGGATTACAAAGCCTGTTAGTGTTATTTGCAAGAATTGTCAATTTGGAAAGCAAGCTAGAAACAACTTCAAATCAAAGGAAGAATCTACTACCAGACTGTTGGATTTGATTCATACAAATCTCTGTGATCCTACAAGAGTGATAAGTCTACAAGGTGAAAGGTACTTTATGCTTATGATTGATGATTACTCTAGATATACATGAGTTACTTTTCTTAGAGAGAAATTTGATGCATTAGATAGATTCAAGATATTCAAAGCTATGGTAGAGAATGAAGTAAATTTGACAATAAAATACTTAAGGTCTAACATAGGTGGTGAATTCACCTCCCATTCAATTTAATATTTTTTTTGAAGTTCATGGAATAAAAAGATAGTTATCGGCTCCTAGAACTCCTCGGTAGAATGGAGTTGTTGAAAGAAAGGACAAAACGATTCAAGAAGCTACTAGATCAATTATTACTAAAGCTGGTCTACCGGAAGTTTACTGGAGAGAAGTTATTCACACTAATGTTTATGTGTTCAATCAAGTTCAAGAAAAAGCTAATAGCTCTAAGACTCCCTATGAGCTATGGTGTGGAAGAATTCCTAGTGTTAAGTTTTTCAAGGTATTTGGAAGCAAATGTTATATCAGGCAGGATGAAGAAAATTTAGGGAAATTTGATGCTAGATGTGATGAAGGCATCTTCCTTGGATATTCCACTAGAAGAAAAGCTTACATATGTTTCAATAAAAAACTGAAAAAGATTGTAGAAAGCACAAATGTCAAGGTTGATGAGGCAGTGAAGAATTCAATTGAAGTTGATAGATATGTATCTGATGAACCTGATTGTATAGAGCAAAGAAAAATAAAGAAGAAGAAGCTCTGGTGGTGTCCCCAAAGACACCTAAATATGTGCAAAAGAATCATTTAGAAGATCAAATCATTGGATACAAGAGAAAAGGAGAGATAAATTTTTGTTTACTTTTTGAGGTTGAACCAAAGACCGTAAGTGAAGCATGTAAAGATGAACATTGGATGAAAGTTATGAAAGAAGAACTTATGCAGATTGAGAAGAACCAAAATTGGGAACTGGTCCCTAGATTGGTAGATAAGGACATGATTGGATCAAAGTGGGTATTCAAAAACAAGTTGAATGAGAATGGAGAAGTAGTTAGAAATAAAGCAAGACTTGTGTGTAAGGGCTAATCACAAGTAGAAGGTATAGATTTTCAAGAAAATTTTGCATCGGTGGGAAGAATGGAAGCTATCAGAATGTTTTTAGCATTTGTTGTTCATATAGATTTCAAGGTCTATCAAATGGATGTTAAATCTGCATTCTTGAATGGTGAATTGGAAGAGGAAGTCTACATGGAACAACTGGAAGGATTTCAATTGTCAGATCAACCGGATATGGTTTGTAGATTAAAAAAGGATTTATATGGACTAAAGCAAGATCCTAGAGCTTAGTATGCAAGGTTAGATAGATATTTGATTTGGAAAGGTTTCAGTAAAGGTACAACAGATAGTAATTTGTACTTTAAGATTGAAAATGACAAGATCCCGATTGTAGTTGTATATGTTGATGACATTATTGTCAACACAAACCGACTGCCACTACACCAAAAGCCTAAATTGTTAGTGAGGGTGACATCAGAGAGGTTTAATGGGTACCGATGAGGGTTGAGGATCTCACATGACAACAATTTACCCCCCAGTTGAGAGGTCGAAAGACACAGTCGACTGTGATATGGAAAGAGTGTCAAGAGTGGGAATTGAACCCTCCCAGCAAAGTTGCCAATTTTGTTAACATAGTTTTTTGGCACACCCAGTGGGACTCGTTTGGACTCTCCTAGTCTAAATATTTTCCACATAATTCTAATTTTTGGTGTGAAAATTAGTATTTATAGCCTTTGGAGGCAAGATCTACACACACACTTGGTGACTCAAGGTTCAAATCTACTGGTTTCAACTGATCAAGTTCTAGTATGTTTCGAAAACAAGTTTCTTATTCTAATTTCCAACTTTTTTATATGAGTAGAAATGTCAAGTTTTCATAGTCAACATGTATACCCCCCCCCCCAAACTATGAAAGTGTTCTGCATAAACCCTCTTATCAGCCATACCCAAGTAGTTACAATGTTGGTTTTGACCAAAATTCCCATATAATAGCAGTATATCAACATGCTCAACATGCTTACCACCCACCCACCCCTACTCAACCTCCATATCATCCTATACACACTCAGATTCAGCCCCAAGAGGTTATGGATATGAAGAATAGCATGAATGACATCAAGTCCACACATTGTTAGACTTCACGAAGCAGATTGAAAAGATCAAAAGATAGCAAGAGCTTAATTTGCAGCAATAGGAGTTAGACTATCAAGCCTACCTTCATGAACAAGAGTTGGAAACACAAAAGATACAGTTTGAAGAAAAGATCAAGAGGGAGTTAGCTACAAAAGAAGAGAAAATGAAGTTTTTGTTTGCTCAAACACAAAACTATGAGGTCCAATCAACTCCTTTCATTCTAGATCATCCCTTTCAAGATGAGGTTAGTAAGCTTGAAATTCCAAATTTCATAAGCCTTCACCCTTTGCAAGTTGAGGAAAGTAACCAGGTACAACCTAGTACAGTTACAGAGCAGCCATTGATTAGGATAGCCCATTGATCATGGAGATTCATATTAGAAGTATAAATCCACTGCATTTAGCTGTAGAGTATTACCAATTAGAGTAGCAAAATAAAGAACAAGAGAAGTAGGAGGTTGTTGTTGTTTGTACTGTGTCCCCAACTCAAAATAACTATAGTACATGTAAAGAGGATGTTGGATCAAACTTGCTAATAAACGCCTTGCATTTTGATTCATTTGAAAAAAAAATGATGTTGTTTATAAGATGAATGAAAGTAGAGTATAGGGATTACCAGTTAAAGATCTTTTCTTGTATAAACAAGATGCCCAAGTTTCAATGGATAAGGCACCATATGAAGAGGAAGATTTAGTTTCTTTATTTTCTCAGCTACCTAATTTTGATGACAGTAACGAAGAGAACATACAAATGTTCATCTTACCAGTTGATTTGGAGCAGCAAGTAGACATTATGGAACAACATAATATTGACAATTATTTTGAGGTATCCAGCTGGTACAATGATGAAGAAGATCTAGCAAGTCTATCAAAAGAAGAGAGTCCTATTTGCAAATAAAATCATGTTCCCCATGGATGTGAAACATTTTAATTATTTGTTGAACTCCCTTTATTTGTTGCTATTGATGATGAAAATGTATATGAGCTAACAAAATTGAAAAGTTGTGACCAGCAAAATGATGAAAAATAATATTGGCAAGGTGTTGATCTGTGAACAGATATATGAAAGCAACCCTGATTTGAATGATCAAGAACTTGAAGAGGATCTACTTCAACATGAAATTGAGCTTTTCTGCTCATGCTTGGATGTTATGCCAACACCTTTGGAGGAGGAAAATATTGAGCAACTAGAACAACAAGCTTTCAAACAAATTGGTGATGGGACTGAAAAGGAAGAGTTGTTTGCTTCTTTGGATCAGCCTTTGTCTCCTTTTGACAAATATGAATCTTATTTTAATTGTTCCAAGTATGAAGTTTGCATCTTTCATTCAAGAAAATTTGTAGAGGAAAATTCCTTATAGCCTATAGAAGAGGACAACATGAACTATTTTGAAGAACTCCCATAGTTTGTTGATGAAGAGTTGCATTTTAGAATGGAGGAGAAACCAAATGAGTAGCAGAATGAGGACCTTTTCTCCAGTTATCCAATAGGGGTATCAACTTCTTGATCAAGAGCTTGAACATCTTGATGGTTCATTTTCAAGGGAAATTATAAATATTAAAATTGAAATGCATTAATCAGCTACCCCTAAGGATGAAGAAAATCAAAATGGGGAACATGAGGAGTAGACTATAAGCCAAATCCAATTAGCATTGTTGTAGGAGGATACTGTTGTCCAGAAATTATCTCAGTTAAAAGAGATTGCAAAATCAGAACAAAATCATGAGGGAAAAGATGTCAAAATGGGTGTCATCACAAGGGGATGTCCTATCAGACATCTGGCACAATTGGAAGAAAATCAAGAAGAGTTACCGGTTGAAGTAACTACTTCAGAGCACAAGATTGAATATCAAAAAGGATCAATGCAGGTTGCTCACCCTATTCAAAACAGTTGCATGCATCTCTTGTCTAAAATAGAAAGAGAGGTGGTTTTCATGATTGAAGAAGTGTTTAATTTGAGCACTCAACATCTACTTTTCCTCCATCTTTGTTGGATAATTTGCAAGCATGAAGCACATCCTAAGTTGGTAAGAAAGGGTAGTTTTTTTCTCACAACCAGTGAATGGTTATGTCTGAGCACTACCAATGTTGAGTAGTGTAGGGTAGGGTAGTTTTCAAGTTAATAACTGCCCATGGCACATTTCATTTCAGTACTATTTTATTTTTCAATAAAGTGTGGATGCATTGTTTACTGGCCCTGTCTTAAATAGAGCCATGATATTTATTTTTTTCTGTTTTGTTCTGATGTTGTATAGTTCCAAACAACTAAGTTACAATGGTTTCAAGAGTTTGAAGAGGGCATATTTGACTCCATGCCCAATGGATTCTTAAGGAAACTGGTCTGGAATGCTTAGCAGATAAGCATTCAGCAGAAATTACCAGAAATGTTATCAAAATTTCACCTGCAGCTCAATTTGGTTGAGCTAAAACATTTGTTACATTTAAGGTGAAAGGTATTTCAATAAGTTTCTGCAGATCCTAATCATTTTCATTTGAAGTTTCAAGTGGAGTTCATTTTTTATTATGCAGTGATTTACAATAGAAAGAGATTATTCAAATTGCATAATATTGTTGTATTTCATTCATTTTGAAAATGAAAATGTATACAATGTTGTTGTCTTATACAACAAGATCAAAAAATGCTCAAAAGTCCCACACAAGCTATGGGAATGACTAAATTGAATTGATCATATCTTCAGCTTGATCTTCTTATCTTCAGCTCCTCTCGTACCTGATCTTCAGATGTACCTGCAATGATTGAAAGATTTGGTTAGAGCTCGGGATATAAAAACTCATCATATATTTCATTGAAACAAAAATATAACCTACAACTATGATGCATTAATTCAATTGAGCCATTATCAAATATGTGCAAAAATCCAAATCAGATCATCAAATGAGAGTCAATTCATCAAAAGGAGTGTTGAACTTCATTATTTTTCTAACTAGTTTGCTCATTGTACAGGTACAAGTTCATCTTTCATTTCATCATTCATCTTGTTAAAAATTATAGTATGTGGAGAAAATGGGCTCCCACAAGGGTTGAGCCCAGCATATTTCCTTCATTACTAAAGAGGAATAAAGGTATATTTTCATCATTGCATGTCAAGAAGTCATAATAGTCATTTTCTTGTAGTTACAATGAGCATTCACCATAGTAAATGGAGCAGCGACAAGCTCAAAAGAGTAAAAGATAGTGGGGCAATAGTCACTCTGTTATATTGGATAGTAATTTCATGGAAGGGAAGTCTAAATCTATATGAAGGCAGTACTAAAAAATAGTAGTATCACAATGTGAAGTGCAGCCATAGATAGTAAAGTGCTTTGAAATCAGGATAAAAGGAAAATATCACACAATCGAGTCACCTTGAGCTACCATTATGACAGTAAAATCTACGGGTTGCAAGTCATTCAAAGGAGTTACAAAGGAATAAAACAGAGAGTTTTATGCAACAAACCCTACTAGGGTTTACTTACACTATTCCAAGTAAACATGTCACAAAGAATGGTAAGTTTTTGTTCCTTTTCTTTTATATGAAGATTTCATGGCCTAGGGAAAGAAGAGACATATTTTTGTGGAAGAGTGCAAAAAGGTGTTTCTATACTCTCATCTCAAATTCATACATAGCCATTACAGTCATATGCAAATATAAAAGTGCAAAAGAGCAACATGAAAGGATATTTTCATCACAACTTGAGTTACATCATAACCTCTCATGGAGTTCGCATGACAAATATCATTCACTAGAGCACAGAGAGGTGTCCATTTGAAGGGGGTATTATAGGAAAATCATCATTTTAACTCTATTTACTAGCAGATGAGAATATATATAGATATCGTGATGAAAAACATTCTTCTGAGAGCAAAAAACATCAAACAGAAGGTGTTTTTACACCATTTGCTTGCAAAATAATAGTGAGACAAGGAGATATTACTCATAGAAGCAATAGAATGAAAGATTTCTTTCTTTTATTCACCAGAGAATGGAAATAGAATAGCATACAATAGAAAAACAAAGACCTAGAATTGCTCTTATAAAGCTGCAACCAGGAAAGATCAGGAAGACCTCATCAATACAAAACAATGAGCTAAAATGCAAACATAATATTCACACTTCTTTATCTTCTAATTTCTGAAGGTAAACAAGAGATTGGAGGCCACATCCTTCAGTAAAAGAGATAAATAGAAGTTCTTCATGCTTCTTCAAAGAGAGTATCGAATAGGATCTGAAAATGAATTATATGCAAGAAGTAGATGAGGGTTTCTTTTTTCTTTCTCTTTGAATGAGCAAGATTTCCAAAATGAAACACAAGAGGAAGCTTTACCTTGTGGCCTGGAGAGATTTCAAGCAATTTTCCATGAAGAAGTCACCTTTCAAATGTTAGCATAAACGTTAGAAAGCCCTCAAATTTGGCCATACAACACAGGAAGAAGACAATGAAAAAAGGTGGAAGGAAAAATACATCAAAAATCTGATAGTGGTCGTAGCTTAAAAGCCTAAAAGTGCTTTCAAAATGGAGAAAAATGTCCAAATCCATGACAGAGAAACACTTACCATGCAATTTCATGTATGAATCTTCAAGGAAATCCTTAGAGGCAGCAAGAAATGAAGAGTTCTGAGCTTCAGTTCAAACCCCTACTAGGAGCATGGTGGCACACAAGGATGCAAAGTGAAGAATGAGGGAGATTTTAGGGTTTGAGGATTTTTACTCGATTCCCTAATCCAATGGGTATTTTTTACCATGATTTTAGATATAAATCATTTCATTTAAAAGATGCCATGGTCTTGACTCTTAATTCAATAGACCTAATCACTATTAGGGAGCCTGTGAGTTTGAAGATGGATAGTATTGCTTTTAGGGTTATCATTTAGAATGTGATATTATTGCATGTTCTAGTGAAGGAGTGGTTACTTGTGTTTTTTGCATGATTTTAGACAAAATAAACTATTTAATTAAATATTAAAGGTAATATTTTATTAATTACCTTAGTATTTACCATGTGATGCATAAAAAGGAGAGCTTTTACATGTCAAATATTAAAATAATCACAACTTATTATCTTTAATATTCAATCAAGCAGTTACCTTTTCCCCAAAATCATGCAAGAAACACAAGTGGAGTTCAATTGTGGTTTCAGAGACTCATTTTTAGTTGGAGGAGCATTTTGACGAGCCTTTTAGGTTCGACTATCATGCAGGAGGAGTTTTCCACTATTTGAGCACAGTTTACACTAGTTGTGTGCCCCCTTTTCATGGATTTTCATCTTTGCTCATGAGAGGGTTTTTGGAGATTTTTTTCACTTCCAGTTAGCTACTTCTGCCACCTCCTAGCTCTTGGAGTTATTTTTTGTATATATTGAGAAAATACTTAGTCTTTTTCTCAGTTCTTGCCTTTTTTCCCTCTTATGCATTGTAGAGGGAGAAGGTTTTGTAACTCATTTTTTATAGATTAATATAGAGCAACAGATTACAAGTTTCATGCTATTTGTCTTTATGCAGCATTTTCCTGGTATTTTTATTTGGAATTAATCAATTTTGCCTCTTCAGAATTATGCAAAGTGTTTTTGTGAATGATTTGATGAAATTATTGTGTTTTAGCCATCAAAACCTCTAGTTTTTTCTTGTTCATAATTGTGCATCACATCACGGGTCTTAGGTTGTGCTTATATTCATTTTGTTCTTCAAGTTGTGAAAAGTTATTTTCCTTCTAAACAGACAAGTTGTTTGGCCTTCTTTGGAAACATTATTGTGATCATTTCTGAACTATGTAAACAGTTTTTTTGAGAATAGTTGTGAATCAGTCTGCAGGTTTTATCATCATTTCCATTTGGGTGCATCATTGTATTTCCATACTTGATTTCATGCATTCACTTCTTTTCCTTCTATCCCTTTTCCTTTAAAAGACTAGTTATTCATTAGAAAATCTTAAGGGAACCAACCCATAATCTGGAGATTCATCTTCACTATGAGCATACCCACAGGCTCAAAGATGTTTCCATGTTTCACAAGATTGTTGAGCATATAAACTTGGCATCTGGGTGCAATCTTCGTGACAACAATTATCTTTGGAGGAAATGAAACAATGTGCAAAATGTTGCTGAAAAATGCAAAAGGAGTTTGAGATGTCTATGTTTGGTGAGATGAATTTCTTTCTTAGGGTGCAAATTAATCAAACAGAAAAAGGAATTTTTATTTCACAGACAAAATATTTGAAAGAAATGTTAAAAAAGTTTGGGATGGATGCTTCCAAACTGATGTGCATTCCTGTGGTGACTAGTTGCAAATTGAGTAAGGATGATGATTCACCTGAGGTTGATCGGAGAAAGTACAAATCTATGATTGGAGGACTATTGTATTTGACTGCTATTAGATCGAATATTATGCATGAAATTTGTCTTGTGGCTAGATTTCAAGAAGACCCTAAGGAAACACATATTGTTGTTAAAAGGATATTTAGATATTTGAATGACACTTTGGATTATGGCTTGTGGTATCCTAGAGATACTAATTTGACATTAAGTGCTTATATAGATGTAGATTGGGCAGGTTGTGTAGATGACAGGAAATGTGCAAGTGGTGGTGCATTATTTTTGGGTTGTAGATTGGTGGCTTGGTTGAGTAAAAAGAAAGATTCAGTTTCCTTATCTACTGTTGAAGTTGAGTATATTACCGCATCATCTTGTTGTACACAAGTTTTGTGGATGAAACAAACATTGAAAGATATCAAAGTAATATATGATGATCCTATTTCTATCTTCTACAATAATACAAATGCAATTAACATTTCAAAGAATCCAGTGATGCACTCAAGAACAAAGCATATATCTATTAGTATCACTTTTTAAGAGAGAAGGTTTTGGAGAATGAAGTAAAACTTGAGTATGTACCTACGAAGGATCAGGTTGTTGATATATTCACAAAGGCTCTTCCTAAAGATACTTTTGAGTATCTCCAAGAGAAGTTAGGGGTTATTTCCCCTCATTTTTTGAACTAGATGCATATGGAGATGCATCATCTGGTGGGTCTATGGATCTATCTTTCTTCTAGACTGATGTTTGGTGGCTACCTCTCGGGGGGAGTACATAGTGTCATGTGTTGTCATTGAAAGACTATTTTGTTCTTCATGTCAAAGGGGAAATCAATGTAAAACATCTTTTTCCTTTGTCATTGATGTCAAAGGGGGGCAGAAAGATGTGAAAAGGAAAGAGGAGAAAGAGGAGAAAGTATCATGTGAAAAAAATTATCTACTAAGGGGGAGAAACAGAAAAGAAAAATCATGGAAAGTGTGTTCAGAGTTGTTGTGTTGTCCTTGATGGTTTTTCACATCATGTGTTGCCATCAATGACAAAGGGGGAGATTGTTGCAAGTATGAAAGTGTTGTCATTGATTTCAACTAGTTAATTGGTTCTCAACTAGTTGTTGTTGTCATTAATGTCATGGATAATGGTTATTGGTTGTATATGTTGAGGATATTGAGAAAATTGTAATAAAGAAAGGTTGCAGGCGTTCAGTGTTTTCTCCAGGTTTTGCTTCGAGATTTGCTCCTATGTTCGTGTGGTTTAGATATGTTGATCATAGCTGTTGGAAGTTGCTAAATCTAGATTTTGGGTTTTTGGATCGTTGTACAATGTGAGTTATGTTCACCAGTTGTGAACTATTTTTTTTAGTGTCTCTGGTTGAGGTCTGGGAGAAATGTAGTTGCTCCATATTTCTTCTTGTTCGAGTTTTATGACTTACAGTTCTGAAGATAAACTAATATGATCGTGTTAAAGATAATTTTATTGTCTAGAGGATTGGATCGTGCTAAGGTTGTGTGTGTTTAATTATTTTATGTGTTTTACACTGGTTTGGTCGACCTTGTGTTAAACACTACTTGTGAAGTTCATGAAGCATTTTGGGACTTATTTGGGTCCTCATTAAGCGTGTGTTTGGGTCACCATCATTCTAATTCCACCGTAGAATGTTTTGGCACCGACCTAATTTAAATTTGTAAATGCAAATGGTGTATGGTCGACTTTGGATATGTTTCAAAAGTTGAAGTTGGTATAAATACAGGATGAGATATTGGTGAAAGGTGTACAAAGAAATAGAGCAAGATAGATGAAAAATACATGCAAAAAATAGAGTGTGTGGTTGAGAAGATCAATGCAAAATCTTAGTGGTGAGTTTTCTAGATGTAGTGAGTTGAAGGTGTACTCTATCATTCATGCATGTCTACAAGTGTTTGAGCAAGTTGTGGTGGAAATATTTTTTGCATTGAGATTGTCTTCTCTCTATATATGTGTGGAAATGAGGCCTTTCGGTGGTTAACCCTTGTTGGACAGTGATGCCGGAGCATCTAGGGGTACCAAGAAATCATGCACAACCAAAAATATTTTAAAGTTTTATGCTTGTGTTTTATTTTGGTTTTTAGTTGCAGGTGTAAATTGTTGAAATTTTCAACTCCTCTAGCGTAGTAGAATTTGGTGATGGATTGTGGGAAAATCAATTAATTAATTGATTCACTTTTTTATTGTTTTAAAATATTTGAGAAGTGTTAATTTTTTTAAAGAGAAAACTTCCATGTCCAAGCTTGTGAGTGGACAATTATTGTAAATTGTAACTCCATTCAAAAAAATTTGAAATTACCTCTTGTTGGAGGACTAGAATGATGGGTATTAATGGAATGGAGAGAGTAGGTGGAAGACAGGAAGAAAAATTTGAATTATACATTGAATGCACATGCTAAGAAGAGGAAATCCATGCCAAGGAGTAATGAGAATTCTGGAGGTTTGACTGGCATATTATTATTATTGGGAAAACAGTAAAGATTGTTTGGGTCATACTTATGAGACCTAGTCTCAGTAAAAATGGCCATAACTTTCCCATACAGTAACAAAATTAAGAATTTCAAAATGATTCAGAAAGCTGGAAATGAGGTGCACTAAACCCAAAAACTGTTTTAGAAAATTTTGATGAATGACAGAGTATTGATAGGCAAAAAGTGATGGGTTTTCTTGGTGGTTTAGTGGAGGTTGTTTTGAGAAACCAATAGTGGTTTCTTCTTAGAAAATTTGTATATATTGATGCTTGCAATTTAGTGAATTTGGGGGGGCGGGGCTTTGGAGAGTTGGTGGTTGCATATTTAGATGCTATTGGAATGATGTTGGAATTTTGAGTTGCAGATTTTTGTGTGTGAAACCCATGTTGTATGTGAGCATATGAGCTTCGTGATTATGTAATTCATTTTCAGATTTGAACTTAATATATGTTGCAGATTTCTCTTCCATTTCTATGTGTTTAAGTTAATTTGTTGCCTTCTTGCATAGATTTGTATGTTTGTTTTCTATTATATTTTAAAGGGAGAGTCTCCCTTTCCATCAATGGTATTAGAGCAGGAGTTCCTAAGTGTGCAAACAGAGTGTCGAATGTGAGGTAGTTTGCACCAAGACCTGGAGGTGGAGTGTGTGTGGTGTGTAGACTGATCACCGAATGTAAGGAAATCTATACTTGGGAAGTTGAAGTTTGAGAGTGTGTGGCAAGTAAGGTTGCAGCAGCAACAAAAGATTTTAGCAAAATGGAGGACATTGAAGAAAGGGAAAACTGAATTGCGGTGCAGTTGAGGGTGTTGCAGTTAAAACAAAGTATGTGGTGGTGTATGAGGATCCAGTGTTCGATGAGGAACCTGATGAAGACCAAGAGTTTCTTGAGGAATAGATTGTTGAGATAGAGAAGTTGTTCAATGCAACAAAAAAGATAGTAGCATTCAACAATGAAGAAGGTGTTGTGACAGAAAAAGGCATCAAGGTAAAATCTGATTTTTATGAGTTTTCTAATGTTGAATTTGTAAAGGATTTGCATTGTGAGATGAGAAAAGAGTTAGAAAAGAAAATGATTGTGAGGATCCAAAGTGGTATATAGATGTATAATTGCAGGTAGAAGCTATGGAGGAAGCTTCAGGAGAGATTTGGTGGAGGTGGTCGGTTTGTGGTGGGTCAAAACCCATGAAAGAGGAGAGGAGTAGAGAGATTATTTGGAGGATGGTGCATGGTGGATACAATTTCATGAGAGGAGAGAAGAATGGTAAGCATAGTTGTTGGAGGAGAGAAAAGCTAGTACTAGCAAGATGTTGGAAGAAGAGGAAGAAGAAAAGACTTCATGTGCACTTTGGACAATGATGGAGTTCGCTGCAAATTGATTGCAATATGAAAAAATGGTTCTACCATTCAACTCCACTTTTGTGAGCCTATGCTCAAAAACTTTCTACCTCGGGTGTCTGATACAGGAGCATCTAGGGGTACCAAGCAATCCTACACAACTAAAAATATTTTTAAGTTTTATGCTTGTTTTTTATTTTGATTTTTGGTTGTAGGTATAAATTGTTGAAATTTTCAACTCCTCCAGCGTAGCAAAATTTGGTGATGGATTGTGGGAAAATTAATTAATTGATTGATTCACTTTTTTTTATCGTTTTAAAATATTTGAGAAGTGTTAATTTTATAAAAGAGAAAAATTTCATGTCCAAGCTTGTGAGTGGACAATTATTGTAAATTGTAACTCCATTAAAAAAAATTAAAATTGCATCTTGTTAGAGGACTGGAATGATGGATATTGATAGAATAGAGAGTAGGTGTAAGGCAGGAAGAAAAACTTGAATTGTACATCAAGTGCACATGCTAAGAAGAGGAAATCCATGCCAAGGAGTAATGAGAATTCTGGAGGTTTAACTGGCATATTATCATTTTTGGGAAAAGAGTAAAGATTGTCTAGGTCGTAATTATGAGACCTAGTCTTAGTAAAATGGTCATAATTTTCTCATAAGGTAACGAAATTAAGAATTTAAAAATGATCTGAAAAGTTGGAAACGAGGCACACCAAATTCAGAAACCATTTTAGAAAAATTTGATGAATGACAAAGCATTGATAGGCATAAATTGACAGGTTTTCTTGGTGGTTTAGTGGAGGTTGTTTTGAGAAACCAATAGTGGTTTCTTCTCACACAATTTTTATATATTGATGCTTGCAATTTGGTGAATGGGAGGCTTTGGAGAGTTGGTGATTGCATATCTAGATGCTTCTGGAATGATGTTGGAGTTTTGAGTTGCAGATTTTTGTATGTGTGAAGCCATGTTGTATGTGAGCATATGAGCTCCATGATTATGTAATTCATTTTTACATTTGAACTTAATATATGTTGCAGATTTCTCTTCCATTTCTATGTGTTTAAGTTAATTTTCTGCCTTCTTGCATAGATTTTTATTTGTGTTTGTGATTATATTTTAAAGGGAGAATCTCTCTTGCCATCAGTGGTATCAAAGCAAGAGTTCCTGAGTGTGCAGACATAGCATCGAATGTGAGGCAGTTTGCATCAAGACCTGGGGGTGGAGTGTGTGTGGTGTGTAGACCAATCGTCAAATGTGAGGCAGTCTATACTTGAGAGATTGAATTTTGAGAGTGTGTGGCAAGTAAGGTTATAGCAGCAACAAAAGAGTTTAGCGAAATGGAGGACATTGAAGAAAGGGAAAACCAAATTTCAATAGTTGAGGATGTTGCAGTTAAAACAAAGTATGTGGTGATGTATGAGGATCCAGTGTTCGATGAGGAACCTGATGAAGACCAAGATTTTCTTGAGGAAGAGATTGCAAAGATAGAGAATTTGTTCAATGCAATAGCAGAGATAGTAGCATTCAGCAGTGAAGAAGAAGATGTTGTGATAGAAAAATTCATCAAGGTAAAATCTGATTTTTATGAGTTTTATAATGTTGAATTTGTAAAGCATTTGCATTGTGAGATGAAAAAAGAGTTAGAAAAGAAAAATGATTGTGAGGGTCCAGAGTGGTATATAGATGTATACTTGCAGGTAGAAGCTATGGAGGAAGCTTCAGGAGAGATTTGGTGGGGGTGGTCAGTTTGTGGTGGGTCAAAACCCATGAAAGAGGAGAGGAGTAGATATATTATTTGGAGGAGGATGGTACATGGTTCACCTAGTCTGCAAGAGTTCTTGGTTCACCTAGCTCCTTCCTCATAGACCAAAAGGTAGTAATTTTTTATCATGACTAATTTTTATTTGTAACTTCCTTATCTAGAGAATTTGGAATTTTTACTCTACTAGATGGTTTATCACTTTTTTCATAAAAATTGTTGTACCTCCTGATTGTCTTTCGGTGCAATTCCATAATTTTTGTTGACAATTGTTCAAAAGAAATACCTTTCTTAGCAGCACTTTTCTCCATTGCTATTTTGACCTCATCCCAAGAATCCTTGTTTCTCAAGTTTTCAAGCAAGGGTTTACTTTGATGTTGAATTCTACCTGCAACATTCCTATTAGCCACAATCATTGATTTAATGGTGTCACATGGATCATGCTGTCAGTGACAGACAACATCAAAATTAAAAAAAATTAAAAGATCATGTGCCACACTAAATGCTTTTCTCTCGAATGTGAACCCTCCACATGAAAAAGGTAAAGAAGGAAATATGTTCTTCTTTTGCTAACCGAAAAAGTGTAGTTTATCAATACTTTGCATCTGCATTACATATTCCAATGCAAAAACCCTTTTTTCACATTTATTGGAAGTTTTTATGGATCTACTCCCGATCCATAAAATCTTAGCACGGTATATTCTTCCATTAAGTATCAATCAGAAAATTGTATTTCTTTTCCTAGTTGAATGCAATTTCTACATGACATAGGCAATCTAGGCATTGGAGTATTTGTAATTGCTTGATGCAATGGAGCCAAAAAGTAGTCTACAAAATGAATGTAGTTCCTTTGAGAATCATGCATGCTTATATCAGTGGTCCAATCATATACTGGAGCCACATTATTTTCCTCAACATTACTATAGGGTTGAATCTAAAGCTTGTTGGTCTCAAACATTCCACTAAATTTGAATAGAAAAAAATAGCACAAGTAGGTTGTGAACCTAAATGTCTTAATGGACTTTGAGTGTGCACCTCCTTTAATCATTAAAAATTGTTCATGCATGGATCCTACAATGTGCTCAATAAAGTTATATTTGATAGGTTGAGATGGAAAAGCATAATGGATATTATATACCATTTCAAGGAGGCTTGCACCCACTTCCCAATTGCTATCCAGTCTGAGGAAAAATGCTAGCATGGAATAGTATCTTGAACCCATGGTCTAAAAATATAAAAATCATAAGGAGGCTTATGATTACCTTTCAATTTGTTTCTAACTTGTATGTTATCCTGAACTATTTTATTTATGAAATAATTTTTCTCCCTTTCATCCATTGCTTCATAATTACTAGCAAGTTTTTCTAGGTCAATGTGGACATTTCCAAAAAATTTGGTGGTAAACCCCAACACTTTTCCAAGTTCTTCTACATTAATGGATAACAATTCTTCTTTTCTATCTTTATTAACAATTGTTCTTTTGTTATCATCATAATTTTGGGCACATACCATGATAAATTTTGGGCAAGGGAAAATATCATGTAACATCATGTGCCCTAATCCACTTACCCACAGTGCACTAAAACTATTAACTTGCATTTTTTTGTAGCCTTATTCTCAGATGAAAATATAAGTTCTGAGGGATGCCTATCATAGATTTCAGGATCATAAATATCATGGTATTCATTAGTGAAACTTGGGGTTTTAAGCAATCCAACATAATATATTTTTTTATCCAATTTTTCTCTACCTTTCCCAACAACTTTCTTTGGTTTTCTAGTGGTACTGGTGGTAGACATGCTTATACAATGTGAAATTGCGAATTCCCTCTTAGTCCTTAATTTTTATTAAGTCTCTCAACCTTAAACCCAAACTTCAAAGTTTTACAAAATAATATTTTAAGAAACAATGAAACATAGCCATAGGAATTTTTTCTTTCACTTACCCGGATTTTGATTCTTGAAAAGATTAATACTGATTGGCTTTGTTGGAACCCAGAATCTCCTTGTGTGTTGACTCTATCACTTAAAAATAAAATCACTTAGCAGTAGAAAGTTCACTTATTTTTTCCAAATATTAAAGTGAATGAAACATCAACGTGTTGCCACCCGACTACACAATTAGTACATTACATTTTTGTAATGACACTTAGAAATAAATTCTCAAACAAATTCTCAACCGTTGATCTTTGTAAATCTAACGGTTATAGGGTGATTTTGGAGGTTTGAGTTTGCAAGCCTAGTGCTTTGTGCATTTCATTCTGGAATGCAACTACAATCATCCATAAAATGTTCATCGAACGGTTGAGTAATTTATGATATAAACAATAAACATGTGTTTTAAAGTTGTTTTAAACTTTAGTGCACTAGGATTGACATCAAGGCCAAGGGGTCGGTAACTTAATGTTGAAAAGGACTTAATAAAATAAATAATGATACCAGGAACCGAGGGAGAAGGTCAACGACAAATTAGAAATCAATAAAATTTTGATAAACCCTAGCAAGAGTGACAACTTTTAGTGTTTATAATGTTTTTTGTCAATTTGATGGCAACTTTCTTTTTTGACTTGTATTGCTTTATGTTTTAAATCTGCATGCAAATATTTCATAAATAGATAATACTTAATTTCTTAAAGGGAAAAAAATTGATTTGAATAGAGTCAGACACTGAACTCAAGAAATAATTCTTTACTGTAAATGAATAATGAAGAATAACACAACCATTTATTTTATTACAATTGAATTACAATGTTGCATTATTATTGATATCTTTTAAAGATGAGTAGAGCATGCAAGCTCATGTTTTGTATAAATGACATATGTCACTTTACATAGACACAATTGATTCCAAGCTACTGCTCCTGAAAATGGATTACAAATTGATTCCAAGCTTCTGCTGGTGACAACGTAATACAAATGCAGCTTTGAAAATAAATGCAAAGGGCTTTCCTAGTTGACCATGATGGGGAAATGGGAGTTGTAAAGATACAAAATGTACTTATCCTCTTTGATAACTAGAGTCGAGTGAACTAGATCAACTTCTTTCCAATTCCACCCATTCTGAACTTGAAGGAAATTGGTCTTTTACTCTGTAACTAAATAACTGGAGGCAAGAGAATTTAGAGTATCCCCAATAATACCACATCATCTTCTTCATGAATCCTTATTAACCTTACAAAATGAAAACCCTTATGACAATTCAGAATATTGCACTCAATAGTAAAGCCTTTAGCCTTCAACGAATTATTTTAGTTGTGCTCACTATCCCTATTTATGGGACACCAGTGCCACTACTAGTGTGATCCCTATTTACTTGTGATTTGTGTCACATGTGAGGTTGGTTATAATGATCATTGTGATTCGTGCAAACCAAAAAACTAAGTTAATTGATTCATGTAACTTAAGCCTCACATTTACAATTAAAATGTTTAATTTGATTGACGTCTAGGTACATGCAAACTATTCCTCAAGGTGACAAGCTTTCAAAATCACCACTCAAACAATATGAAATCATTAAAAATCTTGTTTCAATTGATCACTAGATTAATGACATCATCATCTACAGTACATCGTGTAGTTTTCAATATCAAGCTATCCAATCAATTTCTTTGGATGTACATATGGCATTGATTCGCATCGCTGCCCGCAATATCGCAACCACACTTTCTTCAAAAAGATTGAAAATTAAATGAAAGGTAGAGTACTTTGAGGCATTGAAAAGAGAGAATTAAATGGCTTGTCTTATCTTAATCATTATCAATGTCCACTAATAAGTCACAATAAATTTCACTCACTTATGATCAGAACTATATGTTTATAATACCTTAATCATTATCAATGTCCACTAATAAGTCATAATAAATTTCGCTCACTTATGATCAAAAATATGTTGATAATTACTATTAGTTTTAAAAGCCACATTTTTATATTGTACAAAGCAAAAAGGATTTAAAAGAATGGAGCCATGAAAATTATTTTAATTTAAGTAGCTAAAGACTGAAGTACATACTACATAGCCAGCCTGGCCAAAAAGCCACTAACCGTGACAAAAAACCATTCACAAAATACATATTACAAGAACTGTTATGTTGTATAATTAAATATAGACACGTGACACATCACACAATTCACTACTAAAAAATTTTGTAACAATAGCTGAGGTCATCAACTAGGTGTTTGAGTAGAAGGTGAAAAGTAACAGCAAAGAAGAAAAGCTAATCACCCAAAACCTTCCTCCAAAACTCCAGACTCTTTAATGATTCATTTTTTGTATCACACAGCAGACCACATCTCATATTAACCAAGGCAAGATCCTGCACTATAGAAGCATGCAATTCCACTTTCTGGAAGATTCCACCAAGAGGCGCTAACCCACTTTCAAAATTGTAATGCTCCAATGCCAACTCCAATGAAGAAATAGAGTAAATGAAAGGCTACAAATAACGTATTGTCAGTGTCTTCACCAAATCTTTATCGAGCAAAATTTCCATGCAATTGGACAAGAAAGTTGAAGCTACCTCAGAATATAGAGCACGGGGGTTTTTTTGAAGCCATTCCTTATCACAATATAGAATAGAGAAGAAAGAAATCAAATCCAAATATATTATAAATGATATGAAGAACATCAAGTTGGTGAAGTATATATAGAAGTTAGAATGAAGACAATGACATCAAATACTCACACTTAACATTTAATTCACCACTTGATCATCGATGTGACAATATTATTTTGAAAAAACTGTGATGATATTATTCCAAGTTACTTGTGGGCTCCACCATCTTCATGAATGCTAAGAAAATCCATGTTTCAGCCTCCCTGCTTCCCCGTTGGGTTTAACCCATGTGCAACTTTTAGCAACCAGGAGGTGGGGAGCAGCCCAAATTAAATTTGGCACTTCACATCTATGTGCTCTTTACCTTAATACCATTCACTTGTGCATAACCCTTAGACCAGATAGACAACCTAGATTAAGATGTCTTGCTTACCTTTAAAACATGTGCTTAAAAGGCTCCATTAGTAGCGCAGGCTTTAACACTACTCAACCTTATGTCAAAATTCCTTAATATTTCACACCTTGATATAGTTCCTTCAATGGTTCTAATCATTCCACTTGCAACTTCCCCGCTTCCCTGTTGAGGGACGAGAGATGTAGGTGGGTCCCCCGCGGACTGGTGGGAAGCAGCCCAAATTAAATTGGGTGCTTCACATCTGTGTGCTCTTTACCTTAAGACCATTCACCTGTGCATAACCCTCAGACAAAATGGATGGCCCAGATTAAGATGTCTTGCTTACCTTTAAAACATGTGCTTAAAAGGCTTCTTTAGTAGCGTAGGATTTAACACTACTCAACCTTATGTCAAAATATTTCCTTAATATTTTTCACCTTGCTATAGTTCCTTTGATGGTTTTGATCGTTCCATGTGGTACTTCCCTGCCTCCCCATTGAGGGATGGGAGATGTAGGTGGGTCCCCCGCGGGCTGGTGAGGAGTGGTCAAGGTTGATCCATGTCACCCTATATTGACCATTCATTTCTCAAACCCATTGTTCACCTAGGTCAAGGGGTTGGTCAACATGATGAGTCCAAAGGCTTAAGTCATAACTTAAGTGACCTTCAACTATCGGTAGCTAGTCAACGATAAAATATTATTTTGGTTGTCATGACTTCAATTGATTTAATAAGTAATAAAATGTCAACCATTGATTTTTGGAATTCTAACGGTTCTAGTGTTATTCTGGAGGTTTAAATTTGCAAGTCTAGTGCTTCATACATTTGCTTCTAGAATGCAACTATAGTTTTCCATCAAAAATTCATCAAATGGTCGTGGGTTATATTGATTTGCACTTACATCTGGCTTCAGACATAATGAATATGTTGACACTTGTCCCCATTCTGGACACTTTATGAAGGAATTTGGATGTGTAGAAATTTTTTTGGAATATAACAATATATAGCATTTGATATTTTCGCCACCCACACTATGATTTATTATTGGCATACCAGTTTATTTCACTAATGAATTTTTCTATTGGTTTGAGATTATGTTGAATTCGCCAATGGTTTTTTTTCCTTCATTTGAAAAAAGATTTAATTCACCAATGAAAATAATTTTTTTTGGTTTGAAAATACACCAACAAAAATATTTTATTTGTTTGAGCACAGCTTTAATTCGCCAATAAAAATATCTTGTTGGTTTGAAAACATGTTTAATTTGCCAATGGAAATATTTTATTGGTTTGAAAAAAGGTTTTAATCGCCAATTAAAATATATTATTGGTTTAAAAAAAATTGCAATTCACCAATATTTTCCACAGACTTCTAGTGATTACAAAAGATTCGCCAATTGAGATTATTTTTTTCTCGAAAAATGAAAAAAATTGCCAATAAAATTAATATTTTTATCGAGAAGTATACAAGATTCGCCAAGATTTTACACCTTCACTAAGGGTGGTTCTTAAATTTATCCTTGACTAGGAGGGATAACAACTTTTTGCAAATAATTTTGAAGTATGCCATGGTAAATAGGTGATGTTTGAATAAAATCCCACAAGGTTATCTTGGCAGGAGTGCTATGAAGTTTCTCAACAAGATCAAATTCCTTACCACTACACTATGGAATGTTAGGTGCGGGTGGGAGATATGGTTGAGGAAATGGGATGGATTTTGGATTTTTTTTGTTGCTTATTGTTTTTAGTGTTATATTTGTGAGCTACAATATAATAACTTGGTTGGTGCGACACATGATTACTAGTAAGTTGTTTTACAAATCTTACGATATGACCATGAGGTTTAGGAGGTCCTATGATTAGAGGTGACTTAGGAGGTCCAATAATTAAAGGAATTTTTGGAGGTCCAAAAGGAGTTTTAGGAGGTCCAATAATCAAAGGAGATCTAATAATGATTGTGCATTCATAACCTCAATGTATTTGACTTCTTGTTAATGATCTTCTATCAAGGGGAGATCTAAAGTTACCTTAACATCTTCATTTATGTAATCCCTTTTATTATATTTTAAAATAAATATATCAATAATGTCATCCTCTTGTGCCACAATATCTTCCCAAGTGGAGAAGTATTGGGAGAGGAGAAAATAATATTCTCATGATGCTCAATGATAGGGTCTTCTACCACCAAGATACCATCTTCACATGTAGGACAGGTGTTGGGAGAAGAACAACTATGCTTTTTGTGATTGTCCATGATTGCATCCTCTTGCACAAAAATAGTCTCACAAGAGGGAGATATGTTGGGAGATGAATGAGGATTAGGAAAAGTGATATTAAGAAATGTGTTAGTAATTTCTTTCTCTTGCACCAAGATACTCTCACAAATAGGAGAGATATTGGGAGACTTACTAACATGCTTGTCAATGACTTCATTTTGTTTCATTAGATTGTACTCATAAGTAGGGAGATTTTAATTATGCAATCCATGCATAACCATATCAAAACCACATCTTTGAAAATGAAACATGTTAGTTGTTTTTAAGAACTAAGCTGGTCTCCAAAGTAGCCTATGGAATCGTCAATTCCAATCCTTAGCAACTTGAAGGGATTGGCCAATGAACGATTGAAAGAAGCAATGATTTCCTCCTGCACTTCAGGCTCTACAAGACCCAGGAGGGTGATCCCACAATGTACCTAAAAACTTATACACTCAATGACCAGATACATTGCAAATAACAGATGAATTCTCATATAATGGCTCAAATAAATGGAACATTTCAAGAAGCTGGATACTCCTTTACAACACTCAACATTTAGAGCATGAGAATGATAGAACCTATCATGAAATAATAACAATTGTAGTTTATTTGAATTTTTTTTATAAATTTGATTTGTTGTTGAACGACCAAGAAGATATATCATGAATACAAAACTTGGATCAGTGCCTTAAAACCTAAGAAATGGAGTCAATCTCAACACAGACATAATTTGATAACAGATCAATACAAAGCAACATAATGCTTTGAAAACACTGCATTACAGCATCACAACATTGTATCCCAAACCATAACTTCTTATAAAGATCCTTGTACTCAAATTACATGAACTTATAGCTTCATCCAAGCAATTTCATTAATTCTTTAAATTAAAAACAAGGACAGAACTACACATCCATTGGAAATCAATGAATACTAACAAAACAACCTGTTGATGGTGTTTTCTGCAGAGCAACAACTCAGACAGAATACAATATCCTATCTCTCTTGAAAGGTAATCTTCAAGAATAAATTACTGAAAATCACCCCAAGGTCTCTCGGGTGTCAAGTCTTGACAATGCATAAACAACTCAGATAATATGTGAAAATGTTGGTAATCACAATCGGACCTTACTACAAACAAACTGTATCTTTCCAACTTATCAGATTTTGCAATATTTTGATCTTAAATCTTAAATCTAACCAAATAATAAAGAAACGGCAAAAGATGAGAGTGCAAGAGAAGTAATGAAACCTAAACTATTTCTAAGATGAACCATGCAAATGACAGATATCGGGAATGGACCAATCTCGAATAACCAATTCTTGCTTAACCCACAGTGCAATATCACAAGAATGGTGCAATCTTCTAAGGTATATAGATTTTTAAATCATAGACATTCATCCATAATCGAACTAAGCACAAAATAGATATATGGTCCAGGTTGACTTCACCAGCCTACTACAATCAGATAGTTACTGGGAGTATAGACCAGAGATTGCTACAAACATTCCAAATATGAAATCATGAACATCATTCACCAAACTAATCCAGCTCTAAACACTAAACCCTAAATCTTTAAGCAATTTGAAAGATGAAACAACAGGAACCATGCAAGATAAACTAACATAAGAGATTTCACCAGGAAAACCACAATGCCTTCAATTGTATTAGATCACCATAATGTTGCAACAATTCCACTGTTCTATTACAATATTTGCTTCAAGAACTAACTATTATCTCTACTACAAAATGCTCTAGCTCTTTTCTAATCTGGCTTGTCTCTATTATCTTTCTAGCTAACTCCTTACAGTGAGGCAAGAATTCCCTTTATAGAAAATTCTCAAAATATGTCGGCCCAGCCAAACATTTACAAATAAAAATAGCCAAAACAAGTCGGCCTTAGGAATTTCAAAATAAGGCACACATTAAATGCTGATACATCATCAAGGTCAGCCTAGACACATTCCCCAATGTAGCCCGGATCAATACATGCCCTATAATAATAGGGAAGCACAAATCTTCAAAATGGGCATTAACTACCGCTTCCCTTATCCTTATTCTGATCCTGAACCTTCAAAAATAATTTATCCAGCTCGGCGACAGGTGGCAAAGGCAAAATCTTGAGCTGACATTCGATGGAGCCAATCTCCTCTTTTGACTGTTTAACAATTTTGTTCCAATCACCCTTGTATGCCTGGTATTTATCCATCACGGCCAAGTAAGTTACTGCATCATCTAATTGGTGCCCTGTTATAACATTTTTGAAATCTGGAGCATAAACATCATGCCACCATTCTCTTAATTGTTCTAGGCTCAGATACTTAGGAGCAATCTTCCTCCTGCCAGTCATTATCTCAAAAAATGCAATACATCCTTCATAGACTCCAGTCAGATCACCATCTATCTACTTCTTTCGTTTATGGATTTTTCTGATGGCCTTTTGCCGAATTTGCAAAGCTTCGAACCACTCCCAAGGCTCATTAAGTCTGGATGAAGGAAGGATTCCATCCACAGCCAACTGATCTTTTCCATACCCCATAATCACTTTAGATTTCTGCAATTGAAGGTCAATATCCTCCTTGTCTTGAGATAGGACATGCTCTAATAAGTCCTTGGCTCTTATTGCATCCTTTCCAGTCGAAAGAATTTCCTTTATTGCATCATCTCCTTTCACTTGCACATCCTTTAACCAATCCATTGCAGTTTTGGTAGAAGCCTTCATCCTTTCAAGTTCAGAAATAGTTTCCTTGGGCAAGAAACCAGCTGCAGCAGAAAAAGATGGGTGGAGGGATTGCAGAGGCTTCATCACATCTTCTAAAAATTTCTTAAGCCTTTCATTTTCCCTTTTAAGCTCATGTTTGGACTGTGTTTCCTTCCTTAATCTTCCAATTATTACTGCACTGGACCCTTCATACTCCTCAATATCCTGCTCCATAGAAACTGGTCCAAGATTAATGGTCTGCACATTGTAATCCTTTCCAGTGACATCTTCTTTAGTTTTATCCACAGCAGGGGTGGCAATGTGAATGACCCTGTTACTTGCTTCATCTCTTTCAATCCTTGAAACTACCTTAGCCATCTTTTTCTTCTTACCTTTACCAATCTTGGCCAGCATCTCATCCCAATCGAGAGGGGTGTCCTCAACAATAACCTGTTTCTTTCTCGTAATCTCCTTTTCCAACCAATCCGGGATAGTAGGATCCACCCGGATTTCATCTGTCTTGGCCTCTTCATGTTGTTCTGATGTTTCATCTTTTCCTTTCTTCGGAGACTGATCATCTTGATCACCTAATTCAGGCTCTTCTTCTTGCAAAGGTGATGGGGTTCTAACAGGGGCATCCTCCTTTTCAAGTGATCCGTTACTTTTGCTGCTTACCGGAGAATCCTCATATTGCACTAGTGGAGAAGGATGTTTTTCCACATCTTCAGTTTCGAGCTCAGCCACCGCACCAAAGAGTTCTCCTTCCTTGAACAGTTCTGCCTCTCCACTAGTCTCATGCTCCTCAAGGGTCTCCTGCTCAGGTACACTTGGCAAAGGGGAAGCAGCCCTTGGTTGCTCCATGGTGGAAGTCGCTGGAAGAGGACCTGCTTTCTGCAGGGTCTCCTTGGGAGATGGAGTCCTTGATCTCCTTGAGTAGACTCTGGTTTTCTCTCCCGAGCTTTCCACATCAACCACTGGAGTCTCATCTTTGAAAGTTCCTTGATCCTTCTTCTTCGAAGTTCTAGTTGTCCTTGTCTTCTTTGGCTGTGGAGGAGCGTCTTCTTCTTCTGCTTTCTCAAATTCCTCTTCTTCAGAAGATTTGCCTATTTTCAAAGTTTGGCTTCTCTTCTTTCCCTTTGGTTTCCTTTTCTGTTCCGGCTCACTTTCCTTAGGGCCTCTGATTTTGATCTTGAAAGGTGAGCCTCCTTTAGCTTTTTCTTTGGAATCATCTTCTTCGAACTCCTCTGAGGTGGAAAGAGGATTCAAATTTCCCATTAGATTGAAGGTACAAGGTACCTTCTCACTCTCCAGTTCCCAAACTTTGTGCTTCAACCATGATTTGGTAAACTTCATGACAGGGGCCATTAGGTCTTCCAACTCAGTCACCTCATTTTCGGCCCAATTTACCTCTCCGATTGATCTTTCCCTGACCGACTCATATGCATGATCTTGCACCAGATTCCCATCATCCTCCAACTGGTCAGGGATCAACTTGACATTGTATAGTCTGATCACATCAACTGGAAGCCTGGAGTATCTTTTCTTCCTTGCCTCAAAGTCATCTTTAATGTTTGCCTAGTAATCCTCTATGTCATCCTTATGGTGGTATTCTTTGGTGGTCTTCTTCTGCGCTTCTCCAGTGATATCAAAGTTTGTCCTTTTAGAGTGGAAAGAGAAACCATAAGCAGCCAATTCATCCCCTGATGCATGAGCTGATTGAATTGAAGGACAAACTTCACTTATGCCAATTCTCAAAGGGAAATCTCCACCAAACCCTATCTTATGCTTTGCCTTTTTAACAATAGTATCAAACTCACATATCTGTCTTGCAACCTCCAACAACACAATGTGGTTAGTAGGATACCTGGGCAACCTGTATGGAGCAATCTGACATCCATCAATTCTAATGTAGGAAAAGGTGGGGAACTGTATGAACCAAGCTCCATATTTCTTTATTAGCTCCTTGGCTCCATCAGATATTCTTACATGCTCTGCATTTTGAAGCATCCTAGTGATATGCATTGTAAATGCATCATTTGCCCTTCTAAAATCCTGATGTCCAAGGTGCAACTTCGGGTATATGTCATAGACTATATCTTGTTCAAATGTCCCTTTTGGATTCAAACCCCTGTATGGGTAGAATCTAGCCAACACATATATCACATAGGAAGACATGGTAAACTTCCTTGTTTCTAGGACATCTCTCATCTGTCCATCAATCACTGCACTGATGAGTCCTGCCCAATGGTAGTTAATACCTTGTTCAATTTTGTTAATCACATGGACCATCCAATTTTCCAACACCCCAGCACTCTTTAAACCGGCCACTATGCTCAATAATGTGATGGCATCATATATGTCCGATCTGAATTTGATCCTGTGTAATTGTTTGGGAAGTTTGGAAAAGTGAGGTTTTGGTTTCTCCAACCAAGAATTAATCATCTGCTGGGCTTTGGTGGGCTCATTTTCATAGTAAGTTTTGGCTAAATCCATGTTCAAGGCGCATACAGATGGCAAATCCGACATGTCAAAAGCTTGGGCAATAGAAACGGGACTGAAATTTTCCAAGACTCTTCCCTCGGTGCTAACGACCCTCTGTGTGTCAAAGTCATATTTCCGTGCACATTCTAGTATCAACTCATAGCACTGGATTGCAGGAGGGAAACCTGCCACATGGACCAGTCCGGACTTCATCATTCCATTCCTCATGACCGATAGATCCTTCTGAGCCATTCTCGCCTTGAATTCCTCATACCTCCATGCTCCTACATTAGTGTCAGAGACCTTTGACCATATAGAAGATATCTTACTGTTAGGAAACTGACTCTTGGTATCCAATCTCAATCTTTCTGCCTCTGAAATGGAAGACCCCTCCGTATCACCTTTAGACTTTCCTACAACAGCTTTGCTTGATTCAGCCTGCATTCACAAAAGCACCCCATAAGCGCCTAATTATCATACATATTCCAATCAAAGGGTTAGCATAAAACTACATAAAGCAATTAAGATCCATCATAAATCATCAATCCTTGAAAATCCGGAAAAAAGAAGCAATCCGAGAAAATGAGGTAAACTGGGAAAATCCAGTCGGGGCAGAATTTCGGAGAAATCCGACCTAGATGGATTCCTGCTACCAAGACATCATTCGCCAAATAAGTCGTTAGTATGAACAAAAGTTATGTTATCATCATGAAATTTATCCATCTAGCAGCAAGAAATCATCATTTAACATTTACTCCATTACCCCTAACATCGAAAATCGAAAAGGGACGAAACCAAGCAAGGAATCAGAAAAATCCGAACAGGCCGGATTTTCGCGGACTGCTAAGAATTCCTGAACTTGTCGCATTCCGCAGATATGGTAGAAACCGGGAAAATTCGGGCGCGCAGAAATTTTGCGGACACCTCGGAAACCCGACGGTCGTTAACGCACGAATGATATTGATCAGACGATCATGCAAACCCTCTTTTGGATTCTAATGGTCTCAAAATTGATCCTAATAGGCAAAACTTCAAATGCACATGAGTTTGGATTCCCAAGACCCATGAATGACCGATCCATACGGTGAAACGATGATGCCCTAAATCTAATGACCAAACATCCACCATGAAAACCAGGGTAAGCTCAAAATTTCAAACATTATCCTTGAAATGATCAATCTAAAGTGTACTGGGATTCCTTAGAGCAGGTTTAAGCTTGGCACAAAATATGTAAATCGCGGTAACCCTACCAAACTTGGTAAATTCGGGAAAATGCACCGAAACCCTAAGCTCTACAAAATACAGCAAACCATGCGTCTAAAAGGCGACATCCTACCCAGAACACTCAACCACAACGATACACCCGACACCCAGTTGGTAAACGGAAACATGCATAGTGCGGATGACAAAACATTGTGAAGAGGTAGGTCAACCCTAGTTTGATAAATACGAAATTGCAAAATAAGCAGAAGCCGACCCGAAATGATTACCGACCAACTTGAAAGAATCAATCTAAGTGCAAATAATAAGGAGGGGCCAGCAACGACTTACCATGGACCGATCTGGAGGAAACTCAAACTCGAAGAAGAGACTGCGAAACAATGGCCCTAGCAATGGAAAACTCGACACCAGCGCTCAAACAATCTAGATGCAAGTAGCTCGAATCCAATAATCAAAAGCTCAAATGAAGAATCTCAAGCGCCAGAGCAAATAACAAGTGAATAATGAAATCAAAATGATGTTTAAAATCCCTTAAATCCATCCGCACCTGTGCTTGAGCAAACGTACTTCGAGCATTAATGAGCGACAAGACATGCCAAGGAAATCCGAAAACCCGAGCCTAAAACAAAATTCTGGAAAAAACCAAGCCAAACGAACAATCCGGATGAACACGAATTCCGCGGATATGGCAGAAACCGGGGTTTTAACGAAGTTTGGGAAAATCCGCTCGGGCCGGAAAATCCTGGATTCAAGCAGAAACCCGGATTTCAGAAACTTAAGCAATAAATGGACAACTAACCAGGACCCGGGAAAATCCGCCAAAGCTGGAAAATCCCGGATTCAGGTCAAAACCCGGATTTCCATTAAAACCAATTTTAACCAATTCAAGCCTCAAGGCAAGACCAAAGCTAGCAAGACCAACATCTCAAGACCTTAAAAAAGACAAATCTCATAAAAACCAAAGGTCAAAAGACATCATGAAAAGATGGTCCCTACTCCAAGTGGGGCGTGTGTGCAAAACTGCACAACACAACCCTTGATCATTTTATTAGTAGTTCATGAAATGAATACACCAGGAGAGAAATGGATTTGAATTTGCACCATTTTCTATTCAATTTCTAGTACTATTATTGAAAATTATATATGCATACCAACTAGACTCAAAACCTAAGACAAAAACTCTAAATTGTTCTTTGCATTCTCTTTTCAAAATTATCTCTATGATCAATCAACGACCAACCTATACATCTAGCTATTAATTTCTTCTTATAGAAATGAAGGAGCAAACAAGATTTGGGCTACAATGTACACGTGTCCAATTCCTATTTGATCGATACAACAAATATTCCCCAATGCAGTTATATGTGTAGTTCAGATGGAGGGAAATATCACATGGAAATACATATCGCAGTGATATTTCCATGTGACATTTCCTGCCATATTGGGGAATATATTTCCATGTGATAATTTTGGTTCATATCTTGTCCCACCTTCCAAAAGGAATATTTTAGTTGTTGTAGCAATATATCCACCTGCTTTCAAAATTATGGCCACATACACCAAGATTGAAGGAAGAAAAGCACGAAAAGAAGAAAGAGAAATAGGACAAATTACCTCCATTTTGGCATCCTTGTCAACAATTTCAAACTTTAGAGAATACAATATTTTTTCATTACTTTATCAAAGGCATAATCTGTACTAGTTCCAGGACATGTACTGTATTCTCCCATCCATTACTCTCCATTGTTGCAAACTTAAGATCAAAATTGTATTAACCATCCCCACAGCAGCAACTTAATCCTCTAGGATATCTAGGTACTTGTCTTTCCATGATTGAAATTCCTCTTTTGAGGGCCAATTGAATGCAATGACACTATCAACCTTTGCTCTATATGGAGCATACTTGGTGACAACTTGGTTGGCTTCTTTATCAAATTCTTCCAAGGAAATTCTTGCTTGGGTGAGCATATCCATGTTGTTCTTTAACATTCTCATATCAGTTCCCTCACAAATTAGGGCTTCCTTATTTGTAATTATATCATTTTCTTTCCTTCTCCAATCCTAAAAATATTTTATTTCACCATTCTCCTTCAAGATGTCAAGGAGACCAAAATTCATCTCTTCAACCCCTTTAACCAATTCCCTTATCTTTGCCTCCAAATTCTCAATCTTTCCTTGGAATTCCTACATTCCATTCACTATTCTAAGGGTTGGTTGGATGTTATTAGGCTTATTTACATCATGTTTGGATCCCACAACCATTAACCTCAAATCTTGTAGTCTGGGAATCCATTTTTCCATAAGTTGGATTTTCACTTCCTTACCTCTGTCAAAGTTCTTCATAGCATCAAACATGGAAGAATAATTAGCATGAATGCTAATCAACCTCTTATCAATTCCCCTTGTTTAGATGCTCCAATACTGAAGTTACAATCTTCGGGTTGCTAACAAGGATCATCTTGTCATGTTGGTTGCACCTCTCTTCATAGGTTTTTAGTTTTTCAAATAATCTTCCTTGCTTATTTCTTATGTCTATTGTGCCTCTGATGTACTTGGTTCTTCAACTGAAATAGGCACATTCCCCATGTTATATGGCATAATTGTCATTGAACTATTTATGGGATGAGTAGGGGTAGAAGGTGTTTGTTCTTATGGTAAGGAAGGAGAAGCAGAATTTGTTTGCATTGGCCCACTAGATTGCATATTTTGCATTTTCTCCTTCAAGAGTGTCATCTCGGTTTGCAACTCTATGATCTTCTATTGGTCCTTACCATATTCAACTAACAAATATTTGTACACTTTCCTAAATTTTTCCTTTTCTACTGTCATTGATTCCACTGTTTCCTTTGTGAATTGGGAAACTTTCATTGACATAGTGGCAGCTTCAATGGAAGAGGTGTCAAATACTCTCTTTATAATCAGGCCCCCTTTGTAGTTTGCATATGGCTCTGCAACTTCTAGCTTTTCAGTGTTTGGAGCTAGGGCCCAAATAGCCAATGTATCACACTACTCACTAAAGGAAGACCCTTGTAATGCAATTGTTTCTTCCTCCTTAGATTTATACAAAGGCCTATCATACCTCCTTACCATATCAAAAGCAATGGAAAATTCTAGGTCCCACTCTGGTAACAGGAGGAGACCACTTTTTCTCATCAATTCTCTACCCTCTTGTGCAGTTATTCCCTAGAAACTTTCTTTCATTTCCTTCGTGACTTGGGCTTGAATAACTTGATTAGGAAGCTTTTGGTGTAGGCTCCTTTTCTTTGCAATATTATTAATATATGCATCCTTCTTTTCTCTCCAAGAAAATTCCATAAATGTAGAGGTCTTGACAAATGAGTCATCATCCATGAATTTTTTGTAGGCCTCTTCTCTAACATCATCAATGTTGTTCATGCCTGTGAGGTCCACCTTGCTCAATATAAGGCCATTTTTTTGTGGTACCATCTCCCTAGGGGGAGAAGGTATACCCTATTGCATCTCTTCCTCAGTGACCAATATTTCATCTTCAAAGTCCTCATCATAATCCACCAAGCCACTTGATTCAACCTTTTGTCTCTTAGGAGGTGGCTACCTTGGTGGTGATGATTGCCTTGGTGGTGAATCAATGTCAACAATTTCAAGACCATTTGACCTAGGAGGAGAAAATGGTGGCATTTCATGCACTGGTGAAGGGACTCTTTGTTCCTCTCATTGAGAAGAGGTAGTCATTGTTTCCTTCTCTTTTACCTTGTCCTTCCTCCTTTTGAGAATAATTACTTTCTTTGGGGGCTGAGAGGTTGGTCTTTCTTCCATTATAAGGGTTTCCCCCTCATCTTGTTCCTCTACCACAATAGCCTTCCCCTTGTCCTGAACCAATCTCTCTCCTTTTAACTATCCAACCACCTGTTCAAAATTTTGAAAAACATATTCAATTCTTTGCATTTCATCCTTTATATTTGTAAGAGCCAAGAATTGAGGATCCTTAGATTGCATCTCCCTTTCTAATTTATTAAAATCAATCCATTTCATATTTCTATCATCCTGCTTTTGAAAGTCAAAAATGTTTCTTATTACATCCTCAAGAAAAAATAAATTATGGGTGAATTTGGATCTTCTAATTTTGGCTTTCAACCATGCCATGAATCCCTTAGAATCACGGTTTCTTGCTCTTACTCTCTTCATCCCAAATTGTTTAAGTACATCAGCAAGCTTACTCCATCCTCCCTTCCTCATGAAAAAATCAGAAAAACAAGTGTATGTAGGGAAAAAGGTTCCCTTACCCTGATATTTCAAATGGTTGTCCTCAACATCTCCTAACTACCACATTACTTCTAGGAAACCAACTCTCAATGACACATCGCTTGGTAGTATGTGAGGTCCAACCCTTGTTCCATACACCCTCAAAATTGTGTAGCTAGGATAGGGAATAATATCTCCCAAATTGTGATCAATATTCAGCTCAAGCCCCCTATCTTTAGGTCTCAAAAAGTCATGTAAAGCTGCAAGGATTCTTGACATGTTCATAATCAAAACTCTCCTCATCTTGGAGGAAAAAATATTTTCAAACACCACATAACTATATTTCTTGTCATCCTTATCAAGGAGTGCGGTCCAACATTGAACAGGTAGATCCATATCACCTTCTTTTTTCCAATATCATGTCCTTTCCAAAGTATGTAGCTCCTTTGAACAAAAACATATGCATGAACAGAGAGTACCGGTAGAATCTCACCCCATCTTCACCTTTCTTCAGTGCAACCAGGCCCTCATGTATCTTCTCAACTAGGTATGACCCAAAATCATAAAGTGTGTTGCATGTAGGGTGTTGGATGTGTGCATCCATATACATTTCAGCCATGGGCATACCTATAGATGGGTCATAACCTATGATTTGGCACAAAGAATAGAAATTCCTCTGGAAATATGTAACAAAAGAATTGATGGGGAAGGGCTCTTTATCTGATTGACCCAGGACAATTTTCCCTTGACCTTTCACAGATGCCAAGAAATGCTACAATACTGAGATTTTGAAGGTATATCTCACCTTCTCATATTCTACCCTGAGTGACTTCTCATCAATTTTCACCATATCCTCACTCCACTCAGTCAAATTAAAGATCTCAGCAATCTCAACCCTGGTGACCTTGACCATTTCAATTCCATCGTATGTCCTTACAATTCTAGATATTTGGTCATAATTTTCCACTATTTATTTGAACAGGTCAACATCCAAATACACATTTGGCACTACCACCTTCCCCATGTCCAATCTCCATGGGTTGCCAATAGGGATGCCACAATTTTGGTTGCCAAACCAATAGTTAAATTGTGTCCACCCAGTGTATGGTACTAAGGCATCTTTAATAGTGTATTGTTTATCAACAAGCTTCTCCATAATTTGTGTACCTAAGAACAATAGCTGACCGTTAGGTTTCTCAGATGTGGAGAGTTTTAATTGCTCAATCAAATCCTGAACCAGAAGTCTAATTGGAGGTTTTGACCCAAAGGGTTGGTATTTTGACATGGATTATTTTACTTTAGGTGCTATAGTTACAAGGTTTGTGCAAACTAGGGTTTACTTCTTAGCAAATTATAAGATTGTAGCTAGGGTATGGGTTTGATGCAGGGCAATAACAAGACTATACAAGATAATCATTCAAATTGAACATCAAACCTTAAAAGAAATGTAAGAAAACCAGAAACCCTACTGATAAAATGCTAGAACAAGCAGATTTTAGAAAATTTTAAGCAATTGAGAAGCAAGGTATAGATTTCACTTACTGGTTTAAAATCACTTTGAAAACCCTAACTCTATTCAACGAACGAGCTTGAAATTTGTAGCAAGAACTCCTCATATACGCAGGATGCTTTAACAATCTACAATTATGCTTTAAAGAAAGTTTTTATGGCTTTATGGTGGACCAATTTGGTAGTTCGGCACCATATATGCCATTACTATTCACTCGCATGAACCAGAACAGCTCACTTGGCCTTAATCTCAACATTGAATTTTAGTTGTTGATTCTACAGTGAGATGGCTCGATGAACGGACCAAATCTAGTCAAACAAGTTTTAAAATTTTGACTATAGACTCCCATTTCCATCGACCAACTAGAACATGCCATGTGGATTTTCCTACAAGTCACCTCACGGGCTCCACCATCTCCATAAGCTGCGAAAATGGCTACGTGTCATCCTCCCCGCTTCCCTACTAGATTTAACTTGTGTGCATCTTTCAGCAATGGGGAGGTGGGAAGTGGCCCAAATTAAATCTAGAGCCTTCAACCTATGTGCTCTTTACAACTAAAGCCTTTTCCTTAGTGCATAACCTTTGGATTTAATGGATGACCACAATCATAACTTCTTGTCCACATTTAAACCATGTGCTTTAAAAAGTTCCCTTAGTAACTCGACTATTAATCCATTTTAACATTATGCCGAAATGTTTCCAAAATATTTCATTCCTCACTATAGTTTTGTTGATGGTCCAGATTGTGCCAGGTGGTGCCTCCTCGCCTCCTTGTTGAGGGATGGGAAATGAAGGTGGGTCCCCCACAAGCTAGCGGGGAATGGCCAGGATCGACCCAGACCATTTCATCTCAACCATAGATCTCTTAAATTTTTATTCTCACTGCCTTTGAGGGAGGATGGGTCTCACTAACTTGATGGGACACATGGCACCAACCCGTCTGAATATTTTAATGCATATTAAAACCAAATGGGGGAGTAAGGAGTGGTCAAGATTAAATCAATTGATCAGACCACTCCAAATAAAACCCTCAATCTACACATGCACAAAGTTTGTACTTTAAAAAAAGGGACCCGATTAGGTTTACGAGTGATGGGGACATAAATTTAAGACCAATACTTTAGACCAATTCCATGATATTAAACCAGGACATGGGTATTTTAGCAAATATTAAAAAGGCTCGCAACCCATATAATTTGAGACAATATTTAAAGTGATTCGATAGGTAATAACCAAGAATGTTAGGCTTAAGGGGTCAGTGAGTAAATGGATTCAATGGAATAAGACATGACTTAAGAGACCGAGATCAGGTAAACACCGATCAACAGCAAATTAGAATGGTTGCAAAGGGATTGACACTTAGGGTTTTTAGAGGGTTTAAGGCATACGCATAAGCCTTAGAACATGAGACGAATAAAACCCTAAGCCTTAATACACATTCCAAACCAATACAATAGCCAAATTTTGCAACAATTGTCAATGGAAAACAAAAATTTTGAGGGGTACCACCAAAACATCTTCTTATCAAACCACAATACATCCATACTAGCACAAGAACTTGACAACAATCTCCCCAACTATGAAAATTCCAACATCCTTCCAACAACTCCAACACACAATCCCCATATAGTTGACATCAATGACCAACACTAGCAACTTTTGACACCAATGACAACACTAGCAACATAATTTCAACAATCTCCCCCTTTTTCATTGATGGAAACACCAGCTCTCAAAAAAACCATCAACAACAAATCTACAATAAGTAGTACTCCCCCTGACTGGGGAAACTCTTCATACTCTCATTCTCTTTCTCCTGAACATTCTCTCCCCCTATGGTCTTCAAACCATATTCAACCAAATCTCTCTCAAAAAATTCTAGCTCTCTCTCCTACAATACTCTTCTGAATTATGGTTTTTCAACCACTCTAACTCTCTCCCCATGTGGTCTTCAAACCCTATTCAACCAACTCTCTCTCAAAAAACTCTAGCTCTCTCTCCTATAATACTCTTCTGAATTATGGTTTTTCAACCACTCTAACTCTCTCCCCCTTTGAAATCAATTACAAAGGGCCATAGAATCATCCAAAAAAAAATTTGCATTGAACTCTATTGCTCTCCCCCTCTGACAGCACTTAAAGAGCAACACCTCTTTCACAGACTTGCTTTTCACAGAAGTACTATTGCACTCAACAATGCATGCATCAAGTTTGTACAATGTGCCATATCTGACACCTATAGAAATCACCATATCACCTCTAACCATCTTGTATCTTGCATCATAGAATACTACCTGCACACCAGCATCTATTAGTTTTCTCATAGATAACAAATTTTATGCTAATGTAGGGATATGCAACACACCATTAATTTGTTTTATTCTACCATCAAGAAACCTGATTTTAACTTTACCATAGACAACAATATTTAAATCATAATTATCACCCAAGTAAACCTTACCCCCATCAAATTCTTCAAATTCAGAAAACCAATCTGTATTAAAGGTCATATGGAAAGATGCACATGAGTCAATTAGCCATGCATCATTACCTGCATGAGTTTCTAGAGTTATAATGAATGCATCACCATCTTCCTTCTCCGACTCAAAATTAGAACCAAATCTCTTCTTTCTTTTCTTATTTTCTTCTTTGTAGTCCTTATGAATATTTCTAGGCTTACTACAGTTCCAGCAAATAACTTTGGACTTTCCAAGAGATTTAGATCTTCGCTCAGACTTGGATTTTTTGAGCTTCTCATTATTCTTTCCTTTTTCCTTGGGTATTCCATGAACATTTAGGGCCTCCTTGGTAGTGATGGATACCCTCCTCCTCATCTCTTCAAAAACCAAATAACCCACCACATCTTCAATCTTCAATATAATAGAAGCACTCCCAATAGCAATAACAAGAGAATCCCACAAATCAGGAAAAGAACAAAGCAATATCTGACGTTTCTCCTCCTCATCAATTTTGACACTAATTGATGACAATTGGGCCACCAAAATATTGAATGTTTCGAGGTGTTCTGTGATTTTTCTACCCTCTTCCATTATCAAGTAATACAATTTCTTCCTCAAGAAAATCTTGTTCACTAAATATTTGGCTTGATACATCTCACCAAGTTTCTTCCATAGTTTCTTTGAAGAGGTCTCTTCATGGAAATTGATTAAAAGAGTCTACCAAGCATAATCTAATTAGACCCTTCAATTTACGGTCCATAACATCATATTGAGTAGCCAAACTAGGATTTGTAGTCCTTGAAAATTTCTCATCAACAGCATCCCACAAATCTCAATCTATCAATAGATCCTCCATCTTCAGCTTCCACATCTCAAAATTATTTCTAGAAAATTTATCCACCTCTATTCTCCTTGATGAACTTGCCATCTAAAAATTCCTACAACAAGATCACAAAGTGTCTTCCACACAATCTCCCACTCAAATCTGGATTATTTCAAAAAACCCAACAACCCACAACTGAAACCAAAGGTGATTAGGCTCTAATACCACTTGTAAGGAAGCTAAGGTAGCGGAACAACTTCCTACACTAATCTTGAGAGGAGAATAATGACAAAATTTACAGATCTTTTCAATACTTATATAAAATTAAACATAAATATCATGCATACCACAACACAGTGATTTACGTGGGGAAAACCCTTTCGGGAGAAAAACCCCACACTCCAAAAGCTGCCCAATATATTATTAAAAAATAATAAAGATTAAAATATACTTGTAGAGGAGGCTTCTCATAGGAGTATCACCACTAGAGATCTAGAGATGGCACAACCACTATCAAACTCTCAGAATACATCACACTACCACAAATGTAATACAACACCCTCATAAAATAAGGTTAGCTTCTAGGGCAAGACAAGCCAACAAAATATCTACCATCAAATCTAAAACCTAATAATGAATGGTGTAGACTTATAATATATCATTAATTTACTGTATTTCAGTCATTTAAGAGTTTTTGTTAACAAAAAAATGTTAACATTAACACGCATGCCACTCCTCCCCTCTCCTCGTGCTCCCATTGTATATTGCACCTATCGATGTAACTAGGAAATATATATATTTATATATATCCTATCAACAATAAACCTTATATAATTGTAAGGTTGAGACATATTTTCCCAACAGGATTGAGATATGTTTTGTTCTTGAATGCTTTACTGGGTTCTTTGAAATATTTATTGTGCTTGTATTATTACATAAGATAGAAATAGGTTCATCATATGATTCTTTTATATCCTTCAATGTTTGCTTCATTTACAACACCTATGTGTAGCATGATGTTGCTGCAATATAGTATGCCTCTATAGTAGATAATGACTCCGAATCCTACTTCTTACTCAGCCAAGAAACCAATTTTCTTCCAAGAAAGAACATACCACCACTTTTACTTCTTCTATCATTTGTACATCCTGCCCAATCTGTACCAGTATATGCACTCAAAGAAAAGTTAGTATCCTTTGGATACCACAAACTATAGTTTGAAGTTCCCTTCAAGTATCTAAATATCCTCTTCATTGTTGTGATATGAGATTCTATGGGATCGTCTTCATATCTAGCCACAAGAAAGACATGTATGATATCTAGTCTAGTAGCTTTCAAAGTCCTCAAACATGCACTCATGATGGCCTTCATACCTCAAGCACCACACTATGCAGACTTAGTATGATAGTTCCAAAGACCAGCAAGAGCGGTTTAGGAAATACATATTGTTTTAATTTTTTCTTACACATAGTTTTAGGTTTTCAATTTCATATCTAAATGTAGGACAACAAATGCATTAGTCTTTGGATCAGCACGTTTGACCATGACTTTTCCACATTTGGCATTCATGAATGCTCGTGTTTGGGAAAGGTGAGCTATGTGAAAAAACAATGCTTATGCTCTAAGACAACGTATTTATAATAATGCATTTGAAAAAAAACTCGCACTTGCAATTTCACATTTGTATTTAGGGCTTTAGCACATTTACAAAGAAGCACGTGTTTGATTTTTTTTAGCAACGTGTTTGCAAGAAATTTTGTGTTTTCTTTTTCATCAAAATAGCTAGTATTTTTACTTGATTTTTTTGTAATTTTTACATCATGGGTGTTATGCTTGCAATCGATGCTTCATCCCATCTACTTGAGAGAGTGGAGACCGAGGCTTTTGGATAGATTGGCTCACATTGGATACTTTGAGATCTAGTTCTTAGTTGTTATTGGGATATATCGCATTGCTTATATGTCTGAGATCATAGCACATTGGGCTATGATGATCGCTTTGGTGAAGAGATGGAGATCTGATATTGCCAATTTCACCTACCCACTAGAGATTGCACAGTGACCTTAGAGGATGTATGGTGCATCCTTAGGGTTCCAATTCATGGTTCCTGAGTGGAGTACGATGTGGACCAATGAGCAGGGTCCATGGTGAGACTAATAGGAAGGATTAGCTTGCAATGATAAATGGGCAGATTGACCTGCATCCCTATGTTGGGGAGGTACATGACATCACCATTATATTAGTTGGACTGATCATGGGTCCTTTGATGCTTGATAGACATTCTTTATAGTTTCATGTTGGATGGGGAGTGATGATTGAGGCACGATGTTAGAGGGTGTCACCTATGCATGGGGACCCTACATTCTACCTCACTTATATCATGACATGTACTAGGTGTGTTACAAAGGAGCCACAACCTTATTAGCAAGTGCAAGTTTGCTTCATGTATGGGCTTGGGAGAGGATAGTTGTCACTCGGCATTTGGGAGTGGGAGAGAGAGATTTAGGAGATACTTTCTCATACAAGTATTTTGATTTCCTAACATACAAATGACCAAGAGAATTGCATTATTAGAGAAGGAATTTTGATGACATGACAGATTTTGCATGGTGTTTATGGATCTAGTGTGAGGCGTGGAGGGATGACCACCTCCACATGACCTATTATAGATAAATCTAATGGTTGATTGGGCAAACACAACACATTGTAGAGATATCTCTTCAAGACATGGTCCATAGGCAGTTCAGAAAGTGGCAGACTATATTTACCTAGGATTACCATGCTATATATGCTCACACTACTAGAGAGGTGTTGATGAGTGCTTTTTCACTACACAACACGGATAAAACACAAACTGTTCTATCTCTCTTGAAAGGTGACTCTTTGTAGAAAATCTTCAAAAAACAACCCCAAGGTTTGTTGGTGTAGGTTTTTATTTTCCTAGTGGGTTAATTTATTTTCCCTTAGTCCTAGGTTTTTCCTACACTTGTATTAATCTTGCTTAGGATAATAAAGTGAATTTATTATTTAATAACTAGGATATAAGTGTGTGGTGTTCCCTTCCTTAAAGGGTGGAATCACTTTCCACTTTTGGTGGCATCCTCCACTTTTGGTGATCCATCTCCACTTTTTGTGGTTGATTCCTATTGGTTCGATTTGCCACCTACCTCCTCTCCTAAGTTCTATATAAACTCACTACCTATCTTGTATTTGCATCTATTCATGCATATTTGCATTGTATCTTTTCAGCTTGGAAGCTATTAATGCATTTTGTAATATTGACATTGCAGTATCTCTGAGTTCTGGTGTGAATTCTTTATTCTTTTCTAGTTTATGTAACTTTGATTTTCTCTTAAAAAGTTCCTTGGGTTATTCAATCCATTTCAGATTTCTAACATGGTATCAAATCTTTTGTTTTGATAAATCTAAGTTCTTAGATTCTTGATTAAAAGATTGAGTTTCTTGTAAAAATCTTGTAAATTCTCGTATACTCTTCTCTTGTGTTCTTGAACAATCTGGAGAATTAGAAAGGGTTTGCAAAGATTTAATAACCTCTTTATTTTGCATATGATTTTGTGAGATCTAGGTGATTCTATCATTTCTAGTTATACTGGAAGCATTTTTTTCTATTCCAACGTGTCCAAAAGGCTCGAGAAAGTCATATTTGGCTTTTGTTTCATCCAAATTGGAGATCATTTGACATAGTTGTAGGCAGGGGTTTGAAGAAAGTCATTTTTCATTGGAGTTGTTTTTTTTCTTCAGAATTCCACCTTCAACTCATTTGTGAGAAAAATAATTTCTAGGTTTTGTAGCCAAGGTCCAAATCTCATCTAGGTATCTTTTAGATTTTTCATATCTTGTGCATATATAAAGAAAATTGATGTACAAAAATTGTCACGTGTCATTTTTCTACCGGCTGAAGGTTTAAAAAAAATCATTTTTTCATCTTCTACTTGTTGGATCAAAAAACAATTTTTTGAGTTTTAATCTTAGCATCAAAATATTTCTTGTTTTATGTTATTGTCTACAAACAGTGAGTATATTTTTCTCAAATCGAATCAGAAGTAAACTTTTTTGCTAGAAAACCCATTTCAAGGCTAAATTCAAATAATTTTTCAAAAATTCATAACTTTTGCTTCGAGCATTGGATTTCAACAAATAAGATATCATCGAAAAGTTGGAGATGAGAACTTTCCATCCACATAGGTATTGAGAAGATTGTTTTTCCATTTTCTACTAGATATTTCAGGTTGAAGTTGTCTTGTGCTAATTTCTTCAACATGTCATAACTTTCACCCTCGTGCTCCAATTTTTAGAAACGAATAGGCATTGGAAAAGTCTTGAAGAGCACTACATAGCCATAAGACTAATTTTTCAAGATTTTGTCTTACATGTATGTTGTATCATAATTTGTAATTTTGATTGTTTTGAGCCTATTGAGCATTATATCTTGGAAAAAGCTTTGTAAATGCACTAAATTATAAAGTGCCAACCTTATAATATTTCAGGGGGTGATCATTGATATTAGTGAAGAGGGTGGGAGTCTATTGATGTTCTCTTTTGGTTTTCTTTTGTAATCATTTGAGGATTGTATCATGGGTTTTTCTACTCATCCTTCTATGATAGTTTTGGATAAGGCTAATTATGAGTCTTGGAAAAAAGGCATTTTAACCCATCTCAGATGGCTAAAAAAATTTCCTTACCTTTATGGACTCATGCCTAAACCAAACACACCTGATAAGAAGAATGTTTGGGGTAATAGAATTGATCATGTAATAGGAATAATTGGTTGTCATGTTGATTATGACACTTTGTTGGCTATAGTGGGCATTGAATGTACTCGCACAAGCTGGACCAAGATTTGGGAGATGTTTGGAGACCCTCATATTTCTCCATTCCCAAATGATCCTATTGCAGATTGCCTCATTCCACTTGATGATGTAGATAATATACCCTATGATGATGATAATTTAGAGGACCTTAAATATTATGCATGTCTTGAATGTTCAAATGACACAGAGACTTCGCCTCTTGCTTCTCATCCTCATGTTGAGATTACATCAACATCACCTGTTGCATATTTAGATTCCAGAGATGCTTCATCAAGAGCCTCCAATGATACATTGTAGTAGGATGTAATAACCCATTTTAATTACTACTTAAATATCAATTGCAAATGACATTATGAATATTAAATTTTAAAAAGACATAACTTAAGTAGCTATTTTCAATCATAGCAACACATGTCTAATTAAAATATGAGTCATAATATATATTTATTTCCAAATGTCAATTACAATATCCAAGTTGACTTGGCCCATTAGGCTACATAGTCAATACAATATACAATTTTACATCAAGGTTACATCATATTCCTTTGATAACTTGAAAACCTCCAAGGTTTCCTTTTGACACTCGCCTCCTCTAGTGGAAGAGAACATGGCTCAGGTGTTTTACCGCCCAACCATGAAGCCGAAATTCTTTCTACTCAAAGAATTCTTGACCCTGCATGGAACGTTTAACAAGAGAACAATCTGCAAGGTGGAATATGTTGTGTGCCCAAACATCAACATGCATCTCTATTTATGATCAAAAAAATGCAATATATGTGCTAGGAATGGTAGAGAGTTTTATCACACATAAGTCCATACATACATAATGGGCTAACTACTTGGCCAAGCATTAAAATTAATTTGCAACAAAAGATAGGTTTTGGATAAAGCAAAACCTATACTCTCTGTACTCCATTTCGGCACCTATCCCAGAAGGTAACTTTCAAAAAACACACGTTTATTCCTTAGCAACTATCTACCCTCTAGTAGCATCTATCCTAAGGTGCTCTAGTTTACTTAGATGTTGTTATTATACTAAATAATGGGAATAATCCTTAAGTTACACATATCGATGGAAAAGTAATTTGGTCTACTTAATTCCTCAACTTAATAAAATTCAAAAAGATAATTTAAGTGGATCTCTTCAATACATTAACCATTCAATTCATACATATGTCACATGATTACATTCAATGTATTCTACCACTTCATATTTATCGTAATTCAGTATTCATTATAGAAGAAAAATAATTAAAAAAGTAACAAAAGAAGGTATGTCACAAGTATGTGTATGTATGTAGACGAAGGTCTATTCATACATATATATGTGCCAACTTAAGTTAATATATTTATGCATACATTCTGAAATAAATAACATTCTAATAGATTGCTTTCATTCAAAATTATGCTATAGATTGTCATATCATCTAATAGTCATACAAGATGTAAATTGCCTTTTTCAAAGAAAGAAGAATAGTTCAGTTTTGAAATAGTTACTACATATTGATACGTTGTTTTTATCATAACAATGTTGTTTGCAGAATTTTACAAGTTATTGTTCCAATGTGTCTCATTAACAATTTCAATTTAACCAATATATCATGTACACGATCAATATTTTATCATTCTGGATATACAAATATTTAAACAATACTAGTATCTTTTTGTGCAAATAAAAGAATCAAACGACATGCTTTTTGTTTTAAATCGCATACAAAGTTGGAACATTTATATTACTATTTGGGTTTGGAGAAACCCATGTTTCTATTGGTGACTGACATAAGATATATGTTCAAGCTACTATCATTTTAAAGAATGACTAACAATTGAATGATTGTTTGGTTTTATCATTACCATTATCAATAGCCAAACCTTGATGAATGTCGATTATTAGCTTACATTGTTTAACAATAAATTTGGTAAGACTCGTTCATGGAGATCGTTCTGTGGAATGATCGAGTATCATTCTAGGGAACGATTATGTGCATGCAATAAGGACTGGTGAATAAAAACATTGTGAGTTTTGCATGCAATCAATGATAATGGGAATCATTCTAAGAACGATCAAATGTTTACTCTACTGACATTCTAATATATGATCTTAGAGATTGTGCCAACATTCGATAAAAATAAAATAATACAAATATTATGCCTTCATTCACTGTGAATGAGGCAACATGGATAAATGCATAGCAAAAGCCACCCTTTGTTCTATGAACGATATCTAAGGCCATCGCACCCATATGGAGTGGTATGCCCATTCGGCCTTGTCAACACAAAGAGCAACATAAATGTAAAGGACATAGTAGAGATTTGGTGCTTCCCTTAAAGGGAATGGCGAACAATAAAATAAATCATACAATTTTTGGATACTCTAGCTATCGGCTTCTATTGAATAGCCATAAAAATGACTATGTATCACACATGCAAAACATAAACAGCAAGAGGGTGATTACAAAAAAATACAGTGCAAAACATAATCGGCTAACAAGCCAAAAGGAGGTGCATGCAAGATATGGTTGATATGGCTCATGTGACCAGATCGAGATTTTTATCAAACTCATCGATGACTTCTAGGAATCAATGCATAACATGATTACAGAATAATTCCCATCTAACAGTTTAACACCATTTCAAAATAAATCAACAAAATGGAAGGAAATGCAAATTTTGAAATAGACCAAACGGGAAAAATCAAGCATGTATCAACCATCAAATTACCTCTAAATCGTGGCTTTTCCTCTGTTGCTTTTTCCCTCTTTCCTAGTTGGTTTTATTCTCTTACCTGCTTTTTCCTCCACCTTCAGCACTATAGTTTGTCTCTCCTTCAATCTCTACTAGTGATTCGTGCTACCAAAAATGGTAACCTCTTCTCTTACCTATTCACATTGTTAAGGGGGTCATTTTACTTTATAATTCTCCTTAATTAGCCACCCCACTTCTGCAATTTGAATATCTTGGCCTTAAATTCGAATGCACGCCACTCACTCATTATGCCCTCCTTTAAATATTATTTGAATTCAACAATATGGTTTAATAATTTCGATCCCATATTAGATTTTATAAGGAATATGTATATATTTATATATATGCAAGCATATATATATGTATATGTGTATATATATACATATATATATTTATATGCGTATATATAGGCATATTTATTTATCACTGTTTTATTTTTATAACAGTATAGTGTTTATTCACTTTCAAATAAAGAATGAACTTTTATTTTATTTGGATAATAGTTTTTAAATGAAGTGGTTTTCTTATTCTTCAAGCATGCCATTTTAAATACATACATATATGTTTAGCCATGTTATTGTTTTCTTTTAAATTTTTGAAAACACAAGATCAAAATAGACAATTAAATAAGAAATCACATGTATATCATTCCACAAGCCTATATAAAATTATTTCGAATCAGATCAATATAATCTCCTATATGAAATTTCAAATGCAAACATCATGTCATTTTTTGGTGTGTGCACCCAGATTCCATCAAACTTACCATTCAATCCGGCTAAATGATCCTACCTCAACTGTGTTCTCATCCTTCAACCTATTTTCCTCCATTTGCACACACTTGTACTTACACAGTTCATCAGTAACGTTCTTTCACAATAAATTATAAGATAGTTCAAAAGATCACATAGTCAAAAGATGGTCAACTTCTTTCAAACATTTCAAAAATATCAAATGTTTCATTCAACATATTGAGTTTCCTCAATAATTCAATTTATCATATTATAATTTAAATGCAATAAAAGTTGGGTTATGACATCCTTCCCCTCTTAGAAGAGACATCGTCTTAATGACTGTTTAATCAAAATTAGAGCATATATGTCTCTTTCAACATCATATCATATTGTTTCCAAGCCAAAAAATTACAACATTCAATCCAAAATATTCAAACAAAATTAACAAGAGTTTCTTTCTAAGAAAGCAAATGTGGGAAGGAGTGTTCTATTTCTTCCACATCCTCCCAAGTAGCACTGTCTTTTGAATACTAGTCCCATTGGACCTTAAAATGAGCAATGTCTCTGCTCTGCAACTTAACATTATGATTCTAATGGGCTCCACTAGCACCACTCTTGGGTCTTGTACCTACAAATTTTTCCAATTAAGCACATGAGCTACAGCAGGATGATATGGATTAAGTAAAGAAACATGAAACACATTATGAAGTTGAGCCAGAGCAGGTGGTAGAGCAAGTCTATAAGCAACTGGGTTGATCACTTCCAAGACATCAAATGGACCCACATATCTCAGAGCTAACCTGGAAGACTTTCCAAAGGTAGTGGAACTTTTATGAGGCCTGACTCTTAAGAAGACTTTATTTCTTACCGCAAATTGTCTAAGAGTTTTATTCTTGTAGGTAAAACTCTTTTGTCGATCTATCACCTCCTTCAGTCTACTCTTAATAACTCTCATTTTTTCTTTCATCTCCTTGAGCATTTTAGGTCCTACTATGATCTTGTCTTCCAATCTATCCCAACTAATGGGTGTACGAAACTTTTGCCCATAAAGAGCTTTGAATGGTGCCATACCTAGAGATGTGTGATAAGAGTTATTATAAGAAAACTCTACCAATGGTAAGTATTCTTCCCACTTATACTGTTGGTCCATGCAGTACATTCAAAGGAAATATTTGAATACCCCATTTACCCTCTTTGTATGTCCGTCAATCTAAGGATGATAAGCTAAGCTGAAATTTAACTTGGTTCCCAATGCAATATTTAGGGTCATCCAAAATCTTGAGGTCATTTGCGTGTCTCTATCATAAATGATAGTCTTTGGCACTCTATGTAAGCGGAAGATCTCCTAGACAAATTTCTTGGCCAGGGTCAACGATCCATCCTTAAGGTTTCCTAGAATGAAGTGTGTCGCCTTGGTCAACTTATCAATCACAACCAAGATAACATCATGTCAATTCTTTCTCAAAGGTAACCCCTATACAAAGTCCATACTAATCACTTACCATTTATACTCAAGTATGTCATGAGGATACAATAGCTATGTTGGATGTGTATGTTCAACCTTGACTCACTGAAACTCTAAGCATCTGGCTACGTACTCCACTACATCCTTCTTGAGTTTAGGCCAAAATTACAAAGTTTTTAATTCTATGATCATTTTGGAGACTCTGAGGTGTCTTGAATAAGGTGCACTATGAACTTCCTATAGAACCAACTTCCTCATCTCTCCAAATTTTGGGATGTACATTCTTCTCTAGTATCTCAAAATGTTATCTAGTTCGATCTCATACCCATCAAACCAATGATCTAATGGATTCTCTTCTAGGGTTCTCTTCACTCTTTCGTAGTGATCATCTCCTTGCAAATGTTGTGTCACCTGTTGTCTCATATTAGACCTTGTCGAGATCATGGCTATCAGATGTATTTGTCTACTAAGAGCATCATCCACTCTATTCTCTTTTCCCTTTATATACTCAATTCCGAAGTCATACTCACTAAGGAATTCCAACCACCTTCTCCATCGCGCATTAAGGTTTGGTTGAGTAAAAATGGATCTCAATCCCAAATGGTTTTTCTTGAGTTCAAACGGCTTTCCCAATAGATAATGTCTCCACATCTACAAAGAATGAACTATTGTAGCCAACTCTAAGTCATGTCGCACGTAATTCACCTTGTGTTGTTTAAGCTTCCTTGATTCATACGCTACTACTTGTCCATCCTGCATTAGCACTGCTCCCACTCCCTCTCCTAAAGCATCTATGATTACAGTGAATCATCCATTAGGATCAAGGATGATCAGCATTGGGGATGTTGCAAACCTCTTCTTTAGGACTTGGAATGCTTTCTCACACTTCTTGGTCCATTCAAACTGTGTTCCTTTTCTTTGGAGTGACGTGATTGGAGATGCAATCTGGGAGAACCCTTGCACAAACTTTCTATAGTATCCTACGAGGCCCATGAAGCTATGGAATTCTAACACATTTTGAGGCACTGTCCATTTCATGATTGTCTTGATCTTCTCAGGGTCTACAGAGACTCCCTCAACTGAAATTATATGGACTAGATAATGCACCCTATCTTGATAAAATGAGCACTTGGATAGCTTCCCAAAGAGTTTCTTCTCTCTCAGCCACAATAAAACTATCCTTAAGTTCATATCATGCTATTCAATAGATTTTGAGTAAACTAGGATATCGTCTATGAAAATCAAAACAAATTCATCCAAGCAATCTTTGAACACACTATTCATGAGATTCATGAAAGTTGTAGGTGCATTGGTCAAACCAAAAGGTACCACAATGACTCATAATGTCCATTCCAAGTTCAAAAAGCAATCTTTGGAATATCTTCTTCCTTTATTCTCAATTGATGGTGTCTTGACCTGAGATCAGTTTTGGAGAACATTGTCACTCCCTTCATCTGGTCAAACAACTCATCGATCCTTAGGAGTGGATATCGATTCTTGATGGTTGCCTTGTTCAACATCTGATAGTCTATACATAGACACAAGGTTCCATCCTTCTTTTTCACAAAGATAACTAGTGCTCCCCAAGGAGACACATTGGGTCTTATGATCCCTTTGTTCAATAATCCCATTAACTTGCCTTCAACTCATAGAGTTCGATAGTGGTAATTCAATATGGTGCTTTGGATTGAGGATCAACTCCTAGTACTAGGTCAATAGAGAATTCAAATTCCCATTTCAGAGGTAACTCTATGAGTTCATCAGAGAATACATCTCATAACTCCTTGAGAATAGGGTATTCATCTAGATATGGTTTCTTGTTGTCAGGGTTACTGATATGCACAATATAAATAGCGCATTCCTTCTGATGAGCCTTTTTGAGCTACATAGCAGAGAACTGTCTAAGTCCTAAGGGTCTTTGCATCCCACAAATCTTGACTAGGTTCCCATAATCATCTAGATAACTAACTACCTTATCCTCACAGTTCACTATAGACTTATGCTCGGTTAACCAATTTATCCCCAAAATAACATCGTATGAGCCTAAGGGTGCCACATACAGGTTGACTTGGGTCTGGAAGGTTGGAAACTCTAAGTTGTTGCAAAAGATACAAGTGTCTACCCTCCGCTCTACTCAGTTTCCATTTGGATTTTCCATGAGTTTTCCATATATCTAGGTCTAATAGGTATCTTGGATATTACTCTAGGGTCTATGAAACATTCAGTAGCTCCAGTATCAATTAAAATAGAGATAGTTTGGCCATAGAGCTCAGTAGCTCCAGTATCCTGATACTCTGTCTACTTGTTATCCACTACAACGTAGATCTGATGATGTTGAGACTATTGATAGTTCCCTTCCCTTCACAGCTTCAACCGATGTAGATAATTAGAGGAATAATGATCACTTACACAAGTATAGAACCTATCGTGAGGCCCTTTGCGACCTCCTGGCTTGTCCTCTATGAAGCCCTTCTGCTTTTGGTCATCTTTGCTTTTGTTGTTATTTTCCTTCTTGCTCTTTCCACCATTTCCATCATCACCTTTCTCCTGTGACTCACTTCCCCTCTTGAGATTATGGATTTGGTGGTTCTTGTCTCCTTTCTGAAACTTCTTATTCCCAAACCGAAACTTAGGATTTGAATTGTTATGGAAGTTGGATAACTGCTACAGTTTCTACTCATGATTGGTGGCCTTCAGGAATACTTTGTTCATAGTGATAGGATCATGCATGTCCACTTCTACTCCAATGTGGGCTCTAAGTCCCACTATGAACTTTCAAATATGGAAACATTCATCTCCTTGATACTGGGGCACATACTTCAATAGATTGGTGAACTTTTCCCAGTATTAGGTCACAGTCATGCTCCCCTGAGTTAGGTTTTGGAATTTTGTCACCTTCTTGTCAGAAAAGAGCTATGGTAACCATCTCTTCCTAAAATATTGGAGGAAGAGTTCCCAAGTAATCTCACCAGGCTGAAGATTCCTTTGGGTCTTTTCATTGTCCCACCAAGTAGCTGCTTATCCTAAAATTTGATACATATCCCATGTCGCTTTAGTCTAATTAAATAGGTTACGAAGTCTAAAATATTTCTCCATCTCAATGATCCATGCCTCAACTCCTGCTTTGATGGCTTTACCATCAAACTTAGGTGGTGCTACTCTTTTGAGATCCTTTCCTAGTTCTTCCTCAATTCAACCTTGAGGACCTTCTCTTGGACCGCCTTCTCCCTAATTGACTTCTACATTCCTAAAAATTTGGTCCTCACATACCACTCGAACCTCATGTTTTGTGTGGTCCATATGAGCCTCTTTCATATTCAGAAGTTCTAGAATCTATTCCAGCCTCTTATTTGGCTCATTGTCTCTCCCACTACCACCTGTCTCTTATCTGGTGGTCACCATACTGACTCACACCCAACCTGCATCACATTTCATGTCTACTATAACTTAACACTAGGTTCTACTAGTAAACGTTCTTATTCACATAACACTACATATGCATGCATATATCACTCATTCATTAAAGACATACACATTCATTCACAGAAAAAACATGTTTTTAAGTTCTTCACTTGAACACACCAAAAAAACATCTTGCTTTATTTATATTATGTGTGGGTTACATGGGCCCTTATTTACAAAAGCTTCTTCTTTACATTAGTCAGTTTTCTCATTCTAAGAGAGAGGACACTCCTTTGGGTCCTCGTCATAATTTACATCAATTTTCCTACAAGAGGAGGGTTGAGCACGTAGGCTTTCCTTTTCCTCCTTAGTAAGGGTGTGTTTGGTCCACACCCTAGAGGCCAATATCTAATTGTGGAAATATTCTTAATCTTAGGAGTTCATTTCGAATCCTTAATCTTCTTGCCCATCTCCAGCTTAAGTTGAGTGAGGGCTTGAGCTAGAGTCTCATCATCGGGAATCTTGGGTTGAACCTTAGTTTTAGTGTTCTCTTCAACTATGACTTTCTTTTTTGAGGTCCTAATAGTCTTCCCTTTCTTTCTTCCTGACTTAGACCTTCCCATACCTACATTCAATCTAGGTTTGGTCAATCCTCAGGAAAACTCAAATTGGTCAAGGGTCAACTATCCCCCATTCATGGCTATTGTGGACTCAAAATGCCTAGAGTTGAACCCTAAGCTCTGATACCAAATGTAATAAACCATTCTAATTAGTACTTAAATATTAATTGCAAATGACATTATGAATATTAAATTTTAAAAAGGCATAACTTAAGTAGCTATATTCAATCATAGCAACACATTTCTGATTAAAATATGAGTCATAATATATATTCATTTTCCAAATTTCAATTACAATATCCAAGTTGACTTGGCTCATTGGTCCACATAGTCAATATAATATACAATTTTACATCAAGGTTACATCCTATTCCTTTGATAACTTGAAAACCTCCAAGGTTTCCTTTTGACGCTCACCTCCTCTAGTGGACGAGAACATGGCTTGGGTGCTTTATCACCCAACCACAAAGCTTACGCTTCCCTGAAATTCTTCCTACTTGACGAATGCCCGACCCTGCATGGAAAGTTTAGCGAGAGAATAATCAAAAAGGTGGAATCTAGTGTGTTCCCAAACATCAACATGCATCTCTATCTATGATCAAAAAAATGCAAGACCTATGCTAGGAATGGTAGAGAGTGTCATCACACATAAGTCCATACATACATAATGGGCTAACTACTTGGCCAAGCATTAAAATTAAGTTGCAACAACAAAAGATAGGTTTTGGATAAAGAAAAACCTATACCCTTTGTACTCCATTTCGGCACCCGTCCCGGAAGGTAACTTTCAAACAACACAAGTTTATTCCTTAGCAACTATCTACCCTCTAGCAGCATCTACCTTGAGGTGCTCAAGTCTACTTAGGTGTTGCTATTCTACTAAACAAAGGGAATAATCCTTAAAAACATATCAATGGAAAAGTAATTTAGTCTACTTAATTCCTCAACTTAATAAAATTCAGAAAGATAATTTATGTGGATCTATTCAATACATTAACAATTCAGTTCATACACATGTCACATGATTACATTCAATGTATTCTACCACTTCATATTTATCGTAATTCAATATTCATTACAGAAGAAAAATAATTTAAAAAGTAACAAAAGAAGGTATGTCGTGCAAGTATGTGTATGTACGTAGATGAAGGTCTATGTGCATACACATATATGTGCCAACTTAAGTTAATATATTTGTGCATATATTCTGAAATAAATACCATTATAACAGATTGCTTTCATTCAAAATTATGCTACAAATTGTCATATCATCTGACAGTCATACAAGATGTAAATTGCCTTTTTCAAAGAAAGAAGAACAATTCTATTTTGAAATAGTTACTACATACTGATACGATGTTTGTATCATAACAATGTTGTTTGTAGAAGTTTACAAGTTACTGTGCCAATGTGTCTCATTAACAGTTTCAAGTTAACTAGTATATCATGTAAATGATCAATGTTCTATCATTTTGGATATACAAATATTTAAACAATACTAGTATCTTTTTGTGCAAATAAAAGGTTTGAATGACATGCTTGTCATTTTAAATCACATACAAAGTTAGAAAATTTATATTATTGTTTGGGTTTGGAGAAACCCGTGTTTCTATTGGTGACTAATATAAGATATATGTTCAAGCTATTGTTGTTTTAAAGAACGACTAACAGTCGAACAACTGCTTGGTTTTATCATTAACATTATCAATAGCCGAACCTTGATGAATTTCGATTATCAGCTTACATTGTTCAACAACAAAGCTGGTAAGACTCATTCATGGAGATTGTTCTATGGAAGGATCCAGTATCATTCTAGGGAACAATTATGTGCATGCAATAAGGACTAGTGAATACAAACATTACAAGCGTCACATGCAAGCAACGATAATGGGAATCATTCTAAGAAAAATTAAATGTTTATTCTAATGGAATTCTAATATATGATCTTAGGGATCGTGCCATTATTCGATAAAAATAAAACAATACAAATGTTTTTCCTTCGTTCACTGTGAATGCGGCGACATGAATAAATGCATAGTGATTGCCGCCCTTTGTTCTATGAATGATATCTAAGGCCATTGCACCCATATGGAGCAGTATGCCCATTCGGCCTTGTCGACACAGAGAACAACATAAATGTAAAGGATGTAGAAGAGAGTCGGTACTTCCCTTAAAGAGAACGGGGAACGATAAAATAAATCATACAATTTTTGGATACTCTAGCTATCTGCTTCTGTCAAATAGCCATAAAATTGACTATGTATCACACATGCAAAACATAAATAGCATGAGGGAAATTACAAAAAAATACAGTGCAAAACATGATCGGCTAACAAGTTGAAAGGAGGTGCATGCAAGATATGGCCGATATGGCTCATGCGACCAAACAGAGATTTCTATCAAACTCATCAATGACTTCCAGGCATTGATGCATAACATGATTATAGAATAACGTTCATCTAATGGTTTAACACCATTTAAAAAGAAATCAACAAAATGGAAGGAAATGCAAATTTTGAAATAGACTAAATGGGAAAAATCAAGCATGTATCAACCATTGAATTACCTCTAAACCATGGCTTTTCCTCTGTTGCATTTTCCCTCTTTCCCAATTGGTTTGATTCTCGTACCTACTTTTTCTTCCACCTTCATCACCACAGTCTGTCTCCCCTTCAATCTCTACCAGTGATTCGTGCTACCAAAAATGGTAACCTCTTCTCTTACCTGTTTGCATTGTTAAGGGGGTCATTTCACTTCATAATTTTCCTTAATTAGCCACCCCACATCTGCAATTTGAATATCTTGTCCTTAAATTCAAATGTAGACCACTCATCCATTTTTCCCTCCTTTATATATTATTTGAATTCAACAATATGATTTAATAATTTTGATCCCATATTCGATTTTATAAGGAATATGTATATATTTATATATATGTGAGCATATATATATATATATATATATATGATATTTATATATATATATATATATATATATACATATATATATATATATATATATATATATATACATATATATTATTATATATACATATATATATATATTTATATTTATATTTATATATACATATATATATATACATATATACATATATATATATATATATATATATATATACATACATATATATTTATATTATTATATATTTATTTATACATATATATACATATATATATATATATATATATATATATGTTTATATGTGTATATATAGATTTTTTTATTTAGCACTATTGTATTTGTATAACAGTATAGTGTTTATTCACTTTCAAATAAAGAATGAACTTTTTTTTTATTCGAATAATAGTTTTTAAATGAAGTGGTTTTCTTATCCTTCAAGCATACCATTTTAAATAGATATATATATGTTTAACCATGCTATCATTTTCTTTTAAATTTTTGAAAACACGAGATCAAAATAGGCAATTAAATAAGAAATCGCATGTATATCATTCCACAAGCCTATTTTTTCATTCATTGAATCATTTCGAATCAGATCAATATAATCTCCTATATGAAATTTCAAATGCAAACTTTCATTTCGTTTTGTGGTGCGTGTACCTAAATTCCATCAAGCTTGCCATTCAATCCAGCTAAACGATCCTACCTCAACCGTGTTCTCATCCTTCAACCTATTTTTCTGCATTTGCACACACTTGCACTTACATAGTTCATCAGTAACATTCATTCATGATAAAGTATAAGATAGTTCAAAAGATTACATAGTCAAAATACGGTTAACTTTTTTCGAACATTTCAAAAATATCAAATTTTTCATTCAACAAATTAAATTTCCTCAATAATTCAATTTATCATATTATAATTTAAATGCAATAAAAATTGGGTTATGACATAGGATTAGTTATGTCTTTTGAATTCAATTCATTAGGACCAGTTTCTACCAGACATCTCATGTTTGTTTGTAGAGTCCCTCATTTTGGATCTAGATGACACTATTGAGGACATACATATTCTCTTTGAGGAACACTATTTGGTCCTTACATCTACTATTTCTACTTTAGATTTTAGATTTGCTTCCTCGAAAGCTTCCAATGACTTCTTGCAGTAGGATATCTATAGTCTTCATGATTCATCTTGGGAAGATATCTTGACAGGTATTTTAAACTTGTTTATGGAGACACATATTGCAGATTTGGGAGACACTATTGATGAAGTTCGTCTTCTCTTTAATGAATTTGATTCTTCTTCAGTTGTTGTGAGTGAACACTTTGACCTTCTTTTTCAATCTCTACATGATCATTCATTATAGTTTAACATGAGTGTGGATACTTTGGATCAACATTTGGAGGATACAGCTTTAGAGGAGATACTTGAGTCTTTGGATGGTGTTCTACATCAGTCTCTAGGAGATTTTGATTTGTCATCTTTAGCAGTGTGGCCTAGAAAGCCTGATTTGATTGTGGTAGCTTTCAACATCGACACGGGGAAACTTGAGCTGTGTTTAGAGACTCCATACAACTTGAGTTTTATTCCTACATATTCCTTTCAAGATTGGGGAGATAGCTCGCATACACCTTTGGTTTCTTCCTAAGGGAAGGAATGTTGTTCGACAATCATGGACCATATTCTACATCCAATTTCAAGCATCTACCATTGGATCTCTTTGAGGGGCTTCTTTGTCCTTCCACTTCATTTCTCTCTCTATTATGGGGGGTGTACTTTTTTGTGGATGGGGCTTCTTCTTCTTTAGGGAGGAATTTTATATGTACATGGGTACCTAACATGGCTTCATTTGTCGAGACCCATCATCTCTTGCATCCTCCTAAGCTATGCTTAAGGGGGGTGTTGGTGTAGGTTTTTATTTTCCTAGTGGGTTTGTAATGCCCTGAAATGAAACCCGAGAGGACAACACACTAAACACCTAAAACGGAAAAAAAATAAAAAATAAGTGCAATATTCACAAGATAGAAGATGAAACAATAGTTTTTTTTCTAATCTAAGTCCTCTAAGGTTCGTGACTACGCTACTCAATTCCTATTAACTAAACTAGAAAGAATGAAAAAATCATTACATTAAACCAATTCCATCAACAATATGAAATTACATTTAATCATCCCATTTAATTGAACAATCAATATGAAATAACCATATCATGTGATCAATAGATACCACTTAGAATCAATCCATTTAACTAACATATACAATAGCATCTTTTACATTTTCCATTACACAAGAGAGTTCAACATTTATTTACATCATTACATCGTTACATTTGAACAAGAATGTCTCCTCGTATACATGTGAGGAGAGTACATCAAAAGTATAATACGTGATAAAATAGATTTATGGTACAATACAAGTACATGAAATAATAATCCACATGAACTGGAACAAGTGCTGAAATCTTCAAATCTAGGAGTAATCACCATGAACACAAACAAAGTGAGGGAACCCAATGGAGTACAAGGCACATTCCACCCGACCATGTGGAACCCCAAGGTCCACCCCCCATGCTAGGAGATAGGATTAAGGTCCCACCACCAAATAGTCAAAAGATAGAAAACAACACAAAGGCTAACATGACACCAATGAACAAGTATAGTACAACATCATACGACAGTAACACCACTTCTAGAGGCACACAAACATCAAAGGGGAATGAGAGAAAATGGAATACTAGGTTGTCGTAGGAGGAGTTTCATCACATAGTTTTCTATGGGTTACCCAAGTAGATCTTCCTAGGCCCTAGCCCCCATCCTAGGTTACCCTGGTAGCTTCTACCAATCTCTGGCTCCCATACAAACCTATGTGAAATCAACATACCTCTCATGGGGATGAGGTAGTTGATCTTGCTATTCCAGGCCTTCTCAACTCATATCAAGCCTAAACGAGCACTTGATCCATGAGTGAGGCATTCACTTATCTTGATTAGTATGATTACTACCCAACCCCCTAGTTCATTTTAGGTTATCACTTAATTATGAAACTCCCACATGGATTACCCTAGCGCCACTTTGTGTGTCATCCCCCATTGAGAGCCACTCCCCTACTAGCAGCTCGGAGACCCAATGAAATCAAAAGAGGAAAGCCAACTTGCACAATCACAAAATATCATTAACATATACAAAAAGGTGAGGCAAAACCCTTCCCACACACAAGATCCAACCACATTGGTGAATATAGTGTCCAAGGCTAATAACCATCATACACTCATTTAACACAAAACAATCATCTCAAAGGATTATCAAAGAATTACATCAAGAAGAAATTTTTCCCCTAGCCTCTGGAAGACTCCAATATTCACTTCACAAGATGACTTAAATATTGGTACAAAACCAACAATTCACTCCCAAAACAACAATCATTCACTTGCTTCACATAAACCATTCAAAACAATAATAGAAAAGTAGAATCTAGAGTGGGTTACAAAACCTCCATATCATGTCACTGAATATTCATTCGCATTAATCAACTTGGACCAACAACAGAATCATGGAAGCATAATGATTTTATAATATAACCATTTCTAGTTTCAATATATTCCTCATAACTAAAACTAATCCAATTCCATAATTTGATTCTACATTTACTTAATTATAGATACATCAATTCTTTTAAACCAAATATTCTCTCTATTTCTTTTATTTACAAACACAATCAATTAACAATAAAACAACAATACTCCTTTTTAATGTACACAAATATACATATAAATTTATACCAAAGTATATGCATAAATATATGTATATATATATATATATATTTATATATTCACATAATAAATCTATATATATATATAAATATACATATACATATGTTGGTATATCATTAAACAAGGTTCTAATTTAAATTCCAGATACAACATTTTTACTTCAATATATATATATATATATATATATATATATATATATATATATATATATATATATACTTAAAGGTATCATCACAAACAATTCTCATGTCATATGTTCATTAACATCTTGTTGTTCAAGAAGCGTATTGTACACATAATTCATTTAACAACTTATACATAATGATGCATATGTATATCATACATTCCAATTTGAATGTCATATATATCATTCAATCCAAATCAAATATCAATTCACAGTATAGTGATGGAAGATTAAATCCAATTTCTATCAAAAAATGATTTCACCAATCGAATGCATACAATATGCATCTTAAATTTTATACCAGTTAACTAAAAAATTTCTATGACAATACTCTACCCAGCATGGAGAGAGGCGGCGACCCATAGTTAAGAGGAAATCGTGAATATACTAAGAGTTGCATGGCACCATCAAAGAAGAATAAGACATTTGAAAAGGATACAAACTCAATCTGAAATTATCGAACTATAGAGACTAAGCAATTGGTAGGCGTGAGGCCAAGCTTCCTCAGTCGCAACTAGATTATACCCAAAAGATGAGGAAATAGAGATGGTCGACCACCATCAAGCATGAAGAGAGGTGGCTTAAAGCATATATCAACCGAGATATCTTGCATTTCAAACCCAACTACAGAAATATTACGCCTCTAATGGAAAAGAATTTAAAGGCTAAGTAAAGAATTATGGCAAGGAAAATTTGAAATTTCCAGCATTAGACAATTACTAACTGGCTACTATCAAAACCTTCGAAGGAAAGCAAGAACAAATCGAAGCTCACAAAAAATTAAGAAAAGAGAATGTATTTTCTAGTGCAGATGAAATGCTTGGTTTATTTGTAGATGAATTGGGCAAAAGTATTAAACAGGCAACAAGATAAACAAATATTCCCAAACGAATTAAGATTTCAAGAGCTATATGGCATTTACAGAATAAGTACACTCAGAAATTAATAAGAATAGCTTGGTTTCTAGCAAAACAATAATTCCATTTCTATTTTCTACTAGTTTAGAATTCAGATTAGCAAGAACCTAGTTTTCTCATGTTGCCAAAGTGATAATTTGATGCAGAGCTCAATCCCAGCCTACTACTACAACCCCAACTTCAACACCTTCTAAATTTCCACAATACTGCAAAAACCCCCAATCCCAAAGCTTCCAAAACCCCAAGATAAGATTTCAAGAACCAGAAAAATGTTCATGGCAAGGACCAGAATTAATTTTTCAGAAGAATAATTCAAAATCCCCTTAACTAATTTATTTATTACTTCCCCCATCTGTAACTATATGCACTTCTTAATTCAATTAATTTATTTAATTTTCTTTCCACTACCGAAAACTGCCACAATTTATTATTATTATTTTTTATAAATCCATCTTACTTTAATATTTGCACAAAGTAATCAACTATTAAAACATTTAATTTATTAATTTAATCTTTCATATAATTTTGCTTGCACAATACAACAATTTAATGTATTTATTTTTAAACCATAAATTTTAATTTATTAAAAATCAAATAAAGACTTTAATAATATTTTATTTAATCTATACTTCAATTATATAAAAGCTTTTATTTTAATTATTCCAAAGCCTTTTAATTTTGATGATCTTTATTTTAATATAACAATTAATCAAAGTACAATCAACCAATTCAATCAAATACACAAAATACCCAGCAATACCAGACATCACGGCAAAGATAGAAAATAGGGCCATGACACAGGACACAAACGAACAACACTGCCAGGGTGACACGGATACACATCCTCGTCGAGGATGATGGTTCAACATGGGGAACCTGATGCTATCTCCAAATCAACTATCTCCATTGGGCATAAGGCACGCTCAAACCTGGAAATTCAGGTGGAGTCAATGCCTGGTACCTGCAACCTGCATCAAACCATAGGGTCGAATATGTACATAGACAAACAGTCAAACACACCATGAAGGGAAAATTGCAGCATCGCAGGGCACTTGCAAGCGAGAGATGCAACACCATTCCCCTTCACCAAAATACATCAATGCACAATGATCAAATACCAAATCATGATAAGAACATACATCCAATAAACACATAATACTCATATCAATAATAACCCACATAATCAATTAAACTGGTCTACTAAGCATGGTATAAGCATAAACATCAGAGATAAAAGTGTCATCAAGTATCATCATAACTGAGCATAAAAGTATCATAATATTCAAGTACAACCAAGTCACTGTCAAAACAAAAAGCAAACTGAGGGGCACTACAGGGTTAATTTATTTTCCCTTAGTCCTAGGTTTTTCCTACACTTTTATTAAGATTGCTTAGGATAATAAAGTGAGTTTATTATTTAATAACTAGGAGATAAGTGTGTGGTGTACCCTTCCTTAAAGGGTGGAACCACTTTCCACTTTTGGTGGCATCCCCCACTTTTGGTGGTCCATCTCCACTTTTTGTGGTTCATTCTTATTGGTTAGATTTTCCACCTACCTCCTCTCCTAATTTCTATATAAAATCACTACCTAGCTTGTATTTGCATCCATTCATGCATATTTGCATTGTATCTTTTCATCTTGGAAGCTCTTAGTGCATTCTATCATATTGACATTGCATAATCTCTCAAAGTTCTAGTGTGCATTCTTTATGCTTTTCCAGTTTATGTAACTTTGATTTTCTCTTAAAAAGTTCCTTGGGTTATTCAATCTATTTCAAATTTCTAACAAGGTTTTGGATGTCAGGTCTTGACGATGCAAAAATAGCTCAGCAGTTGATGTGATTTGTTGGAATCACAAGGGGCCTTTATGATTTGTGAAGACTGGAATCCTATGGTATTGCAATGAGGGTTTAATAAATGTGAGAATTGGTTAAAACCCTATCTGTAATTTTATAATAACAGACTAAAAACAACCTTCTATCATCAAATATAGCAGTTTGGGTGATGCCTTAATCCTATACTAACACAAATTTATAAAGAAATTACAAAAGTTTGAGGGTTTAAGATAAATCCTAATTATGAGAACATAAGGACAACTACAACAATGTTTGATACTTCAATAAACAAACTCCCTAAAACTTAGCTCTCCTTAACCAAGAGTAAACCTACAGCATTGCAAAACAAGTGCAATCTTTAGAGGTAACTTTCAAATATTTAGACTGTAACATCCATACATAAATGCATAAACATCCACAATTGAACTTGAGTACATTAAATTAGATCATACTAACCTTACAAAGCAATTTACCATTAGTAAATTATAAAAGGTATGGGTAGAAAGTTCATCAAAATATCCTAACACTTTGACATTATCGAAACTGAACATAAACTAATAATGTTGAAATAAAGTTGGAAGATAGAATCATGCATACATTCAAATAACACGAGGAAATCACCAACACTTCAATGCCTTCACTTGTATTACTCCAAAATGTTTATTACAACAATCCTTCTCAACCCCTTTCAAATGAGAGGAGGATGCCTTTTATAGATGAGTTGAACAAAATTAGTGGTGGAGATTATATCAACACTAATGGTTTAGATTTAATATCCCCTTATGGTTTAGGGTACATTCAATACATTTAAAATTACCCCTAATATAAAAATAGGGTCACATGTAAACCTTGAAGAATGTAAAATATCTTAACACATTTTATATTAAAAATAATTCTAGAAAAACACCTCAAAACTAGGTGCACGCACTTTGAGATAACTAATTTTGTCTTGTAGCTAGAAATTATAGATATTTATCTTCTATTATAATATTTCCAACTTCTTTCTCTTTTATAGCATATTTAACAAAATTAGCCAATGATGTGGAAAGTTGTTGATAAGGTGGCAACTGAGCTCTGTTGATTTTAAAGGCACTAACTTTGAATTCCTCAAGCAATTCCTTGTGCTGGTTCGCACAACCCTTATCTACTTGATTAACTCTTTTAACTTTGAAAATGCTCTGGTAACCATATCCATAAAATTTCCATCTAGGTCATCTCCAGGTCCCTTGTGAATTATCACCTGCCAAGCCTACTTGACAGCCTCACTATCTAGCTTCTCTGCAAAACTTCCATCTCTAGCCATGAGCTCCAAAAATGAATCACAATCAAACAGTAGATCACTGATATTTTCTACAACTTAGGAAAAACCTTAGAAATGATTTCCTTGTAGAAATAAATCACATACATTTAGAATTCTAGCTACTTCATGTCCTCCTTAGCCAAATTTTTTTCTCTCCAGAACTTCTATAGATAACGTTATGATGGCTTGCAGCTTTGAACACATGAGCTCATAATATTTTATGAAGGTAGTGCAATCCTCAATCTCCTTGTCAACTTCTACCTTCAAAATTAAGAAGTTCTTATGCATCTCAACTCCAACATTCACTGCCTTGCCACCTGTAGCCGCAACATGATCAATCTAATATAAGGTGACCTTCATCCAATTCTTCATTCTTTCCACCCTATTAACTTCTTCTTTGGATAAGATGGTGGGAGTTGACACCTCTACCAGAATTTCTTGTATAGGGGTGACTAATTGTTGGATAAAGGTGGTCAACTCTGCCACCTATTCCTTCAACTCCTTCTTTGTGGTCTAGTCCTTATCCATTCTATTCAAAATGGTCATCATCGACCCTTGGAATTCATCTATTTCATGTGTCTTTCTAGTCAGGCTAATGTTAATGGAAGTCACATTATATTCAAAATGCAAGATATTTGCAACATCCTTGTCCACTATTGAGGTGGCAATGTGGATTATGCAAGACCCTGATGCATCCTTAGTGATATGTGATCAGACCTTGGCCTTTTTCCTCTCCTTGGGTTGTTGTCCTACGCATGCCATGATAGCTTCAAAGTGGTCCTCAGGATCATACACCATAGGAGCTTTGTCCTTTAGTTGTCATTCTAGCCAAGAAGGAGTGAATGTCGAAGATGTGGCAACAATCTCACGTTCTCGTAGCTCCTCTTTCCTTTCTTCCTCAACATGCTCTTCTCTTACTACTTTCTCAAATTGAGCAGAATCAATATTTGCTTCCTTTTCCTTCTTCTCCTCTTTTTCTTCTTCTTCTTTGAGCATCTCCTCTTGTGTTTTATCATCCTTGGGGATCTCCTCTTATTCATGTTGTTGTTTTTCATAAACTTCATTTGTTTTGTCTCCCTTGGATTCCTTTCTTCTTCATCATCATCATCAGTTGCACCCTCCTTTGGCTCAACAACTTTGAAGCCTTCTCTTGACTCTTCCATGTGATCTTCATGCTCAGATGTCATGGATTCATCACCCATGTCGGTTGCATCTTTGAGCTTATCCCTTTCTTATTATTGCATCTCCTCACATATTTTTTCAATATTCTCCATTCTTGGTGGTTCCAAAGTAGGAGGATGAATAGGAAGGGAAGCAGCAATCTGAGTCATACGAAGCCTATTATCATGGGATAATAGGGCTTCTAACAAACCCTTTGTCATCTTTTCAAGGATGCAACAAAATTCTTTGGTAGAGAGGTAGAAAAAGGTGAGATAGAAGAGAGAGTAGGCAGAATTGTAGAAAAGGTAGGCTAAGGAGGTGGAAGTGAGGAGGAAGAAGGGGATGATGTGCCAAAGGAAGAAGACTCAACCAAAATTACTGAAGTGACTAGAGTGGTGGAAAGAAGGTGGATAGAGATGTCTATAGTGGGTAGAGAATATATGGTTGGTGGAAGTGGATTGGAAGTGAATGGAATCAACATGGTAGATGGAGGTGTTGATGATGGGTGAGTGGGTGATTGAACTTGAGAGTCTTCCTCCAGTGGCGACGGTTCCTCCTTAATAGTTTCCATTATGAAAGTGTCACCCTTCTTCACCTTCTTGGAGATAGGCCTCCATCCTTCCACAACCTTCCTCTCATACACATGATGCTTTTATGTTGGCTACCTCTTTGGTACCTCCTTTATTTTTCGAGATCGGGTAGTAGGAGGAGAATGGTGCTCTTGCTCGATGAGCTCGCTTCGAGAGAAACCCCTTGAGGAGCTTCATCTTTTGTCTTCTTGTTGTCATCACTTCCTTGTGCCCTTTCATGTTCCCACTCACCATAGGTGAGCTCTACCCCTTGTTTCTCTAATTGAGATATTTGGGCATCAAGCCACTTCTTCATTCTTTGCAACACCGAGCGGGTAACCACATCGATATATGTTTCCTCCTCCTCAATCCAATCAATCAAAGGAAGAGAGAGCTTGGCAACCTTATTGTGATCTTCTCTATCCAAGTTATCACCATCTTCCTATAGCTGATCAGGGATGGTGTATAATTCCAACGTCCTTATGAACTCCAAGGACATCCTTATGTAAATTTTCTTCCTAACCTTGTGGTCATCTTCACAATTTTCCCAAAATTCTTCCACATGCCATTGATGAGCATGTTGTCTCCTGACCTACTATTTTAGCTTTCCTATGGGATCCACATATCCTCGTGCAGTGTGGAAGAGTAAACCAAACTCTTGAATTTATTTATCAGAGCTCTCAGCAATATGGACAACGAGCATGCATATAGAGCTCTTCGTAGAGTCATGGGATATGGTACCCCAACTCTATGCTTTGACTATAGAAATTGGTGAGATTTACAAAGTTTCCTTGTCAATTCTAGCATCACCATTTTATTTGTGGGGTACCTAGGAAGCCTATATTGAGTACTCGAAAAACCTTCAATTCTGAAATAAGTGAACTGTAGAAACTAGATAAATCGTTAACTAAAGTTCTTTACCATTTCCTTGGCAGAATACGACATACTATTCCCAAAATATCTAGCTAAGGATATGACAATATGCATGATAAAAACATCATTTACTTTTTTAGAATTCATCTTTTAGTTCTTGTATTACAACTACGGGTAGCACTCAAAAAATATGATCGTTGGGGCCTGTCCCTAGATTCCCTTTACATGTCAAGCCTCTATAAGGAAATTTGGCTGCTAGCAAGTAGATGACATACAAGGTCATGTAGAATTGGGTCATCTTCTTGAGCAATATATATTGAGCATAGATGTTATCATCGATAGTCTTCGCCCATTAATTGAATTTGGACTCCCCCCTTAGTATCTCCTCAATGAAGTAGTACATCCATTTTCCAAACATATTGGAAGTGGGGAGCCCCACAACCCTGCTCAACAATGCTACCAGATCATTCACCTCCTCCACAAAATCACTTCTATATAGCTTCTTTGGGAGCTTTCTGGCACTAGGTCGAGGAGTGTGCATCCATTTCTTATCAATCACTTGGAGGCAATCTATGGGGTTGGTCTGCCACCCATTAAGAGCATATTCTTTTGAACACACCTCCATTTCTGCAAAAGGATGGGATCCCGAAGACTCTTGCAATGGATGGAGGAAAAAAGTCATCTACCACCCGTCCTTTAGATGCGACTATCCTTCATGTATCTTTATGGTAGAATCATTCAAATCCATGAATAATTTTAGGGCTGATTAAAAATGGTGGGAAACCAACTATGTGCATAATGCCACTTTTCTTGATTTTTTGGGCCATATCATTCTCTGGATCAATGAGTGTTCACTCTCGGAACTCGTCAATGTTCACATTCTCGATGTTGGTATTAGAATTTTTTTCCCATTTGGGAAAGATTTTCAATGTGGTCTCCAAACCGTGAAACTCATACTTTATCTTGGTTGATTTTTCTTTCTCTAGCTTTCCTGCTTTCTCACCCTTTTCCATATAACCTGCATGAATGACACATAATGAGTTATGTTGATCAAGTGACAAAAGTTTGTTAGTATAATCACAAAATACATTATCAAGACCAACATCATCATAAGATAATCCAATATCAAAGAAAAATCATTAAATTTCACAATTTGGGAGAAATTCTAACATTTTGCGAGTTTTGAAGGTTTACAAGCCAAAAGCATGTGGATACCATTAGGGTGTGGGTCAGGTCAATGCAGGTGTCAAAGGGTTGCAGGCCAAGCAAATGTGGGTGTGAAAGGGTTGTGGGCCGAGAAAATGTGGAAGCCAAGCTAAATGGAGCCAATGAAATGGCGACCGGCAAGTGGAAACCTACAGGCGTCATCCTGCAAAGCATTTTCCGCAAAGCTTGAACTCTTGGAAAATTTTAGGTTTATCCATTTGGCATGTGGGAAAATGAATACATTCGGAAGTTTTGTAAGGCTAACACTTAAGATTTTCAATCAATTTTTCTTGTACGAAAAAGGGTAATGTAGAAACCATTGGGTAGGAATTCGTTTATTCCTATGCCACAAATTTGGCATGGAGTCAATGGAATCTTGCATATGGAAATCCATAGAATGATTCCTGCGAAGATCCAACACTTAACATTTTTGTTTAGTTCATTGAAGCACATGGGGAAATGAATATTCATTAAATTAAATGTTTAACACTTGAGGTTTCATCATTCTTGACTATGTGAAAAAGGGAGATGCGAAAGCTACTAGTGCGAAGGTTGGAGGTGCTTGTGCTATAAATTTGGCACAAATAAGATGGCATCTTGCAAATGGCCTTCCACCTGCACATGTCTACAATGACTCTTATTTTTTATTTCAAAGGTTTAAGTTTGAAAGCGTTAATAGTTTTAACCCTTACTCTCAATGCTTGCGGAAAATGACATTGTGAAAACCAAGGGAACTCAAGCCATTTCATTTGGAAACATAGAAGTGGCATCCCATGATGAAAAATCTTCAAAGAATTCCCATGAGGTAGAAAAGTATGAAGAACTCAGAATTTTAGCATTGAAAAATACTTTGCAAATAAGGCCATCCTATCAACACACCTCTACCACTCGATCATTTTAAAGTTGAAAGATGCAAAAAACTTATGGAGATAGATTCATACCTCAAATGATGTAGCGAAAACCAAAGCAATGACAATCCCTTAAATACACCAAATCACGAAAGATCTCCTTAAACACGAAATCCTTAATCAAAAAGGTGAGAAATGAATCGATTATGACTCATATTTATAGACAAAAGCCTCATAAATGCAGCAATAAATGCGAAAGTATTTTGAAAACCATGCAAACCCTAATTTATGGAAACCTAATGGTCGGAAGCCAGGGAGTTGTGGAGAAGAAAGATGTGGAAACCAAGACCATTCAATCCAAACGACTGTGGAAGTCGAGGTGAAGCGGGTCGAGATAATGTAGAAGTCGTCCATGTAGAAGCCAACACTCATGACGCCACTACTGTAGAATTCTGCAAGCCAAATTTTGCAGGTGGAAACTCGCATTAGAAAACCCATAGATGGAAAATTTCACTCTAGCATCCGCCTCGTGGAATCCTGAAAAATAGATTCCTGCAAGGAAAAACCTGCACAAGGAGACAACCAAATTTTTAGGATTTTCAAGGAGCATTAAGATTTTGAAGGAAAAAGTAGACCAAAGGTCAAAATGCGAAGGCAAAAAGCAAAACCAAATGGATGCAAGCGAAGCCAATGCAAGAAAAAGCAAAAAGAAAAGAGGCGGTCCTCATTTCGCAGGGTGTGTGTGCAAAATGCACAATAGGAGGTTCCTACATGGGGTCCCACAGCATCGTCCAGGACAGCACTAGTAGAGTTTGACCAAATGGCTCCCCTGGCATGGGGATGGGTGGGTTGTCCTAATGATTCAAGTACTGCCTAGGATTATGATTCTTGGTGGGCTCAGAGGTGACCACTTAGGTTTACTCTTCCTCTAGGAGTTGGGGTACCAAGAGCCATTGGGGCTCAATGGAGGGATGGAAGAGGACCTAGTAGAGAGGTCAAACAAAGACAAAGAGTAGTTGTAGGGCACCAACAGCTAGTACAGGTTGATCAGTAGGCTCCTCCCATGTAGGATCATCCATGACAAGATCCTTCACAGCAGGATCAGCAGCATGGACCACCTCCTTATCCAAATCAGCAACAAGAGGATAGGGGAGACGATGATGTGAGATTGGCTATAGTGGTAGTAGAGAGAGACCAAGCACGTCTAGAGAGCAATGGCTACAGAGTAGAGAGAGATCAGGCTCTTACGAATAGAGATGCTCGAGCCACAAAGAGGGATACAGAGAGTGCTCATTAGCAAGCATTCAAGGGACATATAGCTCAAATTACGACTGAATGGGATCAGTCCCACAATGAGAGAGACAACCATCACTGAGAGAGACACCGAGCACAGTAGGCGTATTCATTTGGATATTATACGGGGGTCCATGGTGACCATGGATTGTCACATGAGAAAGAGAACCTTATATAGGAGGTGACTTACTATCATACTCTCTATGAGGTGATAGTCCTGTGAGAGCGGAGGTTGCCAAGATTTGCAACAAGGAGCGCGAGCACAGGAGCAGGGCCTAGTAAGTTTGAGGGTGGTTCTATTAGTCGGTCTTCTCAACCATATAGGCACATTCTATAGTTACATAGGTCACCTCAGCATGGTGAGCACACTCAGAGGTCTCCAAAGCATAAAAATGATGAGCAGATCATGAGGCCACCTCCCAACTAGCTTCCTCCAGATGGAGAGGAGCACAGGGAGTGATAGGCATCTATACAAATTTTGATATTTATCTTGATGCACCTTTGATATAGACATGACTCTTTATGATGTATATATATTCATTGGACTTTTCTTCCTCATATATATGTATTTATGATGTATCACACATGTGACAGTTTATGATATTCCATGACATTTTAATTTTTTATGATGATATATGAAATGACATGATTTTGATGCGGCTACTAATGTGTATGTTTTCTATTTATGTTGTGTATGATCATGATTCTATATAATGCCCATGATTATGGTTATGATATGGATGCATTGACGATCATGAGATTATGATGATGCATGGTTTATGATGCAGGATGTGATGTTTTGTCATGGATGATATGTGGATATGATTGTTTTTGTACTTTTCTGATATTTGGATAATATGCATGTTGTATGGATATTGCATGATATAATGATATATAATATATGATATGCAATGAATGTATGCATAGATAATGAGTTTTTGGATGCAAGATACACATGATACTAATGATGTTATGAATGCAGGATGCAGAGGATTGATGTTAGTTAGCAGAATGGTTGGAGAGAGATTAGATAATAGAAGAAATAGATAATATTGATCCAGTTGTTAAAAATGCATTTGTTATGAATGATAGTGATTTGATATTTGATGATGTATGAAATATGTGATGAGTATGCTTTTTATTTTTGGGAAAACTAAGTAATTTGCAATCCTTATTAATGTAGAAAATAGAAACGATGCATCAAGGTATGAACAACCAAGGTGGCTTTGTATCTATTGTGTGGACTTTGACTCTACAAACAAGAGGAGTATTCCTATTCATTCCATACATAAAAAAACTTCATTATGAGTGTATGGTTTAGAATTTCAGAGCATGTTGGACCAATGCACTAAGAGGTATGAAGAACCTAACATGCACGACCACTTTATATTGCCTAAAACGACTTCCACACACACAAGGAAAGTATTTTCCATGGTTGTATCACAAGAATAACCAAAAAAAATGACATATGAAATCAATGATCATGCCCCATTCCTTCCTCTAGATAGAATATTTTTTGAAGACATGCTCGAGAGGTCATCAAAATGAGACAATAAGATAAATGAAAAGATCAAAACAGACGAGCAAAGTTGCCATATCACATGCCAAAGATATTTTTGTTGAGGGATGCTATCCATTGATGATTCCCATTGTAGGAATGATATATCCATTAAGGCTCATACTAGGATTTCAATGGTAATGATAATGACGATTGATAGACAATTGATATTTAGGCATTGTTTTATCCAATGATGATCAATTTTTCATTATTTTTGCTTCAATATTTTACATTTTGATAGTTTCTATGTTTGGTTTGATTGTGTTGTCAAAGGTTGAGGGAAATGATAATTTTATTATGAATGGATAGTTTATTACGGATAGGCAATGATGGAGATGGTATTTTTTGAGATTTTTTGAATTTTTTTTGTGCTTTTGAGGTTATTTGAGGCTATTTTTGGTATTTTTGAAGATATTCTGATGTTTTTGGTGTTTTGAAGATATTTAAACCCAATAAAGAGGACCTAAGGGGACTAACCTAATGCCTTGAGGGTTCATCAATGATAGCCTTTCCTATTTAACTATACAAAGGCTTCATAGTTCGATTATTAGACTGGGCTATTAGCTCATACTTAGATGGCTAATAATTTTTTTGATGTTTTTTGAAATTTTTCGACTATTTTTGGATATTTCATGAATATTTGGATTTTTTTTTAATATTTTCAAGATTATCTGGATGTTTTTTTTAATTTAAAAATTTATGTGGATGTTTTTGGATTTGGGGGATATTTGGATGTTTTATACTTTCAGGATATACATGACTTGAGATATGAACAAGGATCCAATCCATCTACCAGGTTTAGGAGAATGCCCCCAATTAGGTATAGGATTACATTTATTAGGGATAAATGGGATGATGTGGATAGAGGGTGGTGAAAGTGCGATGAGGTTAGACACTTTACAAGTAATCGAGCCATGGTTGGACACACATTTATTATGGAATAGATGGATGGAATGGATGAAAGTGTGATCATGATAATGGATGGATGGGATGGATGGGATGGAGAGAAATTGTGATAGATGATGAAGCAGATCTTATTGAAATGTGGTGCCTATTTTCTAGATTTTCACCACGGTACCTATCCTAGAAGTGCCACAAAAGTGGTTTTCATTAAAAGGATGATTTATTTCTCTTTATTATGTTTAATATTTTTCTCTTTTTTTTAATTTTTTATTTCTTTGCTAGGATATTTTGATAGGCTAGGTGTAGAACTTCTTAAGATGGCTATTGTTGATAGGTTCTTCCAAAGGTTCACCTTCAAGGGTAGCCAAAGGTTCACCTTCAAGGGTAGCCAACTAATAATACACCTGATCCATAATTTGCAATGATCACAAAGGGTCCCAACCAATTTGGTTCAAATTTCCCTTTTCCCTCTTGATTTAGCTAAATCTTTGATTTTCTTTCAAGACAAGATCACCCACTTGGAATTTCCTATTCTTGGTTCTCTTATTATAGATGTACTTGAGATGGTTTTGATATTCCTATAGATGATTGAGAGCACTCAAATGTCTTTCATCTAGTAACTCTAGCTCTTGTAGTTTGGATACTTAATATTCTTCATTTTTTACTAGATTCTACAAAGATACCCTTAAGGAAGGAATTTTGACCTCTATACGCAAGATAGCTTTAGTTATGTATATGAGGGAAAAAGGGGTAGCACCAATGGGTCTGCAGATGCTTGTTTGATGGGTCCACAAAGCTCGATTTTGTTGGAGGTGCCAGTCATAGCCGACGTCATTAACTGTCTTCTTGAGGATTTTAAGGATAGTTTTATTTGATGCTTCCACCTGGCTATTTCCTTGGGGGTAGTATGAGGTGGAAAAGTGGTTTTTGATGTGGAACTTGGCACAAAGGTCATAGCCATCTTGATTCTTAAACAGAGTTCCATTATCGGTTATAATGGTTTGAGGTATGTCGTAGCAACAAACCAAATAGTTTAGAATGAACTTAGCTATTTTCTTTCCTGTGATATAGGTTAAGGTTACAACTTCTATCCACTTCATAAAATGCTTCATGGAAGTTATAATGAATTTATGTTTTTTTAATGAGGTACCTGGGATATCTTGCTTATGAGGTTGATTCCCCACTGCGAAAGGGGCATGGTGTAATGATTGGGTGTAACTCTTGTGTCGGTGCATGAATAAGATCACTATGTTGTTGGCATTGAAGATATTTATTAGAATATTGATTACCTTCTTACTCAATCGTAGGCCAATAGTATCCAGTCCTTAACAAATTATTGACTAGGTTAGGTCCACTAGAATGTGACCTACAAACACCTTCATGTACTTCTTGCAAGGTGATCAATGCATCTTCAGGGTTAAGGCACCTAAGCAATATTCCATTGAGACTTCATCACTATAAAATATCACCAAGGATGGTAAAGCATGAGGTTTTTTGGATAAAGGTTTTCTTTTGGTTGCTAGTAAGGTTAAAGGGTATGGTTACATGTTGAAGATAGGCATAAATATCTTGATACCAGGGTGAGTCAGGACCAACAACATCACACACAAGTTTAGATTCTAGGACATTGAATGCAAGTATAAGTAATTTCTCGACAAGAAACTCACATTTATGACTATTTTGTGGTATATCAAGAATAGAACCAATAGTAGCCATAGCATCAAAAACTCTTTTATTGACCCTAGGTATGTATTCAAAGATAATGACTAGAAAATACTGCTTGAAACTATCTACCATTCTTTTATAAGGAAGAAATTTATCATCCTTAGGTATTCATCATTCACTTGTTGGATTACTAGATGTGAGTCACCATAGATTTGCAATTCCTTGATTTTCCATTCAACTATCATTCTTAATCCAGTGATCAATGCTCTGTACTCTGCTATATTATTAGTACAAGGAAATTATGTATGATTTGGGTATACTATCTCCTTGAGGTGTAATAAAGAGAATGCCAACTCTTGATCCATTTGAGTGTGAGACCCGTGGAAGTATGATTTCCATCTACTTGTTTGGGTCATCACAATGATTCCTTCATATAGGAATTCCTATATCAAAGGATGGTGGTCTTCAATAAGTGTGTTAACCAATTGATCCACTATCACTTATCCCTTGATTGCTTTGTCATCAACATATTCTATGTGAAATTCACTAAGGATCATAACCCATTTCGTCATCCAGCCAGTTAGGGTTGCCTTAACCAAGAGATATTTCAATGGGTCCACTTTAGAGATGAGCTTGATCTTTTGGTTAAGCATATAATGTTTAAGCTTTTGTGATGCAAAGACAATGGCTAAACAAGCCCCTCCACAACTGTGTAGTTTAGTTCATAGCCCACTAGTGTGCAACTATATAATACATCACTCTTTCTTTACCGTTCTCATCATGTTGTGCTAATAAAGCACCTAGGGTTGCTGAAGTTGTGGATATGTAGAGGATTAGTGGTTTGTCTAGTAAAGGAGGCATCAAAATAGGTGGTGATGCCAAATATTATTTAATCTATTGAAAATATTTCTAGCACTTCTCTGCCCATTTAAAAGAAACATCTTTGTGAAGTAGATGTGTGAAAGGATGACACTTATCAGCTAATTGAGCTATGAATCTCTAGATTGACTGAAGTTTACCTTGAAGGCTATGCAGTTATTTCAAACTCTTCGATGGAGGCATTTCCAGGAGGCCTTAACCTTAGTAGGATCCACTTCTATACCTCTTTAGGATACAATGCACCCTAGTATCTTTCCTTATGTGACACCAAAAACATATTTCTTTGGATTGAGGCGTACCTTATACTCTTCTAACTTGTCAAATATTTGTGCCAGGACATCCAAGTGACCTTGTCTTGTTCAATACTTTGCTAGGAGATCATCTACCTAATCCTCCACGGTGATGTGAAACATGTCATGAAATATAGTTATTATCGCCCTCTGATAGGTAGCTCTGACATTCTTAAGCCCAAACGACATTACATTCCAACGATAAGTTCCCCACGGACAAGTGAAGGCAGTATTGTGCTTGTCTCTTGGTGTTATTTTAATTTGGTTGTATCTCGAAAAACCATCCATGATGGAGAGAATTGTGTGACCTATTGTTAAATCCACTATGATGTCTATATTCGACAAGGGAAAGTCATCCTTCAAACAAGCTTTGTTGAGATTTCTAAATTCAATAAAAATCCTTATGGCCCTAGTAGGTTTAGAAATTGGTGCAAGATTCAATACCCACTCAAGATAATCAATTAGTCTAATGAAACCAACATCTAGGATTTTTTGTAGCTCCACCTTAACCAAAAGTGCTATATGTGGATGCATCTTGCGAAGTTTTTGTTTTACCTTTTTTGCCCCAGGAAAGACTATTAAGTGATGCACCACTAAGGATGGTCTAATCCAGGCATATCTATATAGGACCAAGTGAAGTTGATTGTATGATTTCCTAAGAAAGATGTGAAATTCTTCTTCTCTTTAGGATCCAAAGAAGCTACATAGAAGGTGATTCTAGGTAAATCAGATGTTCCCACATTTATTTTCTTAGAATCTTCCACTAGTACTATTGATCTCTCTTTGTGTTGAATGATGTCGAGGAGATTGAATCCTCCATATTTGGGTGCCTCAAAGAGTTTTTCACCCTCAAATACATCATTTATTTTTACTTTTCCATGATCTAATAGCACTATATCATGGTTTTCACTAGGGGGTCTCTTTTCTATTTTTTTGGTTTTTACTTTTGATTGAAGGACCCAATCTCTCCACAAAAGTATGATTCTTCACCAAGTTCTATGTCAAATCCTACCTTATGATCTCTAGGTGGTATGCCATCTCTTAGTCCCATAAACTTAGCGATAGCTTCGTCATTTTGGAATATGTCCAGAACCGATGCTCATCATTGATCCCAAATAATCAATTGAGGATAGACAAGTTGAAGTTCATGTTTTTCCAATGGGTGGTCAAATGAAAGGGTAGTGATGGTATTAATGAAAGAGTTCTTGAATAATTTGGTGATGTAGATGAAAAATTCTTCAATAGAATCATCATCCTCATATGTCTTAACCACAAAAGAGGAAGGACCTTCCTCGTAAGAGGTATTTTCAGTATTAGGAGTAACATTGTCCAATGAACCATAACCTAGTCCTTGATTCTTCTTACGCTTTTCAAGGATAATAGGTTCTCTCATACCTTGCTCATGTATGCCAATGCCACCTTTTCTTGTAAACCCCATGTTTTTTATAAGTTGAAAACCTTTGTTGTTGTGATCAAAAGAAATAGGTCATGGCTCTTGTTCTTCTTCTTCATTGTATAACCAAGTATTTTATCTTCTTCACCTATAAATTCCCTATTCAAATATCCCCATTTAGTGAATACCATGGGTTTAAATTCAATTGTAATAGTATGAGTTTCCTTAATTTCTTGTGGCTTTCCATATGATCTTGGAGATAGTAGAAGATTTCCAATGCAAAGGGATTATTTCATATGTGATAATCCCCATAACTATTGTATAGCACTTGGATCATGAGATCAAATTTAGGTGGGTTTGTTGAGGATGATGGAGCAAGGGAATATGAGGCTTGAGATGATGAGGCTAAAGATGTTGGATCAAAATAGGAAAATAGCATAAAGATATATCATTGTTAGGGACTTGGAAGATATTTTCATATTTCTCTTCTAAGTTATAGCAATAATAGAATGGTTTTGGATCAACATAAATGGTGACCAATTTTTCATTATAAGGAAATTTCAAGCATTGGTGATAGGTTGAAGGATAGCTTGCATTGTGTGAATCTAAGGGTGTCCCAAGAGAAGGTTATATGGTAGCTCAAGATCCAATACTTGACAAGCTATTTTTAATATTGTTGGTCCCACTTGAACAAGAAGTTTGATAATACCTTCAAAATCTCTCTCATTGTCATCATAGGCTCTGATAGTAATGATTTTTTATTTTGAATATCCTCATCGAAATATCCTAGCTATTGGACAAGTTTTAAGGTGAAAATGTTTAAGCTCACGCCATCATCTATCAATACTCTCTTGATTTTATGTTTATGGATGCAGACCTCTAGGTATAAAGCTCGATTATGATATGTGTGTAAGGGAAGATCTCTTTCAGAGAAGATAATATGATGGGTAGAAGCAATATGTCCCACCATGACTTGAAACTACTCTATGTTAATTTTGTTGGGTACGAAAGACTCTACTAAGGCTTTATCGAAAACTTCTTTATGTGTGGTGGATATTTTGAGAAGTTCGAGGATGGAAATTTGTGCAGAAGTCTTTTTTAAATGGTCATTGTGGTGGGGGTCCTTAGATTGTAACCTTTCCTAATCATGTAGTAACATTAAACTTAGGATTTTTATCATTAACTATCTAGTTACAACTACGATATGATTATTAGATTTATAAGTAGAACCCACTAATTATCATAGGAGTGGGAGATTTTATTGTAATCCCTTCCCTTACCTTTTTAATTTCCTTTATTATGGTTAGGGATTAGATCCTTATAGATTCCCAAGTCATTGTTACCAGATGTTCCAAGATGATGTTCAATGTCAACTTCTCCCTTATCAATTAGATCTTGTATGAGGTTCTTTAGTTTCATGTAATTATTGGTTTTATGTCCTTTATTTTTATGGAATTCACAATGGTCATTCTCATTGTACCAAGGAGGTTTGAATTGTGGTTCCTCATAGTTTCTTTGTTCTAGAAATTTGATAAGGTTTGATTGAAGCAATGTTTGTAAGACCACCTCAATAGGCTCTCCCAAAGGAGTGTATTTCTATCTTGTTTGATTGAAGGTATTGTTGGGTCTTGTTGGTCCTCTTGGAGGATTTTGATTTTGATTGGTCGGTTGATTGCTTTGAGCATTATTTGGTTGATTATTTTGAACATTGTTTTGAGGATTGTTAGGTGGAGGTTGTATGCTTTGTACAAATTTAGCATCCACTACTCCATCGTTGGTAATGTTTTTGTTTTTTGCTCATAAACATGGTTTATCATTTGAATTAGAAGGTTGAAAGTTGTATATCTTGATGAGTCCTTTTGGGGTCATTTACATTTACTTACTTTATCTCACCATTGTTGTAAGAAGAAAGAAAAAGGCTTGCCTTAGTTTTGTTTCACTATGTACAATTTAGTCACAATAATATCTTGTTCTATGTTGTACGAGAAGTGATTGATGAATTTTTTTGATAGTTCATTAAATGTTTTGATTCTAGGAGGTAAATGAGAAAACCATTTTATGGCTTGTCCACCAAGGCTCCTTGGAAAGAGTCTCATCATGTAATATTCATTGTTAGCTACCTCCATGCAAGCCACAAAAATCTCTCATATATGTTCAATGGGATCTCCTTTTCCTTTGTACTTATCAAATTTGGGAATTTTGAAGTTTCTAGGGAAGAGGATCATGGAAATGTTATGATTGTATGGATAAGGACAAATTTCCTCTAAATCATAGCTCTTCTTATTCTTTCCAAGTTGTATGTCTGCTATCTTTTAGTTTGGGTTTTGGATTTACAATGCTAACTCATTTTCTTGTGGAGGGTTTTGTGAAGGATTAGGTGGATTATAGTTTGATTTCCCAAGGAAAGATGATGAGTTGTAATATGGGTTTTGAGTGTGCATCATACCTTGAGGGACGTTATATGTATTCAAAGAAACATTTGTTCCTTGAGGAGCATTGTATTGGTATTGAGGAGGAGCATTTGGATCTTGAGGATTGGAGTTTGATTATTGAGGGTTAACATTTTGACGTTGAGGGTTTATGTTTTGATGTTGAGGTATAAGATTTTGTTGTTGAGGAAAAATATTTTATTGTTGAGGAACAAGAATTTGTTATTGAGGAACAAGATTTTGTTGTTGAGGAATAAGATTTTATTTATATTGAGGATTCATGTTTTGTTGTTGTGAAGTTTGGGTGTATGAAGGACCATATTGATATTGCATTACATTAGGATCCGAATTTTGAAAGTTTAACCCTTGTTGATATTGAACATTATATGAAGGGTCTTGATAGGAAGGTTGTTGTTGAGCGTGTTGTTGTTGAGGGGTGTTATGATGTTGGCACATGAGTTATTGTTGGGGAGGGTTGGTTTGTGTGTGTTGATAGATTGGTGGTTGTTGTGATTGGAGAGGTGGATTAGCTTGTTGTGTTTGAAGAGGTGGATTGTTTATATTAGGAATGGTATAGATGGGTGAAGCCATATGTTGTTTTGGTGGAATGTTAGCATGTAATGGTGGATTTGATTGTCTAGGAGGAAGATTTTACATGTTTTTCATGTTAGATTTTTGACCTTATTAAGGTGCATTTTGTGACCAAGAGGATGCATATAAGTTCCTTGATACATTTGGTCTCCACGTACTAGTTGAAGCATTATGAGTTATGAGTGGAGTGGTAAAATGATTGGTTGCTTGTTGTGGAATGTTTTGTGCTACTAAGACATTAGGATCTGGTTGGTTTTGTTGGGCTACAATTGCTTGTTCCATTTGAGATGATTGTCTATACAAAGTATTGTCAAGTGGTCTTACTTGAGAAAGATCATTTGTTTGTGCAAGGAAGCTTGGAATTTTCACTTGTCTTATAGGTTGAAAGACTTGTCTAACCACCGTATCTTCACCTCTATGAATAAGGGTTGGATCTTTAAGAGCTTCAATGTTATAATCAATGGGTGGCCTAGCACCATGTTGCGCAATCCTATAGGTTGAAAGACTTGTATAACCACTGTATCTTCACCTCTATGAATAAGGGTTGGATCTTTAAGAGCTTCAATGTTATAATCAATGGGTGGCCTAGCACCATGTTGGGCGAGCCTATATAAGTAAGTTTTTGGATCCAAACTAAGAAACTTTTCAATGACCTTTAGCATTTGAGGGTTTTGATTCATTTAAGATCTTTTCTTTGGTGAGTTCTTCATCAGAATCCTCTTTTATGCATTCATCATGTCCTCTAGTGGGTTGATTTCCATGTTGAGAGAAATGGTTTTGATGTTAAAGATGTACATTTAGTTGTGAAGGATTAATATTTGGTTGTGGTGGAGGGTTGAAATTTTATGATTGAGGATTTATGTTTGGTTGTTGAAGGGTAGAGTACCCATAAGGAGTAATGTCCTAGGGGAATCCCCATAGTATTTCAATTGTAGTTTCAATATTTTTTGTGTGAATGTTTGTGGTGTTTGGAACATTAGAACCACTAGTATGAGTTACCATTTTCTTCCTATGTTGCGATCTTGTTGTTGTCATAAAAGTTGAAATACACCTACAGGATGAAAAGACATAGATGATAGGTATGTGATATTGTTTGGATCCTAATTTCAAATTTGGATTTTAAAAGGATGTGTTGATAAGTCTTTTGTACAAAAGAATGGTGTTCAATTTTATTTGGATTGGGCAGTTAACCTTTGGACAAAGGGATAACAAAGTTGATTTGGATTTTGATGTTTAAGGATGATGGGATTTGATGTTCAATCCTTTAGACAAAAGGATGATGGAAAGATTGATTATATTTCTATATATCAAGATATTGATAAAATATTTGAGTTTATATATTTGTTTGGACTAGACTTATGAGTACAAGCAAAGAGAGATGAGGATGTTTTGAAAACATAGAAGGGGGATAGTTCCACTAAGTTGAAAAGCTCACAAGATGAGATCTAAAGATACTAGCAATATGATTGGTTTGGAATTTTGATATGTTGATGTCCAAAAGATTAATTTTATGCTTTGACAAAAGGATGTCAAAGATGGTCTCATAAGACTGATGTTGATTGAGGTTGATGACGTTTAAGGATGTTTGATGTTTGATGTTTTATCCAAAAGACTAAGATGATGTTTCCTAGGAAAACCAAGTTGAAAGGATAGTTTTAATGTTTGAGGATAAAAAGGACTATTCAAGACTATTATGATAGACATTTTTAGTTCCAAGATGATAGGTTATGACAATTTTAAGATCAAAGAATTTGCAGGTCTAATATGGACAAATTTTATAGACAAACATGACAATTTAAGCAAGCATGCCACATTGCCCCAAAGAAAAAGTGGTGATGTAGGAAAAAGCAGTAGTATGCAAAGAACAGATGTGTCACTCTATGCAAAAGTGATAATGTGATGATAGGCAAACACGACAATCTGAGCAAAAGCAACACTGTGCAGAAAGGGTTTTGACAGAGTACAATAAATGTAGATGTGGAAAAATATGCAACAGTGGTAGTATGCAAAGAACAGACATAGAAACCTGTGTAAAAGTAGTAATATACTAAAGTAGAAGCGAAAATCTATGCAAAAGCGGTAAACTGTTACAAGTAAACACAAGTTTCTATGACTATTTTTGTGTTTCATGAAAGTTTCAGCAAGATTGATGTGTCAAAGTCTGAGTTTATGTTTTGAAGCAAGTGATATGAACAAAAATATAAAAGTCAAGATTGAATCCAATGTAAGAAGATATTTTCATAAGCTTTCTTCCACAAAGCTCACTAGTATAGATCAATTGAGAACAAGATAAGCACAACCTAGCTAGTATTTTAAATGGGTGAATCACCCCATAGTAGGCTGACCACACTTGTGTGTTAATATGAATCCAAGGAGTGGGTAAGTAGGGTATTCCAAGGTCATGTACCACCTTGAAACTCCTCACCTTGAAAGGACTAAGTCCTAACTAGACACCTTATACCTCAGCCAAGGATAGGACATGGTGAGTAACTTCACGCATCATACTATACGTTGCACTACTATAGCTTGACAACCAAATAGGTCTTAGGCTTCTAATAACAATGGTTCGTAGTGGGTATAACTTCATCAACACCATGACATACACTAATGCAAGAATGAAGTCTCTAATGCCATGTTCGTAATCACTTAGGACCACTAAGGAACGCTTTGCATGGCACAAGTAGATAGAACTATAGCTTTTGCTCTCGTCCTTTTGATATAGCCTATCGAGAAAAATGTGCTTGAGATCGAAGCCTAAGGTGATGAAATCCTTAGGTAGGCCTCCTAACAATAAAGGAAGGATGCATGTTGCTATTACTCATCACCCAAGATTCGCACATAGTGCTTGAGGGGAGAGGATATGTAGACAACTCCTTCAGTGTATAATAAAGTAAAGTGCAAACTAGAGGTATTTCTCTTCACCCAAGATCACATGAAGCACAAGGGGAGAGGATACATACTCTCTAGCCTACCAAGCATGATAAACAAATTGATTTTAAAACACCAAATGCAAATTTTTGTTAATTTAGAAAGCAAGAAAGCAATCAAATGATGATATTTGATAAGGAACCTCCAAGAAATGTATTAGTAGTTTCAATTGCTTTTCCTTGGACTGATTGACACCCTACAAACACAAATGGATTAGTATTTTGAACTTGTCTTCTCCCAAACAAATGTTGCACAAATAGATTAGATTAAAAAGCATACAATAGTAGACAACAAAGGTTAGGGTTAGATAAAAATCTAAAATAAAAAAGTTACTATCAAAAAATAGAGATGTAAATGTAATAGTCAATCGTGGCAATACCTACAGAAGCGGCTCTATTTTCTATAGAAAACATGACAAACTATGTAGAAGTGACAGAACTTGCAGGCATGGCCCTATTTCTCTATCAATCATGGAAAAACCTTCACAGGTGGCAAAAAGTGTCAAAACCCCTACATAGACAGCAAGCATATGTGGCAAGATCCATTGAGGTGATCATTCATGAATGGCAGAAATTTACAATCGTTCGTGGCTCTGTAAAACATGATCATGTCATAAAACTAAAAAGCATCCAAAACTCAATAAAATTTTGTCAAATCAAGGATGTGGGTCCCATCAGGTGTGCCAAAATGTGAAGTGGGGTTAGTGGAAAATGGAAATGAAGTATGAATTATCAAATAAGGGTTAGAATTCACAATACCCCAGTCAAGAAAAGATCAAATACCACTTACAATGAAATTGAATACAAACATGGTTAGAAATCAGCATATAGTAATGAAAATCAAAATCAAAACATGAAAAAAACTAAGTGCAAACCTAGCATTCCATTTTAATGGTTGATGGTGTGTTGGATTGCTCAATGAAGAAGCTCCCATGATTGAAAAAGCATGAAATGATGACCTAGATGATGATAATTGCTCAAAATGCTTAATGATATGAATGTGCTCAAGAATTCAAAGTTTCTAGGTGGTGATAATAAAGTAATGATATTTTTTTATAGATTTTCAAAATTATGATCAACGATTTAAATTAGATCTTAGGATCAATGAATGAGAGTGGATCAAGGAAGATGAAAGATCAAGATTAATTTGAACTCAAAATATCTCCACAATTTGAGGAAATTGGTTTAAGATATTTTGAAATCAAGGGTGAAGATTAGATCAAGAAATGAAGGGTTGAGGATGAATGAGAAGATTTAGATATTTTAGGATATTTTGAAAAAGAATATTCCATGCAAGTGGTATGGAAAGTTAGATTAATTAATTCAAATTATTTAATTATGAGACATTAGAGGAAAATTAGATTTATGGCTAAAATAATTAAAATTATTCAATTAAGGGAGATGAGAGGAAAAAATTAATGAAATATGATGAATTAATTAAATAATTCAAAATTACTTAATCAATAGAGGAAATCAGGATAAAATAATAGAAAATGATGTTAGTGATGCAAGTGATGAAAATGATGAATTATGCAAGATCGAGGATTAATATGATTAAAATACAAATTTAATGATGTGTGATATGAATTAGTAAATTTTGCATGTCTACACCTTTCAACTTGGTTTTCCTAGGAAACATCATTATAGCCTTTTAGACAAACATCAACCTTATTAGACATCCTTCAACATCAGTAACCTCAATCAACATTAGTCCTATCAGACCATCCTCAACATCTTTTTGTCAAGACATCAAATAAACCTTTTACACATGCACCTATCAAAACAACCTATCATCTTTCTAGTATCTTTTGATCACATTCATCCTCATCTTGTAGACTTGTTAACTTAGTGGAATTGTCTCCCCTCTAGGTTTAAAAATTACCATCATCTCCCCTTGATTGTACTCATTAGTCTAGTCCAAGTAAAGAGCACCAATCCAACTTGTCACGAACATCTTGAGATCTAGCACAATCTAATCAGCTTTGTCGTCATCCTTTTGTCTAAAGGTTAACCTATCCAATTCAATCAACTTGAGCATCATCTCTTTTGGTCCATAAGACTTGTCAACATATCCTTTGAATCCATTTTGAAATCCTGCAAAATCTAAACAACATCATCACACACCTACCATCATCTCAAGTTGTTCATCCTAAAGGTCTATTGTGAGTTTATGACAACCACTAGATCACAACACAAGAAGAACATGGCAACCAATCCTAGCTATTCTAACATTCCAAACATCGCAAGTGTTGAAACCACAACTAAAATTTCATGAGGAATGCCCTCTAATGTTTCTCCTCTTGGGTACACCACCCCTCAACAACAAAATGTTAATCCCCAACAACAACACATTAATCCTCATCAACAACATGTTAATCCTCAACAACAAAATGTCAATATTCAACATCAAAACCTCATCTCTCAACCAATAAACCAACCTACTCAAGGACAAGATGGATATGTAGAAGATGACACCAAGGACGAACTCATCGAAGTGAAGATCCTAGAAATGACTCAAAATCCCCAAATATAAAAAGTTATTGATGCACTAATCTCTTTTGATCCAAACACTTACTTTTTTAGACTTGCTCAACATGGGGCGAGGCTATCGGCTGATTTTAACATTGAGGCTCTTAAGGACCCAACTCTCATTCATACGGATGAAGACACAATAGTTTCACAAGTCTTTAAACCCACAAGACAATCAAAAGTTCTAGCTTTCCTTACACAAACAAATGATCCTCCTTATTCAAGACCAGTTGACAATCTCTTGTATAGACAATCATCTCAAATAGAACAACAATTACAACCCAACAAATTCAATCGGATCCTAATGTCTTGGTAGCACAAAACCTTTCACAACATTCAACCAACCCCTTCACCACTCCACTTGTAACTCGTAATGTTTCAACTATAACATGGAGACCAAATGCATCAAGGAACTTGTATGAAACCTCTTTTTCATAAAATGTACCTCAACAAGGTCCAAACCTTAACATGCAAAATATTTCAAACCTTCCTCCTAGACCACCAAAATTTGCACCAAATCCACCATTTCATGCTAACATTCCACCACTACCACAACATATGGCTTCACCCATCTATACCGTCCCTAATCCAAACAATCCACCTCAACAACAATCTACCCCCAATACATAAACACCATTCCTAATGAACCTCCACAACAATCTAATCCCCCACAACAACCAAATGATCAAAACACACAAACCAATCCTCCTCAGCAAGAATTCATGTATCAAGCAAGCACACATCCAAACCTTTCATTCAACACTCCTCAAGACATGACACAACAACATCACTTTCAACAACAACCTCTTCACCAAGAACAAAACCATTCATACAACAATCAATATCAACAAGGGTTGAACTTGAAAATTTTGGATCCTAATACAATGCAATATCAATATGATGCTTCATACACCCAAACTGCACAACATCAAAATATAAATCCTCAATATCAACAAAACACAAATCCTCAACATCTAAACCTAATCCCTTAACATCAAAACACAAATCGTCAACATCAAAATATTAACCCCCAATATCAACAAAACATGAATCCTGAACATCAAAACATAAACCCTTAACATCAAAACATAAACCATCAACATCAAAATGTTGACTCACAACATCAAAACATCAACCCTCAATACTCAAACACCAATCCTCAAAACCCAAATATTCCTCCTCAATATAAATAGAATATCCCTCAAAGTCCGATGAAAACTCAAAACCCATCTTACCATTCATCATCCCTCTTCAGACATCAAAAATATAATCCACCTAATCATTCTCAAAACAATCAAGGTAATGAGTTAGCATTGCAAATCCAAAATCTAAACCAACAGATAGTGGACATACAACTTGGAAAGACCAAGAGGAGCTATGACTTGGAAGACATTTGTCCCTATCCATATGATCGAAGCATTTCCATGATCCCTTTTCCTAAAAATTTTGAAATTCCTAAATTCGATAAGTACAAAGGAAGAGGAGATCCCATTAAACACATACAAGAGTTTTTGTGGCTTGCATGAACATAGCCTATAATGACACATACTTAACGAGACTCTTTCCAAGGAGACTTGGTGGGTAAGCTATAGAATATTTTTCTCATTTTCCTCTTGGAATCAAAACATTCAATGAACTCACGAAAAAATTTATTAATCACTTCTCATACAACATAGAACAAGACATTACTGTGACTGATTTGTACAAGGTAAAATAAAACCAAGGTGAGACTTTTGCTTCCTTCTTGCAACGATGGTGACACAAAGCAAGTAAATACAAATGGCATATCCCTAAAAAACAATTCGTTGGCATCTTCATTGGAAATCTAAACACTGATTTGAGCTTTCAATTAACCATGCTATGTCCTAACACACTTGATGACATCATTGAAAATGGCATAACTATTGAAAAAGCTCTTATTGCAAAAGGACTCATTAAGATTTACAACAACAAAGACCAACCCTCGAGCTCAAATGATAAACCACATCTATGGACGAAGAACAAGAATGTTACCAATAATGGAGCAGTGGATGTTAAATTCAAACAAAACATACAACCACCATCTAATAATCATCAAAACAATCTTCCAAATAATCCTCCAAGAAATCAATCAACCAATAAAAATTGAAATCCTCCAAGAGGACAACCAAGACCTATCAACAATGATTTTAATCAAATGAGATGCAAGTTCACTCCCTTAGGGGAACCTGTTGTCACATGAAATTTTCACCCTGGTGATCACGAAGCTCAACATTCTAATGACACAATGGAAATGACCTCAAGGTGTGGGACCTTTACGCATATGAGGTCAAATATTTGAGGAAGGTTGGCTTCCTTTTCAATCCAAATGCAATGTGTTGGTCCAACCCAACACATGAAAACCTACCACTAACAGCTCACAAGGAAAAGGGGAGAAGGAGAATATGAAAAATAAAATGGAGGTGATACACCAAGATGGAAAGGTTGCTTCTTCTTGACCTATATTGCACATTACATCATTGAAGAGGGGAAATGGAACTTTCACAAATCTCTATTTGGTCAATTTTTAGAGGCATACATGAAGGCTAGGGTTTGACAAGGCATTGGAAGGAAAGAGGGTTTCACAACCAACAACTGTAAATAATTTAACACAACATACATGTATGAAAAATACAAACAAACACTTCGATATGCAAGGTAATAAACTTACTCAAACACAAAAGAGCCGAGAAGAGGAAACTTGATCCATTTCATTAACATAGATGGAAAAAGCCAATCTTTACAATGGCAGAGTGTGAAATACAGTTTGCAAAAGAAAAACCCCAAAGGATCTAGAAGAAGAAGAACCACCAAAAATGAATACATTTTTTGCCTTTATAGATTAGGCATAACTGATAAAATACAAAACCCCAACCCTAACCCTAACCAAGGTTAGCAATAAAGCCTGTTGTGTGTAAACTTGAGCCATCAATGAAAATCATGACCTAGGGCATGGATTTGAAACAAAGTCAACAAACTACAATCAATAGGCATGGGCGCCCATGAAATCCACCTGAGGAAGTCAGAAAATGCATTTAATATCGTCCTTAAAGCTTGGGAAATCAGATCTGGACATTGTGGAGTGGTTGCACATTAAATTCCTCTCCCAAAAAAATATGCCAAAAATCTGTCGAAAGGTCGAGACGTCGAGCCTGAAAGGAGACCTCTACAAGCATGAAAAAAATGGTCTAAAGCCCCCAAAAATATGTTTGTCGAGCATCAGACATTGGGCTATCGGTTTTTGAGTTTCGAGCGTACCTCTTACCACTTATCGGAAGAAGGAATGAGGAAAGCATGAAGAAGAAGGACGAATTGGGCGTCAAAGGGAAGGCTTACCTCCAAAAATTGGAGGTAAAGGAGAAGCCTTACCCCCAAATTCCAAAAGCATTTAACACTTAGTCAAATTCGAGGAAAAAAAGGAGGAAAGTGAGAAGGAAGGAAGTGAAGGTCGAAGAGGAAGGAAACATCGAGGGTCAAACCTCGGACCGTTGGAGGTCGGAGGTCGGGAGGAGGCCTTACCTCTTACCTAAAGAAGGTAAGAGATAAGATGTAAGCACGAAGGCCAACACTAGAAGGCCGAAAGGAGAAGGGCACAAGGAGAGGGGTGGTAAGAGGTAAAGGGTAAGGCCGACCCCCTAAGTTTGACAAGACAAAATAATTAGCCAATCTTGAAACCTTATCGAGCTTCAGTGGCCGGAGGTAAGGCCTGAGGCTTATCTCAAGAAATCAGTAAAGGGTAAGGCCGAAGGCAGAAACCTGAAATACTTAGAAGAAAAAAGGGAAGGAGAAGGAGCGATGGAGAAATGAAGAAGGCATGAAGTAAGCAAGTAAGAGACAGCCCAAAAACTCGAAATTTTGGGACTTAGCAAAATTTAGGAAACCTTCAAGGAGAAACATGCAAGATGACCCATGGAAAATCACTCAGATCGGATATCAATGATGGATCATCAAAGGGGGGCATGAAATGATAACATTTATCGTGACTTCTATGAGATGATTGCCTACTAATCATGGAATCTAGAGGCCTTATCGATCCATTGGGCACAGAGTCGTGAGGGTAAAACTTAACAGTTGGGCCTCCTCAAAGCAAAACAAAACATGTGAAGTTGCACTTGGAGGAAAGCATGAAAGCTAAGAGCATACATTCCCTTAAGGAGAATGTAGGGTGTGCAAACGCACTTCATGGAAAGAAAGATATGTACAATATATACATTACACTAACAGAAAGAAAAGAATGGAAGCTTGCCTCTTTCAAAGATAAACCTTTTGAAGAAGTTGATCTCCCTCAAACCATAGTTGTAGACCTCACCCAGCTGCAACCACTGAAAACTATACCAACATGCATGGAAATGCACAAAACGCTTGCAAGGTGAAGGATCGATCCACTGTAAATTTTTCCATTGCAAGGGAACCATATGGTGCAAGTGTTAGACTCATCTAACACTGGTGTCTTAGTTGAACATATAGTAGCAGGGGTAAACTTTTTTGAAGACAAGTCAACATCCAAGAATAAACCTTTTGTAGAGGGAAGAGAACTTGCCTCACAAAAGGAAAGGCCAATGTCACCATCGCTAACCTCCTCAATGCATGTGTTGAAACAAAAAGAGAGTTTCCAGCTCACATGGTGATGTAAAATATGCCAAATATGATTTTTGATTTGCACAAGAAAGACCTTCCTTATGCACCTCAAAAGAGAAACTTTGAAGCTCGGGCATACAAACAAATTGAGCAAAGGGAACATCACTCTCCAAACAAATATATGGCTACTCAATAGTGTATTTTTTAATGTTTTGGCTCCATGTGAAGAATTCTAACTCAGTCACATTATTCCTAATGCCAAAGGTCACATCTTCATCTTGAATGAAGACCTCATATTCAACATTGCTACATTCAAGGACAGCAAAAAACCAACAAACCTCATGATTACTTGTATTGATGCACACTTCATCAACACATACCTTAGATTTTTGAGACACTTTGGGTGAAGAACTAAATTCTTCAAGGTGTCTCTCTGTTTTAATTTCTTCTTGGCAATGAGCTGCAACAAAATCAGACTCATGGAATGTAATGGTTGCCACGTCCTCTGCTATTTCCTTACTCCTATACTGCCGCCAACAAAGCTACTCTTTTGGGGGTGAAAGATTGGCATTTAAACCTGAACAAAAGGTTTCTATAACATCCCAAAAGAGGTCCTCCACCTTATAATTGAAAACCTCAACAAACTAGGTATCTTCATCCACAATAATAAGGGATAAACATATATGTTGTTGTTGCTCCAAAACCATGGATTTATCTTCATCGATCAATCCAAAACCAAGTTGTTCGGAGGCTTCAACCAATGTAGGTATGTGTGATCTTTCTTCCTAATCTTCAACGAAATAAGGGAGGGCATCAAATGAGAGGATTGACTCCTCTACTCTATCAATTTTGTCTACCTTTTTAATGTCTTGTTGTTGCAACACTGTTTCATCTTTAAATTTTTCTTGCAACAAATCAAGACACTCATTGTCTTGAGCACATTAAGGCTCCTCCAAAACAACAACCTCTTCACTCCTATAACAACCCTAGTGTTCTACTCAGTAAAATTTCAAAGGTTTCACCTCTAGTGGAAACTCCATGATGCCATAACATAGCAATAGAAAAAATTCTTTCCACAATGTAAATTACATGCAGATTTGAAACAAACACTATTCCAAACTTCCACTGCATTCCATTGTAATTTCACAAATCTTTCCATAACATAGTTCTCATATCAAATAAACTCAAGTTTATCATTCAATATTACATCCTTCCATATTAATGGGTACATGATACATACATATCTCTTTTGAGCTTCATCTGGCAATAGTTATACAAACTAGTCCTGATGTTTCCACAATGGTGCATACATTCTGGATGTCCTCACTCCCTAGTATACACTCTAGTTGTTCCCAATGTTGGCACAAACATCCACAATCCTCAACCACCAACTGATCAGGAGAAGCATCACTTAAGCACTTTTCTGCCAACCACGGACTCAAATGCGGTCCCCCGCACATCTGTCACATATGACAAGATGGGCCTACCCTTCGACGAAGAGATTGGTTGGTAAACCTCATAACAATAGCCTACATGAGCTTAGTGTTGTATTCTACAAACCAAAACCTATTCATATGGTCGTTATTCCTGAGTATGAAAACCTTGAACTAGAATGCTTAAAAAGGAACATAGTGAACTGACAATGTAAACAGTGTCAACTTACACTACTTTGTCCAAAGTATTCTCACCCAGTACTTCGAGTGACAGTCATCCTATTCATATACACTTCTATAGCTCAGCTTGGATTATGACTCATATATTATGCTTAGGTAATTTCCTTCCATAGGTAATCCCTAACCTTGGAAATAACCTATTCACCTTTCCAAAACACTATGGTATCTCTACCAATAAAGTCGAAGCATATGTTACGCCCTTCAATGGATATTCCTATCTCAGGTACAACATATGAGCTTTCCTAGTCTACAAATTAACTTTGCATAGAAAAGCTATTCGCTTCAAAGGACAATCGAGTTCCAAGCATAACCTCATAGGCTAAAGTATAGCCACATAAGCTTCATCTAATCATAGATTAAATATTCATAAATAACTGACTCCATTCAGTAATATATCACATTAATAAGTGATTCTCATCAAGATTATAATTACATCAATGAATGACCTCAATCAAAGAATAATCATATCAATAGATGATTTCGTTCAAGAGTGTAATATCCTTAATAAAAAGAGTTACTCAAAAGAGTAGAATCTTGTCAACAATATGACTTCTTCTCAAGAGTGTTAAGTAACTAATCAAGTAGCAACTCTAACTCAAAAGGTAATCCCACCTATGGTTCCAAGCATATAGTATTCCATAAACTCAAGTGATTGACTTAATCACATAGGTGAGTCTCAACCTTAGTATACCCCAATCCTAGGATAAAGACATCATTCAATGACTAGTCCATTCATATTGGTTAATCTAAACCTATATGTTTCAAACAAGACCAATTAATCCACCTAACCATGTAAATTAATCCCAACCTATAGGTTTCAATGGTAGTCAAGTACTTTTCTCAACCCAATAGGTAAATCTTAACCTAGGGTTTCCTCAAATAAACTTCTCGACTCATTAGGTTATTCCAAACCTAGGATTTCATTCAAGAGTGTCATATGATCAAGTGATCATTCCAGTAAAGATAATTTATGTGGTTTACATAACGTCACATTATATCTTTCATACCTTTACTTTTGTAATGTTAACCCTATCATTCCCAAGGTTCCCTAGCATAATCAGCTACAGTGTTAAGTCACTTCATGACGTTGATACATTTCACATTATACACGTAGTCTAAACTATCTATGTATAGAACATCAATATCTAATTCTCGTATAGGGTATATAGGAGTATTAAGACACTTCCTTTAAGCTCATCATATTTCATCATTTCCGGTATGTAATACCAATGACAAACAAACACTCCTATTATGGAGTATATACAAACACTTTCATAGAAAAGCATTAAATGGCTTATTTTCCTTTCCAAAGAAAATGTTATGATTTCCTAATGCATGTATTCTCAAGTAGTTCCAAATCAAGCAATCATACTAAAGAAAAATAAGAGAAGACTAGATCCTCATTCCTATAATACACTTAATCCAATTGATTGACTTGATGCACAACCTTCCACGACAACTTGCTAGCCTTCACTTTTCCACTCAAAGCGATACTTCACTATGTCCTCTTTCTCAAGACCACTCAATGCTCTCACAAAGTAACTCTAAGATCTCATAAAATAGCTCTAATCTCTCACAAAATATAGCTCTCAAAATATTTGCAGCAGAATAGATTTGTAGAATAAGTGCATCCCAAATGAGAGAGCTATCCCATCTATTTATATAGAAAATCGACAGCACTTCACATGCAAATCAACTCACCTCATACAGCTAAAAGGTGGCAAAAATCTAAGTGTAAACTCAGCTTAGTATTCTATAGATTGACCCCTTTAGTTTGACTGTAGCTCAAGACTAATTCAAATATGCACATGCCTAAGAGATGAGAATCTGTAGGTTTAATCGATTTCTATCAATTTAGTGAGTTCATAATATGATGATAGATATTTGCCTCATTCCCTACTATCATGCTTGTTGTTTGTAGAGCCAGTACACAATTGTTGTGTTCTCTTTTTGTTGACCTGGTCTTAGCCAATTCATTTGACACTTGAAAATGGATCAACTTTACCTAATAAAGCACTATTCTATTCATTAACAATGTGTTGCTATTCACTTGTTGTGGTTTGCATTTGACATTGTCAACTCCCAATTCTTATGCATTGTAAGCATTATTCAATATTGCGGCCTAAATACTTAGTGTTGTGATATTTTCTGCCCAACAAGGTTTAGAATGTAACATGGCTTAATGCCACAAGTTTACCTTCTCTAAGTGTTGCCCTTGTTGGCTTAACTCAGCCTTATACTGTAACATGCCAATCGTACACTAAAGTAAATTTTCCTAATTTTTCACTGTGCAAGTAAATAAACTATGTAACAAACCATTGCAATAAAAAAATTATTTTCTTTATTGAGAATATATGAATGAAGATGCTATAAAAAAATACAATAAGGATTCCATTTCAATATGATAATTTCACAAATTACAATATTCCAAGAATGTACACAATTACATACATAGCTCAACTAAGCTTCAGAGCATAAGATATAGATGGTCCAAGATCCGCCTTTCAAAACTTGGTCTTCTATCGCATGCTAAGGAGGAGAAGCATCATTCAAGCACTTTTCCACCAACCATAGACTCATATGCGGTCCCCCACACATCTATCATTTGATAGATGGCCCTACCCTTCGACAAAGAGATTGGTTGAGTAACCTCGTACGACTAACCACACTGAGCTTAGTGTTGTGCCCTACATGACTAGAACTTGTATTCCCTACAATCTGCAACTAGCACACACTACATAGACATGGTGAACTGATAGTGGAGCCAAAGGCAATCACACTACTTTGGCCGAAGTGTTCTCACTCAGTACTTCTAGTGAACGTCAACATTCACTTACACTTCTAAAGCTTGTTTTGACTTAAGGCCACTATATTCTATTCAAAGGTAATCCCTCTCATGGATAAACTCTTACCCCAGGATTCCCTATCATTAATCCCACATACTCTAGGGTATTTCTACTCTTAAAGTAAATATAAAAGTTCCCTCTCTTCATTTGACTCACAATCCCAAGAGTAACCCCCTAGCTATCTTTTATAATTAAATAACTCAGCTACAAGCAACTCTTATACTGCACATGTTTAAATCATATCTAGTATGTAATACTTATGAGAAACATAGTCCTCCTATTATGGATTACTTACAAGCATTACAAAAATAGTATAAATAGCTTCTATTTCCTTTTCAAAGCAATACTATTTCCTTCCAATTGCAACATTCACAAAATACTAACCAAAGCAATCATGAAATAATCATTCAAAAGCTAAGACAAGTAAAGGAGAATTATCCTCATGCCTATTAACGCTTATCCAACCGATTGACTGCAAAGTAGCTTTTTCAAACAGAAACTAACTTGATCATGACTTCTCAAGTGATGCCACAATATACCTCTATCTCTCAAGTTGATAAAATACTTCACTCAATATACTATTCTCTCTCTAATACTCAAAACTCACTCTCTCAAATATAGCAATATAAAGCAAATAATAATGCAGAGAAAATCGCTTATGGAATGCATCTCAAACAAGTGAGTTTACTCTAATGAGACCTCACATCCTACACAATAGGCATGGGTGTTGAGAAAAATTACCATGCATAGCCACTCACTCGACTTAGATAAAAGGTGGCACACAAATAAGAACATACTCAGCTCAACAAAGCTATAGGTTGACCTCTTTTGATGACAGTAGTATAAGACTATTTCAAATCAGCACATGATTGAAAAGTGTAATTTGAATTTCCCTCACAATGAACATCTACAAAAAATAGGATTCATAAGGTGGCTCCAAGGTAAATAGCTCTCTCCAACAGTTGTTAGGGTTCACAATATATTTTAATCATTCAATATCAAATATGCAACACATAACTTACATCAACTTAGTCTTGGCATGAATCGACTCACCACTTTAAATAGTTTGACGATTTCATCAACTTGTTGTTCACAATCTTATATGCATTTGATATTTGTTGCTATTTCTAGATTATTTGCTCTTAATGCATAGACATCATGAGTAATAGTCAGCTTTTGAAAATACAGTCACAAGTTAAATATACTCGACCTATGGTTTAGTCAATAAATCGGCCTATAATCAGTATCAATGATAATCAACTTCAAAGCATATAAACAATCTTAAATATATAACATATATTTTCATATGCATATATATATATGCTTATTGACATACATATATGTATATGTATATATATATATATGTTGATATATACTCATACATATCATATGCCAATAAAGTATGAATACACTTGATATACAAATGAATACAAACTAGATAGTGTTCACGTAGTAATAACCATATATTGATTGTGTGTATATACATATATATAAATATATGTCTCTATGTACATGTATACATATGTATACATATATCGATACATTTGTATGGGCATGTCTATTTGCCACCATACACGTATATCGATACATATATACATATGGATATGTATATATATATACACATTCGATTCTCACACCAAAGTCGTACACAATTACCATTGTATCGATAAGCACCTACATGTGTCATATCTATACGTATACATATACATGTCGTTAGATCCATTGGATAGTGCCATGCACATAAGCAACCCATGCATGAGTGAACATAGATACATCTACCTATGTACCCTCATGTACTCGTTCCTTCATGTGTATGGTCTATCATCGACATGCATGTGTGTACATATACGTATTTCACGTATGTCCTTTTCATCGATACAAGCATAGTAATAAAGAAGAACTCACAAGCTCAAATTGATAAACATCACCCAATAATGCACTCTATAGTAAATAAGACTCTTACTAATGCAGACATATCAACTAAGGATGACTTACCAACTTCCCACATAATAACCCAACTCAATTATTCTAATGTGAGTGTGTGTAAGATAAGATAGGTTACCTTACTGGTTACCTGACCAAGATCTTCTCCTGAGAGATACTTCCCCTCCACCTAGAGGAATTGAAATATACCTGCATCCACTAACTTATGCCCAAGGTAGTCAATTTTTCAACAAAATATGCATTACACATAATACATCTCCAAATTCAAAATGTCAAATCAATATCCATCCACTCACATATATGCATTCCTTCATATAACATTAAATGAGATAACATTCATTCATAATGCATTGATAACAAAGTGCAAGCACAATTTATTCATATTCAAAATTCACATTACATTCACATTTACCCTGCATAGTAATAGTAAATAGTAATTACACATTGGGGTGTAACATACTCCCCCCTTCTGAATCATCATCCCCGATGATTTTATGTAGCAACATAAAACAAAACAAACAATCAACATATTGTTTTTAAGCATTCTCAAAAGCATATAAAACATGAAGAAATTTTGTTGAATCTCAGCATAATCCTCCCAAGTGGTTGAGTCCTCTGCATACTAGTCCCACTGGACTTTGCACTGCAGAACCTCCCTTTTATGCAAGCGAAGCTTACACATTCTGAGCAACTTGATGAGCTCGAGCATTACCACTCCAAGGTCCTATACCTATAAATCAGTCCAATCAATCACATGATTACACATGGAGAAAATTATGCATTTTGGCAAGAGTTGGTGGCAATGTTATTCGATAAGCTACCAAATTCACTTCCTCTAGAATCTCAAAAGGTCCTACATAACGCAAGGCTAACTTGGAAGACTTCCCAAATTTAATGGAGCTTTTATGAGGTTTCACTATTAATAACACTTTTTCACCTACGGAAAAATTTAGGGGCACTCTCTTAGCATCAGCATAGCTTTTTTGTCTGTCGTTAGATTCATCCAACCTTTGCTTAACAATCATCACTTGCTCTTCCATTTCTGCCAACATCTTTGGCCCAAGACTCACTCTATCCTTAAGTTTATCCCAACTTATAGTATTTTGACACTTTTGACCATATAACACTTCGAAAGGAGCCATCTTAATCATGGAATGATAAGAATTGTTGTAAGAAAATTCTACTAAAGGCAAGTAGTCTTCACACTTGTACTGTTGATCCATGCAATACATCCTAAGTAGGTCTTCCAATACTTGATTCACCCTTTCAATTTTTCCATCCGTTTCCAAATGCTATGCTAAGATAATATTCAACTGAGTCCCTAGTGCAAAAAACAAGGTTTTCCAAAACCTAGAAGTGACTCGTGCATCCTTATCCGAGATAAACTTCACAAGCATCCCATGCAACCTAAACACTTCTTGCACAAATTTTCTTGCTATGATAGGTTCTCCATCAGTTAGATTCCTGGGTATAAAATGTGCAACTTTGGTAAGCTTATCTACTACCACAAGAATGGCATTGTGCTTATTTCTTGACATAGGCAATCTTGTACAAATTCCATACTTATGATTTGCCACTTCCTCTCTGGTATGTCATGTGAATATGACAAGCCTGCAGGATGATGATGCTCCGCTTTCACCCTTTGACATTCAAGACACCTAGCCACAAATCTAGCAACATCTCCTTTCATCCCCTTCCAAAAATATAGAGGCTTCACATCTGCCATCATTTTGGTTACTCCAGAGTGTCCAAAGTACGGTGCTTCATGTACTTCCTTCCACACCAAATTCCTTAACTCTTCTACGTCAGGTACATATATTCTTCCTTTATATCTAAGTAACCCATTAGGTTCAAAATGTAAACCCTCATATCTAGAATCTTGTGGATTACTATTGAGTGCTTGCTTGAGTTGCAAGTAGTACTCATCCTCTTTACACTTCTGTAACACTTGTCCTTTAAAGTCAATTTGAATCATCACTATTCAAGCAATGTGACATCTTCAACTTAAGGCGTCGACAACCCGATTTTCTTTCCCTTTAATATAACTGATATTGAATTCATAATCAACTATTAACTCTAACAATATTCTTTTTCTAGCATTCAGATTAGGTTGAGTGTAAAGGTACTTTAACACATTATGATCAATTTTCATCTCAAAGGGTTTCCCCAACAAGTAGTGCCTTCACATTTACAATGTGTGAACCACAGCTGCTAACTCCAAATCATGTGATGCATAATTTTGCTTGTACGGTTCCAGCTTCCTTGATTTGTAAGCAATTACTTTCCTATCTTGCATTAACACACTTATTAAACCTTCACTGAATGCATCTATGATAAAAGTAAAGCTACTCTTAGGATCTAGTACTTTCAATATCAGTACAGTGGTCAAATTCTCTTTGAGTAGGTCAAAGGCTTCTTGACACTTCTCATTCCACTCGAATTTCTTCCTTTTCCTTTGTAAAGAAGTAATTGGAAAAGAAATCTTGGAGAAGTCTACAACAAAATTTCTATAGTATCATGCTAGATTTATGAAACTTCTTACCTCAAATACATTCTTAGGTATTGGCCACTCAAGTACTACCTTGATCTTAGCTGGATCTATGGAGATTTCGTCTGCCGAAATCACATGCCCTAGATAATGCACTCTCCTTTGAAAGAAGGTACACTTAGAGAGTTTACAATACAACTTATTGTCTCTTAACCATTGAAGGACTATCTCCAAATGTCTACAGTGATCTTCCTCATCCTTATAATAAATCAAGATGTCATCTAGAAAAACCAAGACAAATTTATCTAGGCAATCCCTAAATACACTATTCATCAAGTTCATAAATGTGGCAGGTTCATTTTTTAACCCAAAAGGTAAAACTATGAACTCATAGTGTCCATATCTAGTTCTGAACACAGTCTTAAAGATATCTTCATCCTTAATCCTCAACTGGTGATATCCAAATCTCAAGTCTATCTTAGAGAATATGGTAGCTCCCCTCATTTGATTGAAAAGATCATGAATGTGTGGCAACGGATACTTATTCTTCACCGTAGCTTTGTTAAACATACGATAGTTGATGCACAAATGCAAAGTACCACCCTTCTTTTTCACAAAGATGACTAGTGCTCCCCAAGGTGAAACACTTGGTCTTATTAACCCTTTAGACAACAGTTCATCCAATTGTTCCTTAAGCTCCATTAGCTCAGTTATTTTCATCCTATAGGGTACCTTGGAAATAGGTTCAAACCCTGGTACTATATCTATAGAGAAATCAAATATGCTTTTTGGTGGCAACCCAGGTAACTCATCTAGAAACATGTCCAAAAACTTTCTCAATATAGGATACCTCTCCATGTATGAAATTTCAGTCTCATCCATTTCACCATCTTCCATCTCTTGGAATTTTTGTGACCCAAAGTTATCAAGGTTCTCTTCAAGTTATCCTATCCTAATAGCAAAGAGTTTGTACCCTTTCTTCATAGCCCTCATTAGTTGCATTGTCGAGATTTGACGAATCTAGACCTCTCTAGGTATCCCCTGAAACTTCACTTGGTTACCAAGATCATCTAGGCATTCTAGGGTTTTCACAGGGCAATCTACCTTAGCCCTATGTCTCCACAACCAATTCATACCTAAGATAACATCATAGGAGCCTAAAGGTGTGATATATAGGTTTAATTATGTAGAAAAACAAGGTAGATCTATCCTAGCTTCAAACAAACATTGTTCCACCCTTGCTCTTGTCTGGTTTGATTACTCAACATCCCAAGATGTTGCCATGTGTCCAGCCTTTCTAGATAATTGCTTAGCTACTCTAGGTGAAATTAAATTCTCAATCGCACTAGTATCAATAAGAACATAAATGGGTAATCCAAACAAAATACCTAGAGTTTCAATTGGAGTCACTTGATACTCCATCTGGCGATCATCCACAGCTTCATGTATCTTTGGTTGGAACATTGCCTACTGGGTAGGTAGTGAATTACCATATGATCATGACCAAAAGACCTATTGGGACATTCTCTAGAAAAGTGGTCTCCTCCACATGTAAAGCATCCTGAATACGGTACTCTCTTCCTCACAAATTCTCCAGATTTACTGGTGTTTCCACTAGCATTGTTGGTATTCCAACCACTAGAACCATTTCTCGTCCATTCCCTTTTTGACTCTTTTCCACCATTGCGAGATCCTTTTTCCCCTTGCTTGGGTACATTATGTACAACTTCCACTTTCTTTGGAGTTGGCTTGTCAGGAATTTCCACAACCTTCTTATGGTCTTTATTTTCCTGATGATTGGAGATAGCCTTAAGCTTTTGCTCCTGCTTAACTGCTTTCTCATATACAAGATCTATAATTGTTGGATCATGGATATTCACCTCTCCTTCGATTTGGTTGTTAAGTCCCATTATAAAATTTCTTATGCAAAAGCATTCATCTTTTTGATATATAGACACGTAACGTAGAAGTCGGGTAAACTTCTCCCAATACTCATTGACCAACATATTACCTTGTCTCGAACTCTGGAAATTTGAGATTTTTGGTCATAGTAGAGTTGGCGCAACCATCTCTTACGAAAAATCTCAACAAATTTTCCCCATGTCAGCTTCCATGAGTTAATATTGAGTTCCATGTTTTCATTCATCCACCAGTTAGAGGATTCTCCTGCTAACTGGTATGCACCCCATGCGGCTTTAGTGACCTCTGTGTAATTCTGAATCTTGAAATACTTTTCCATTTGGACTAACCAAGCCTCATCTTCCTCTCCACTGGCACTTCCCTCAAACTTGGGTGGGGTAATCTTCTTCATATCTTTGGAAAGTTTGGAAGTCGTACACTTCTTATTTGTTTCCTCAAATGGAGAAGGTGTTTTTTCCCTCTCGTGATCATGAGTTTCATCACACCCATGAGAATATTTTTCTCGCTCATTCTCATTATTCAGTACTTCCTTCTCAACCCTAGCTTTTTCTCTTTCTTGCTCTAGGTTTACCAACCTAGCTAAGATTTGGTCAAGTCTAGCTTCAACTCCTACGAGTCCTTGCCCAACTTCTTGGCTTTCGCCAAGATTGGTTCATGTCCTCACCATCTTCACAAGAACGGATTTTACCTGAATATGTATCCATGTTATATTTAATCATGTTATCAACTATCTTATGGAAAACATTTGAAATGGCATTCATACACACATAAAGAATTTCACATAAGATTAAGCACATGCTTTTGATAAACATATAATTTTAATCATTTCTTGAGGATTTCAATATCCCTTTGATTACATGGAGTGTATCCCTCAAATTCACTCACTGACACATAACTTAATGGAGTATATCCTACAGATTAATATTTTTGCTCATCTCTCATTTTCTCATACCTATCCCAAAAAGGATAGTAGCCTTCGGATTTATCATCTAATGCATAGTTACGAGGTACATATCCCTCAAACTCATTACTCAAGGAAATTACTATTACTTTCGTCATTGGAATAACTATAGGATCCCTAAAGATAAATGTTGGACTGACACTTCCTTCTGGGGGCATATCCCTGGAAAGTGATAATGGCTCAAACTTCTCTAGTGAGATAGAAGCTAGATAGTTGTGCATAGCCTCCATCTTCATTTTTGTCTTCACGTCACTGATTCAAGAAAGCATGTGACTGAAGTTTTTAGTGTTGCTTAACCATATGGCATTGTCAAATTTGGTAAACTCAATAGTTTTAATGATGGCCTCTCTTTCCTTCTTGGCCTTGAGGTAGTGCTCATTTCTTATTACTGACTTTTGAGTCGTTAATCTGAGATGCACCATCCTGGCATGAGAATTTTCATACATTAGATAATGTTGGATGGAAAGAATGATGAGATCATAGGTTCCAGAGCTAAACCTGGTAGCTCTGATACCACATGTAACATGCCAATCGTACACTGAAGTAAATTTTCCTAAGTTTTCACTGTGCAAGTAAATAAACTATGTAACAAACCATTGCAATAAAAAAATTATTTTCTTTATTGAGAATATATGAACAAATATTCTATAAAAAAAACACACTAAGGATTCCATTTCAATGTGATAATTTCACAAATTACAATATTTCAAGAATGTACACAATTACATACATAGCTCAACTAAGCTTCAGAGCATAAGATATAGATGGTCCAGGATCCGCCTTTCAAAACTTGGTCTTCTATCTCCTATTGAGGAGGAGAAGCATCACTCAAGCACTTTTCCACCAACCATAGACTCATATGCGGTCCCCCACACATCTATCATTTGATAGATGGCCCTACCCTTCGATGAAGAGATTGGTTGAGTAACCCCGTACAACTAACCACATTGAGCTTAGTGTTGTACCCTACATGAATAGAACTCGTATTCCCTAAAATCTACAACTAGCATGCACTACATAGACATGGTGAACTGATAGTGGAGCAAAGGCAATCACACTACTTTGGCCAAAGTGTTGTCACTCAGTACTTCCAGTGAAGGTCAACATTCACTTACACTTCTAAAGCTCATTTTGACTTAAGGCCACTATATTATATGCAAAGGTAATCCATCCCATGGATAAACTCTTACCCTTGGATTCCCTATCATTAATCCCACATACTCTAGGTTATTTCTACTCTTAAAGTAAATATAAAATTTCCTTCCCTTCATTGGACTCGCAATCCTAGGAGTAACCCCCTAGCTATCTTTTATAATTAAATAAATTAACTACAAGAAACTCTTATGCTACACATGTTTAAATCATATCTAGTATGTAATACTTATGAGAAACATAGTCCTCCTATTATGGAGTACTTACAAGCATTGCACAAATAGTATAAAATAGCTTATATTTCCTTTTCAAAGCAATACTATTTTCTTCCAATTGCAACATTCACAAAAGACTAACCAAAGAAATTAGAAAATAATCATTCAAAAGCTAAGACAAGTAAAGGAGAATTATCCTCATGCTTGTTAACGTTTATCCAACTAATTGACTGTAAAGTAGCTTTTCCAAATAGCAACTAGCTTGATCGTGACTTCTCAAGTGATTCCACAATATACATCTATCTCTCAAGTTGATAAAATACTTCACTCAATTATTATTATCTCTCTAATACTCAAAACTCACTCTCTAAAATATAATAGTATAAAGCAGATAATAATGCAGAGTAAATTGCTTATGGAATGCATCCCAAACAAGTGAGTTTTCTCTACTATTTATACAGCACCAATGAGACCTCACATCTTACAAAATATGCATGGGTGTTGATAGAAATTACCATGCATAGCCACTCACTCGACTTAGCTAAAAGGTGGTGCACAAATAAGAACATACTCAGCTAAGCAAAGCTACAAGTTGACCTCTTTTGATGATAGCAGTATAAGACTATTTCAAATCAGCACATGATTGGAAGATGTAATTCAAATTACCCTCACAATGAACATCTACAACAAATAGGATTCATAAGGTGGCGCCAAGGTAAATAGCTCTCTCCAACAATTGGTGGGGTTCACAATATATTTGAATTAGTCAATATCAAATATGCAATTCATAACTTACATCGACTTAGTCTTAGCATGAGTCAACTCACCACAAATAGTTTGACCATTTCATCGACTTTCTATTCACAATCTTATATGCATTTAATAGCTTTTGCTATTTACACAATGATATGGCGATAAGAAGTTTACTAAGTCAAAGACAATTCCTTAAAAGGCGTTGACAAAGTCTTCTACTTCTATCGACTTCATGACTGCTAAATAATTTGAAAATTATTTTCTCTTAATGTGTAGACAGCATGAGTAATAGTCGGCCTTTGAAAATACAGTCACAAGTTAAATATACTCAGCCTATGGTTTAGTCAATAAATTGGCCTATAATCACTATAAATGATAATCAACTTCAAAGCATATAAACAATCTTAAATATATAACATATATTTTCATAGACACACATATATATATATATGCTTATTGACATACATATACATATGTATATGTATATGTATATATATGTTAATATATACTCATACATATCATATGCCAATAAAGTATGAATACACTTTATATACAAATGAATACAAACTAGATAGTGTTCACATAGTAATAACCATATATCGATTGTGTGTGTGTATATATATGCCTCTATGTACTTATATATGTATGTATACATATATAGGGTGATCCCACAATAGTGGTTTACAATTTTTGGCCAAACTGGACACTAAAACAATTTTTTTTAACTAAATCTTTGCTTTTGGGAACCTATAGCGGCTAATCCGTGAGCAATTTGAAGATGATGCAAACTAGAGTTTCATGAAATTTTGTCTATAGATTCTAAATATATTTTTTTCAATTTTTTTGGAATTAGATTGCAGTTCTTTTTCCATCTCCCTCGAAAACTAGTCTTTTTCATAAAACAACATTTTTAAAAAGTAACGCTCACCGTATAACGCATAACTTTTTTTCCATGAAGGGTAAAATTCTGATTCTTTCAAATTTAGATTTGTAACTCTGATATCTAGTGCTTCCACTTGGTTAGATAGTTTTTTATTGAATATTTTTTGTTTAATCAAGTTTCGAATTCAAACCAATTATAATTCAGACATAGCGCGACCGTATAATGCGTAACTTTTTTTGTATGTATTGAAATTCTTTTTTTTTTTCTTTGTTGGATCAAGCACTTCAATATCTGGTGCACTAATATTTTTTAAAAAAATTTTAATAATCTGCTATTTTTCCACATGTGCAGAACAAAGAGCTTGATTTTTAGTGAAAAACCTACATTCACAAGAAATAAAAAATAAATATAATAATTAAATTAAATTTATTTAAAATTATACTTTTTGGGAAGCTTATAATAAGGACTACATACTTACAAAAAATAAATTTTAAATGAATTCATTTGATCCCCCAAAAGGTAAATCAAAAGTGGATTTTTATCATCATTTTGATAGGTGTAAAGGAGACTCTGCTATAGGTATGGTTTGAAACTAGCGGGGTTCTATCCAAGGGGGTTTGATTTAAGGTAGTTTGATCAAACTCTATTCAATTGGAATTCTTTAAATGGAACCTTTTAAGGCTTAAAACATTATATTTTCTAAAAATATGTGATTTCAGCAAAAATAGTTCCTCCTAGAAATTGTAAACCAACTTTGTGGGATCACCTTATATCGATATATTTGTATGGGCATGTCTTTTTTCCACCATACACGTATATCGATACATATATACATATGGATATATGTATTTTTTTTATATGTATATATATACACATTCGATTCACACTCCAAAGTCATACACAATTACCATTGTATCGATAAGCACCTACATGTGTCATATCTATACCTATACATATACATGTCGTTAGATCCATTGGATAGTTCCATGTGTGTAAGCAACCCATGCATGAGTGTGCATAGATACATCTACCTATGTACCATCAAGTACGAATTCCTTCATGCATATGGTCTATCATCGACATGCATGTGTGTACATATACGTATTTCATGTATGTCCTTTTCATTGATACAAGCATAGTAGTAAGGAAGAACTCACAAGCTCAAACATGTAAACATCACCTAATAATGCACTCTATAGTAAACAAGACTCTTACTAATGCAGACATATCAACTTAGGATGACTTACCAACTTCCCACATAATAACCCAACTCAATTATTCTATTGTGAGTGTGTGTAATCTCAGATAGGTTGCGTTACTAGTTACCCAACCAAGATCTTCTCCTAAGTGATACTTCCCCTCTGCCTAGAGGAATTGAACATATACCTACATCCACTAACATATGCCCAAGGTAGTCAGTTATTCAACAAAATATGCATTACACATAATACATCTCCAAATTCAGAATGTCAAATCAATATCCATCCATTCACATATATGCATTCCTTCATATAACATTAAATGAGATAGCATTCATTCATAATGCATTGATAACAAAGTGCAAGCACAATTTATTCATCTTCAGAATTCACATTTACCCTACATAGTAATAGTAAATAGTAATTACACAATTGGGGTGTAACATATACAATGTTTAAATCCTCTCTCAGCTTTAAGAAAATTCTCTACAAGTTTATACGTTGCTTTTTTCTCTTCTTTTAAGTGCTTTGCATAAAGGTTTATGCGTAGTATGTTAAACTCATATATCTCCATTGCTTTATTCAAATTGATTTCTAATAATCGATTTACTTTATAATAATCGACTCATAATAGTTATGTAGACATAACCAATATGCATATATAATATATATATATATAACTTCCCTTATTAGGTATTTGTGTGTGTGTGAGTGTGTATATATATATTCGCAAGATAATAATATATACAAACTCAAGTATATACGCAATAATTACGTTTCCGTTGATCAATTTATATATCTAATATATATAATATACATTCATATGTGTGTAGTATAAGTCCACTCGATTTCCTTGTGCAAACGATGTACTCGCGCATGGGTTATCATTTATACCTGCACACATATATACATATGGATATATGTATATATTTTATATATATTTATACATACGATTGCACAATCAAGCACATACACAATTACTATCTTATTGATAGGAAACATATGTGTAATGTATATATACATATACACATACATGTTTTATTGTTCATTCGATAACACCATACTCATAAGCAACCTGTTGTGTGGTCTCACAACACGCCCCAAGACTGAAAAGACTTGGGGACCCAAGTGAAAAAATATAACTCCTATGGCAAGAGCTAACAAATTGGAAGATCACTGGAAGTAGAGAAGAAGAAATAGAAATCTTTAATAAAGAAAGTACTTTGTATGGTAAGTGTTTCGTGCACCGGGTACTAGAAACACAGAAAAGGTGAAAGGTAATGTGAAGTTCAAGTGAAAGACTTTGGTCCGATAAGATGGAGTCTGATATGATGGAGTTCGATAAGATGGAGTTTCGATATTAATCAAGGTCCAGGAAAGTAAGTGGGTAAAGTTGAATACTGGGTACCGGGTACCGGATTGTAATGTGAAAAGGAAACGTTAAATTGCTTTATTTTTATAATGATCCCGGTGATCCGGTATATATATACAAGGGTTTATGATATGCTTTTGAAAGCAAGTTTTTATGGAATTTTGTACTAACATTTGAATAATGGTTTTATTTACATGAGATGTTGTGACACATTTGTTTAAAAAGGGATTTAATATTTGGAATTTTGTGATTGCAGGAGTTATCGATTGTGATGCAAAGCTCTGGTATGGACGGTCAGGAAAATTATGTTGGTGAACAAATTCTACTCTATTACTAGGTTCGATGATGCACTTAAAGGGCTCATGCTAGAATAAAGGTTGTTGCAAAGATGTGTCAGTTACCGGAATACCAGGATGCTGGAGTTCAAGCATGTAGTGACAAAGTGTATCTATTCTAGGAGTGATTCATTCCTGGAATGTTCAAATCGAGGAACCTGAGATATAGGAGTTCGACTTCCACCTGATAACTCCATTATAATGGAAGGCTCCTATATATCTTTGTTTGGATAGATTTGTTCGATTTCAGAAGGAATCCTAACAAAGATTAAAAAGTAGAACCTGAAGAGCTTCAACGAGTAATTGGAGTTGACTTCCATTGACTTCAATTGCAATTCTCCTATTGGTCACAATATTCCACATGCCTTGATGAGATTGGTCCCTTAGATTTCCTCTCGTGTATTTGTCTTATCTATCTGAGCCTTGTGTTCCATAAAAGGCCAAAGGATGTTTAATTTTCATTTAAGTTTAGAATTTGTGGATGTCAGAGGAGCAAAAACTTCTTTTAAGTTTTTTTCTTTTTTCCTTTTTTATGAACCATTATGGCGTAAAACTTTGTATGCACGTAGACATTAATTGATATTAGAGCTTTATGGATAGCTACCTATCTAAGTATCTTTTGTAGCTAGTTTTGTAAGTTCGGCCGAACAAGACTATATGCTACGCCGTTTAAGGGTGCATACAAAACCTACTCAGTGTCCATAAATGAAACCCCCTCTCTTTAAAATCTTGCACCATTTTATACGTAGCTGTGAAGTAATCTAGTGAAATATAAAGTGGTTTTCTCTATTTCGATTAATTCTTTGGGGCGTCCATGGAGAATAATCCGGAGAAACTTTTTTTTTTAGTACTTTTATATTCTGTTTTAGAATAGATGTTTAATATTTTTTAAAATTTTCCAAAAAATATAAGTGAATGGAAATAGTTTTGTTGAAAATCTTTTATTTTCCATGAAATTTTTGAATGCTTAATGCTAAATCTACTTAAGTGATAGCAAAGAAATTGGTGAGGATATATGAAATTCTATGTCAAATCTTTTGGTTTGATGATGTCCAAATTTATTGTTGCAATTAGGAATGCTAACCTAAGATGTTCAAAGAAATAGCAGATATATATGTGTGTATGTATAAAAAGGCCCCTTGAGATTAACAACAATTATCACATCATTACCCGAGAGCGACCCTAGTGCAACCATGACCTGGTTATCGAAGACATGGGATTGAACGGAAGCCAATCTTTGCTCTGTGAATGCAAAATTTCCCCTTAGGTTGTCTTTGTTCCATATCTTTCAAGAAGGATAGGCTCTTCGCGGTCTTGTCTGTGGAGATTTTATTCAACCTATTTACTATGAGTAAAACCATTGTCAACACAACCCATTCATAATCATGCATAGGTACATCTACCTATGTACTCTCATGTACATGCTCCTCCATGTGTATGGTCTATCATCGACACGCATATGCAAACATATACATACATTTACATATGTTCACCTCACTCATTAAGCATAGTAATATAAAGAAGAACCCATAAGCTCTAAACACATAAACATCATCCAAGAATTCACTCAACAATAATCAAGACCCTTACTAATGTAAACACATCATGTTAGAAACCAAGATCAGACATACAAACCAGAAAAGCCTTCCACATAAGAGAAAAATAGAAAAAAGCAAGAGCTTTGCATGAAGATGTGAAAAATGAATTGTATTCAAGAATTCATAAATTACAATGAGATCAATCCTTATGAAGGAGATCAATAAACCCTAAAGGAAACCCTAAAAGGAAAAACCCTAGTGTGCACAATTAATAATCAATAAATAATTATTAATGTGCCTAAGTTTAACTTAAGTAACTAAAGTGATAAGTGACTTAAATAATTAACCAATATGATGTAATTAATTAAGTGAAATAACTTATTACTCTAACACCCCCCCTTAAGATGAACTTAGGAAGTAGCTAAAACACTAAGAAAAAGATGCATGAAAGCAAAGATGGGTCCCGACAACAAGGCCAGATCAAGTACCCATTTACAAATGCAATGAATGTGGTAGAGAAGGAAAACCCAGTGGGACAAAACCCCCCTACAATGAGATGACCTACTACAAAGAAGCACTAAAAGAACACTGTGGAGTAACACTAGAACCTGAATCTAGAAAGCAAGGAAAGATACTTTTGTCTACAAGAAACCAAATGAGAGTCACTGAAGGACTCAGGTATTATCATAATAATGCAACATCAAACCTGATGCCATGGAACACTGGAAAACTCACAAACTGCAACAACCCTGGAATTTGTGAAGCAATAGTAGATGATAAAATGATGTGATACTGAAATGAAGTGCAAAGATTCAAGTTTCACCCTTCCAACTGTCAAAACATCCAAGTAATCTCCAAAACACCCATCGGGCCAAATCTGGATTAACAATCAACCTAGGATAGATACAGAAAAAATTGCATGGACAACAACATAGAGCTCCTCAATACCTTTCCAACACCGCAAAGATAGCGAAAAATCAGAGATCATGGAAAAAAGTTATGAGCTCGAAGGCCATAAATGAACATCTGACTTCAAACAGAAATAAATTAAGCTAAATAGAAAAATACTAAAAAATAAACTACACCACAGGATAGCACTCTAAACCAGCTTTCCGGCGATATCTTGTTTGCTTGATTTTGATACCGTATGCCCAAGTTACACCAAAAAGAAAAAAAATTGTTCCTTGAAGGAAAATCAGGGCTAGGAGGGGGCAAAGAGGGTCATACGGCTACTTACGTCATGCTAACATCAGCACTTCATGAGCATAAATTTGACGGCCATCTAGTCGTCACCACAAAAAAATGCCCCCTACCGGAAAACCTTTGCATGCACGGAATCCGAGTGAAGGGGAATATTCCTCGTTGGTTTTCCGCTGAATTTGATGTCGTCGGATTTTCTAGATTGATGGCCAGAATTTTTGGAAGACCCGTCATTTTTTTATGGTGGTCACCAAATGCATGTGCCTGCCACCGGATTTGTTGAAGCCATCAGCTTTATGGGGCCCGCCTGGGCTACTCGGGCCTACCGCCAGGTTTGCCCGCCGAAAATTTGAAGAGGCCAGCGGTTGGGGAGAATGTAGTTGGCAGTTTGTGGGACCTGCCCTATCCAAAGGCCGACACAGGGTACAGTCTACTTGCACAAGGTACAAACCCCTGCGCAGAGCAATAAATGCTCCTTTTTTATTTTTATTTTAAACAAATTTTGATTTTTCAATTAAAAAAGGTTTTTTTTATTTTTTATTTTTTTGATAAAAAAAATTCTGGAAAAAAAATTGAAAACCAGAATAAAAAAAAATTGATAACCTTGTACCTGTGCACCTGCATGAAAATTGAGACAAAATGGGGCACAAATCTGTATGGATCTACGTGCCCTTAAAAAAAAATTGCCTTTCGTTGCACCAGCTCAGATTTGAGAAAAATGACAGGTGATCTTAAGGTTTTCAGCCGCTCCGGACGCGATGACGGTGTCCATTTTGCTGCAGGATGCACCAAAAAAATTCTCAAGGTCAGATCCCTCGAGGAACCCCGAACGTGCTCTGCAATGAAATTCTCCAAAAATCTGAGAAGGGGTTGCATATCAAGGCTTTGATACCATGTTAGAAACCAAGATCATACATGCAAACTAGAAAAGCCTTCCACAGAAGAGAATAATAGAAAAAAGCAAGAGCTTTGCATGAAGATGCGCAAAATGAATTGTATCCAAGAATTCATATATTACAATGAGATCAATCCTTATGAAGGAGATCAATAAACCCTAAAAGGAAAAACCCTAGTGTGCACAATTAATAATTAATAAATAATTATTAATGTGCCTAAATTTAGCTTAAGTAACTAAAGTGATAAGTGACTTAATTAATTAACCAATATGATGTAATTAATTAAGTGAAATAACTTATTACTCTAACACATCATACTAAGGATGACTTACCAATTCCCAACACTATAACTTGACTCAACCATTCTACTATGAGTGTATGTGTAAGCTCAGATAGGTTTCACAAAGGTTACCTGACCAATCACTTCTCCTGAGTGATACTTCCCCTCCCTTCTAGAGGATTGAACCTGTCCCTACAACCAGCTTAGCACATTTACAATGGTAGTTAGATGTTCATAATAAATCCATATGCATCATAAAACTTTAGCATATTCATACAATAATACATGTTCATCATTAATGTAAACATAATTACTCTTCCAAGGCAATAATACCTAAATAACTATTTCAATAATCCATTTATTTAACAAACATATCAAAATCATGATTGCATTTACCATCCTATTTACCCATGAAAGTAAAAGTAAATCAGTAACAACAAGATGGGGTGTGACAACTCCTAGCCTGAAACTGCTCAATAGGATTAAAAGGTCGAGCCTCCTCAAAGATAGGTTCTTGAAAGGAATGGAGGCTTGCAAAACTTAAGATCACCAACATAGAAGATCTGCTTGATGGCACAAGAGGTTGAATGGGAGTTTCAAGGGGCTAATTAAGATTATTGAAACTAAATTTTTTTTGTTGGCAAACCACTTGCACAATAGGTTGTTCTGGAACAAAAGGAGGGCTAATGGGGGTTTCAAGAGGCTTGCTAGGCTTCTTTAATCTTACAAATTTATGCTTTCTTACCTCCTCCTTAGCAGTATGTCCTGGAAATGGTGGAGGTGCTTGTTTAAAACTAGGCACACAAGGGGCTTCCTGAGTCTCGAGCACTTGTGCTAGAGCAAGGGAAAGCCTAATTTTTTCTTGCCTAATAGCAACATCTCTTGTTGTACACTCTTCTTGCTACCTTCTTTTTTCCTCCAATTGCTACTCATACCTCCATTGAGCATCTAAATTTTGTTGTTGATGGTGAGTTTGGTTGACAAGCTCATCATGACATGGGAAATAACCTTCTTGTTGCCCTTGATAGGTCTAATTTTTCCACTCCTCCTGTTGTAGGTCAAGCTCTTGTTGTCTCCTAAGCTCATCAATTTTTCTATTGAAATCAAGGAAAATGCTTGTGATTTCACTTGCACTTAAATTGTCAAAATTTTGGGGTTGAGTAGGAGAGAAACAAGGCTAATTTTTGAAATGATGAGTTTCTTGGGGTTGTTGATATGAATGTGTAGGCATCTAAGAAGACTGGGAAGGGTAGGGTGGGTGGTATGCATTTTGAAAAGGTTTAGAACCCACAACAACATGGTTCTGTGGAATGAAATGGGAGGTATAACCAGCTTGATATGGTTGATTGGGAGGTGCAAAGCAAGCATTATCATGATATGGTGGGGTATACATATGGTTTCCATTAAAATATGAAATTTTTAAGCATGGGAATGATAGGAAACACTATGAAAATTTACAAAATAAGAGCAAAGGACTGCCTAACCAGAGATTTTGGGTACATACCAAAGAGTTGTAGAGTCACCAAATGCTTGAAGAACACCTCCAAAGGTTGAAATGTTGAAGAAGGCACCACTTCCTCAATGGTATGAAGTAAAACCAACACTGCTTGAACCAGTAAATGTGAATGGAGTCACCATGGTGTTTGAAGATATGCCTCAAAAGGCAAGATGCATTGAAGAAGACGCCAAATTCTTCAATGGAGAGAAGTAGTCCCACCGAGTGTGTCAGAAACTGTTGTCACATGAAATTGCACCCTATTGAGCATGAAACCCATCATTCCAATGACGCAATGGAAATGACATCAAGGTGTGGGACCTTTGCGCATATGAGGTTGAATCTCCAAAGAAGGTTGGCTTCCTTTTCAATCCTAGTGCAATGTGTTGGTCCAACCTAACACATAAAAACCTACCACTAACAACTCACAAGGAAAAGGGGAGAAGGAGAATATGAAAGGGAAAATGGAGGTGATACACCAATATGGAAAGGTCGCTTCTTCCTAACCTATATTTCATAGTACATCGTTGAAGAGGGGCAAGGTAACTTTCACAAATCTCTATTTGGTCAATTTTCAAAGGCATACATGAAAGCTAGGGTTTGACAAGGCGCTGGAAGGAAAGAGTGTTTCACAACCAACAACTATAAATAATTTAACACAGCATACATGCATGAAAAATACAAACAAAAACTCAAATATGCAAGGTAATAAACTTACTCAAACATAAAAGAGCTGACAAGAGGAAACTTGGTCCATTTCATTAACATAGAGGAAAAACGCCAATCTTTACAATGGAAGAGTGTGAAATATAGTCCGCAAAAGAAAAACCCTAGAGGAACCAGAAGAAGAAAAACAACCAAAAAAGAATACATTTTTGCCTTTATAGATCAAGCATAACTGAGAAAATACAAAACCCCAACCTTAACCCTAAGCAGGGTTAGCAATGAAGCATGTGGCATGCAAACTTGAGCCATCCATGAAAATCATGACCTAGGGAATGGATTTGAAAGAAAGTCAACAAACTACAATAAATAGGTATGGGCACCCATGAAATCCACCTAAGTCAAAAAATGCATTTAATACCATCCTTGAAGCCTAAGAAATCAAATCTAGTCGACGTGAAGTGATTGCACATTAAAGTTGTCACCTAGAAAAACATGCCAAAAATTCATCGAAAGGTTGAGGCGTTGGGCCCAAAAGGAGACCTCTGCAAGCATGAAAAAAATGGTCTGAAGCCTCAAAAATATGTTTGTTGAACATCGAACGTCGAGTTGTTAGGCATCAGGTTTTTGGCATACCTCTTACTGCTTACCAGAAGAAGGAATGAGGAAAGTGCAAAGAAGAAGGACACATTGAGCGTCAAAGGGAAGGCTTACCTCCAAAAATTGAAGTTAAAGGAGAAGCCTTGCCCCTGAAAGCTGAAAGCATTCAATAGTTACTCAAATTCAAGGAAAAAAAGGGAGAAAGTGAGAAGGAAGGAAGCGAAGGTCAAAGAGGAATGAAACATCAGGGGTTGGACCTCAGACCCTCGAAGGTCAGAATTTGGGAGGAGGCCTTACCTCTTACCTAAAGAAGGTAAGAGGTAAGATGTAAGCATGAAGGCCGACACTCGAAGGTCGAAAGGAGAAGGGCACAAGGAGAGGGATGGTAAGAGGTAAAGGGTAAGGCTGACCCCCAAAGTCGGACAAGACAAAAGACTTAGCCAAATCTTGAAACCTTACCTTAAGCTTCGGTTGTCATAGGTAAGGCTTGAGGCTTACCTAAAGAAATTAGTAAAGGGTAAAGGGTGAGGCTGAAGGCCGAAACTCAAAATACTTAGAAGAAAAAAGGGAAGGAGAAGGAGCGATGGAGAAATGAAGAAGGCATGAAGTAAGCAAGTAAGAGACAACCTGAAAACCTGAAATTCTAGGACTTAGCAAAATTTAAGAAACCTTCAAGGAGAAACATACAAGATGACCCATGGAAGATCACTCAAATCGAATATCAGTGATGGATCATCAAAGGGGGGCATGAAATGACAACAAAACCTATCAAGACGATCTTAAACAAGTTGATCCAATCAAACCTTATCAAGCTACAAGAGCAAAAACAATATGATGAACCACAATTTAAACCCTCTTGGTATAACGAAAAATTATTATTGAAAATTCCATAGAACAAAGGGTCACAAAACATAGAGTTGTGTTAGGATTAAACATCTTATACAGGAACTCATTGATCAAGGTGAGATTAATGTGGATCAATGAACAAAAATCCCTAATCATGGCAAGGGAAAGGATTTTGGTACAAATAGGAACTATAACCAAGTCAACTATTCCTATGATGATGTGTTAGAATATGTTGAAGGATCAGATACTTACATCAATAATTTTTATCAGTCTCATGATGAGAAAGTGGACATTAATCAAGATACTTTCCAAATAGATGATCAAAACTATTCTCCTATGTATAGCAATGCGTCATATCAAAATAATCCCTTCAAGCGTGTTTCAAATCATAACATCACTCCTTCATTTAACTATATGATACGATAAGTTGAAGAATTTAACACTCAAGAAGTTCCTATTCCATCTCCAAGCTCTTCACAAAATCAATCAATATCATCCAATAATGACCTTTTTCTAGGATCTTGCTCAAGGGCTATCTGTTGTAGATAAAACTAACCTCAAAACTAATCCAAAGGCCAATTTATCCAAATCCAAGATCAAGAAAACCCAATCCAAGCATAGTCATGCCATCCTTCACCTTTTGTATTCATTCAAGATTCATTACCCTCATACCAACATTCAAAAACTACCCAAGCACTCTTTGTTTATATTCCACCATCTACCCAAAGCCCATTTCAAGAACATAATCCTAAGCATAACAAAGGTTGCTCTGAAATGTGTCAAGATCAAGATCCTATTTCTCCAAATACTACCATCAGCTAATGAGTATCTTCCAATCTATTAACGAAATATGTCCTGAAATAAGCCAAGACCAAGAGTCCACCACCTCCCCAAGATATTATCATGACCTAATGAGTATCTTTTAGTCCATACAGGATCTTAAAAAACATGACCATAACCATACACCAACAACTCCTACATCTACCAGTGAGGTACCTGCTTCTATTGTACATGTAGATGATCCTCATTCAAAACAAGAATCTCTTACTATAAACATATTTGAAAATGAAAAAGGTATACTCAAATTCACAGGATCTCATGGCAATACTCCAGCAAATGTTCATGAAGAAGTATCTTATATCAACTTCAGAACATCAACGTCTTTCAAAGACCAATCCAAATCTAGTGTTTCTCAAACTCAGGTCGAATGTATTGATCAAGTATCCACATCACATAATGAGCAGATGACTATCCTTGATAGTTCTTAGCATCAAGTTATCAATTATTTAGTAGTCAAATAATCTAATCATGATGGTGATACCTCACTAATATTATGGGAAACCTTATCTAATGTAAACATTAATATGGGAGTCACAAAAGGTCCTTGTGATGAAATTATTTCTAGTACTTCAACCATCCATGTCATGGATCTCCATTGTCGCATCTTTCCAATTGCTAATTTGGGCCAACAAGAAACAAATTATTACAAATGAAAAGAGAAAATTGTTGAAGCTAATGAATCAAAAAATCAAAATGGACGTGTGAAACTCAAATGGATTTCAAAACAAGAAAAAGAAAATAATCCATATCAAAATCCATTAGTCAATGAAACTATGGAGTAACAACAAAAAGAGAAACCCATCTATCAGAAGTGTCCATCAATGCAAAAGGAAGCTTCAACATATGCTCAAGTTGGTCCTAAATTCACACAAAATTCCATATCCATACTTTATGCATCATCATCCCAAGCTTGGAAAACAAAAAATCCAATATCCAAGTTGTCAACTGATCCATCTTCATCTCATACCTATATAGTCGTAAAATTGCACCCCTTGCAATTTCACATACATTCTTGTCTACTTTAGTGTCCACCCCCTTAGCATCTTGTGTAGGATCATTTTAGCCCCTGCATCAGCCTTTTTCCCTTCTCAGGATGCTCTGAAGCCCTTTTCAGCAACTACCTTCGCGCGTCAGCTTTGTGTTAAACGTAGCGCTTTTCTCGTTCTCATCATTTTGTAGCATGATGTGTCTGGACACTAGCGCACCATGTGGACATCCACGTGTCGCGCTAGCATTCTGTGACATTTCAATGTTCAAATGACCATTTCCGAGCATGTTTTCCACTTGTCATCTGCTTTTGTCTGTGGTAATGGTTCGGGATTCCTCATAACTGCTTGGGAAGCTTCTTTTCTCTCTTTATATGCTATCTTTTCAACTCATTTGGTCTCTTCTTCTACTGCTAGCTTCATTTTCAACTTCTAGCTCTTCTCCTTCTTGGCTTCTATCTTGGATATTCTTCCATCTTTCTCTTGCTTGCACAACTCTCTTATTTATTACAACAGCCTTCTACAACACTTCTAAGCCCTCTTGGCTTCTCTCCTTGTAGCACTCTCAAGATCTTACAACACTCCTTACAACACTCTTGGCTCTTGCAGCTATTGTGTTCTCCCTCTTTGCAACTCCTTTGGCTCTTGCAGCTCTATCTCTCTTCACTTCATGTGAGAATCTTGGGATTCCATATCCCCCATCTATTGCATCTTTACTTTGTGATACGAGTTCTCCTCCTCGAGCAGGGTTTTCTTTTATCACTCATACTTGGTGGTGTGGGTTCTACTCCTGAAGTAGGTTTTTCTTTCACCACACGCTTTTTCCATTTCGGTTCATTTCTCTCTATCTATCTAGTTTTCCATGGAGGTGGGAACACCAAAATGGGGGTTTGATTAGGGAAAACCCCTATACAGCCCCAACAATTTCTCCAAATATTATGCATGCAAGTATTGAAGACACTCACATGTTGTAGGCTTCATCACTTGCGTGGTTGTAATAATTTCCTTTCTTCTCCTTAGTCCACTTCAATTTATTTCAACTCTATTACATTTTGTTACTTTATCGCATTCTATAATTTTTTATCAATTAAAGTAGAAGTAGTCATTTAGTTGTTTTCTATGATAAATTTTCCTTTTGGTCCGTACGAGACTCCAATGTGCCTCTGGGATGCCAACGTGTCATGTTATCGTCTGTATTTTGCGCTGTCATCCTTTGGCTGAGAGCTTGTTAATTTGTCTAGAAAATCTTCATGACTTGCTCTTTCTGATTCTAGAACTCTCATGTTGTTCCTGAGGTAGTTTAGGGTAGTTTTCCCCATGAGGCTCTCTGAATGAAGAGAACTCGTAAGTAGCGAATCTCCCTTCACTACAATACCCCTTATCAAAATTTGCTAGCAATCTAAAGAAGAAGAATATCCAAATCTCGCATTAACTGTATCCTAGCAGCAACTCTTTATCATAAGGACTCTAAGGGAACTTTATGGCAATGTGCACACTTAGATAAGGCTAATCCTGGTATTGACAAAGATCATAGCAACATTCAGGAGTTATATGCAAGTGCCCATATCTTGGCATGACAACTTTTTCATGTAGGATATTGTTGGAACATCATGATAATAACATCTACATCAACACCCTTAGAGGAGCATGATAAAAAAATCAAATAATAAATATATATATATATCAAAAATAGTAAAGAGAAAAAATTCATCCTCTAGTGAAAACCACTTTGATGACACTTTGGACAAGTACCGTGATGAAAACCTGGTAAACAAGCATCATGTGTAGAATCAAGGATCCATTTACAATTCTAGTTGTAAGTAGATTATCTCATCCATAGTAAAATCCATCACTTCATCCACTCCTTTCCATAATAAATCCATGATCCATATCCATATCCAAATCAAACTCAATGATCTAATCAACCTATCCACTTTCAAACCCATCTTGATCTTGACAAAAATTAGGAGCAAATACTTTGGTTTTGTTTTCTTCCAAGATCTTCGCATGATCTTTTTTGTCAACTATATCTTATTTTGTACCATACAATCACCTACCTCTAGCACTATCTGAGAAATCTATCACTATCTACCCCTATCCAAATATAGATCCTTTATCCTAACATGGTATGCTACTATGAGATAGTTTTTGGAAGCAACGCCCTTCATTCTAAAAAGTTCTTCCATTTATCACATAACCTTGTTTATCCCTCAAGATGTTCTATACATTGCTAGACACTAGGGGTAGGTACGAACACCTTACTCTAGAATAAGTCTTGATCTATGTACTCTATCTCATTTTGAAACTTAAACATGTTCAAACAAAATTAGAATCAATCTAAAGTGATTTCACATTATCCAATAGATCTTGCACCCTAGCTTGGCTATAGATCTTGATCTCTCTTATCTAATCAATCAATCATAATCCGGATGTATTCTTCCCTATCCTTGTGTTGTTCAAACCTGAGTAACACCATCCTTGAATTGTTGTGAATCCTCAACAATGGTATCCTCATCATTAATCAATTTGATCAGTTATCTTAATCATCAATTAATCAATCTGATTAGTCGATCTCAACCTACCTATCAACATAATCTTGAAAAATCCAAAACATCCAAATATGTTAAAAAAAGCTAAAAACAAACTCAAAAACTTCAAAAATTCCAAAAAAAAACTTAAATAGCCTTCAAAAAACATAAAAACATTCAAAAAATCTCAAAAATACCATCTCCATCATCGCTCATCCTTAATAAACTATCCATCCATAATAAAGTTATCATCCCCCTCATCCTTTGACAAAGTAATCAAAGCAAACATAGCAGCCATCAAAATCTAGAACATTCAAGAAGAAATCATAAAGACTTGATAATTATTGGATAAAGCAATGCCTAAATATCAATTGCCTATCAATCGTCGTCATCATCATCACCAACGCATCCTAGTATATTCCTTAACAAATATATCATTCCTATAATGGGCATCATCAAAAAATAACATCTCTAAACAACAAACATCTTTGGGAACTGATATGGCAACTTTGTTCATCTATTTTGGTCTTTTCTTTTGATTTATCATATTTCCCTATTTCGATGACCTCTCGAGGATGTCTGAAAAGGTTTAGAGAGGAAGAATGGGGCATGGTCATTGATTTCGTATGTCATTTTTGTTGGATATTCTCATAATACGACCATGGAAAGTACTTGTCTTATGTGTGGAAGTTGTTTCAGGCAACACAAAGTTTCCCATGCATGTTTGGTTCTCCATACCTCTATGTGTATTGGTCCAACATGCTTTGAGCTTCTAATCTATACACTCATAACAAGGTTTTTGTATGTCTGGCATGAACATGAATACTCCTTTTGTTTGCAAATTCAAATTCCATGCAATAGATACAAAGCCGCCTTGGTCCTTCATACCTTGTTGCATTGTGTCTATTTGCTACATTAATAAGGATTGCTATGATAAAAATACTTAGTTTCCCCTAAAACTAAAAGCTATTCATCACATGTCTCATACATTATCAACCATCATCACTATCATTCATATCCATATTCACAAAAAATGAATTTTCAACAATTGGATCAACATCATCTATTCTTCTATCATATGATCTCTCCCTAACTATTTTTCCTACTAAGATCAATCTCATACATCCTACTTCTATAACATCATTAGTATCATGTGTATCCTACGTCCGCAAAATCATTAGCTATGCATCCATCATATCACATGTCATATCATATATCATCTACATCATATCATACAACATCCATAAATCATGTATATCATCAAAATAGCAAAAAAATACAAAAATAATCATATCTACATATAATTTCATCACAATCATTAATGCATCCATAACCATATCATAATCATATGCATCATGTCAAATCATGAACATCAAGCATAGAATCAATAGGAATCATACACATCAATAGTCACCATCAAAATCATGTCATCTCATATATATCATCAAAAATGTAAATGCCATGGTACATCATCATCCATCAAATGTGTGATTCATATATATACATCAAAAATACATATGTACAAGAGGCTCAAAAGGCTAATAAATATATATACATCAAAAGGTCATGTCTACATCAAAATCAAAGATCTATATAGCAATTTGTATAATGTCTATCTGCTCCTATGCTTGTCTCCATCAGGAGGAGGTTGATAAGGTGGAGGCCCCATAATCGGCTGATCCTATTGTTGCTCTCCATGCCCTGGGGATCTCTATGTGTGTTGGATATGTGTTGGTGACCTGTGTGGCTGTAAGATATGCCTTTGTGTTTGCTAGGAGGGAGGATCGACCGAGCCACCCTCTAATCTACTAGAACCTACCATTTTAGCATTCTGAGCTAAAAACTTTGGTTGCCTCTACTCTCACGAGACAACTATCTTATATAGGGTTTTGTAGTAAGTCACCTCCTATACTAGGTGCTTCCTCTCTCTCATGTGTTTATCCATGATAACCATGGAGCCCTGTGCAATCTCAAGCTGGTTTTTTTGGCCACGCTCTATATCTCTCTCACCAATAGTTGCATCCCTCTCAACTGTGACCTGAGTGATATGTGTGTCTACAACCTACCGTCAGGAGATCTCTGCATCACACTCTACAGTATGGAAATCTCTCTCACCCCTAGCCTGGTCGCACTTCATGAGCACCTGATCCCTCCCAACCGTCCTCTAAATAAGCTACACGATAACCTGATCCCACTTTGTGCAATAACCATCATGCTCTTTACGAGACCAATCTCGCTCTGATAAAACCAGTTGTAAAGGGAAAATATGGAATGGATAACAATAATTAAGTTCAAGCAAAGAATCCAAAAACAAAGGATAGAACCCACTTACCAATGAGATCAATATTGCTCAAACAAATGAATTCAAATAAGGATTAGATCAATCAAAACAAATGAATTCAAAAGCATGAAACAACCTTACCAATCCCATTATTGAGTAACTTTAGTTGAAATGTATGTCAAATTGCTTCAACTCAAATCCTCCATGATAGTTTGTAAAAGCTTCAATGTGTGATGACCTAGATGCAAAGATAATGCTTTCAATTGCTCAAGATATATGCTCAAATGGACATGACTCAGCTATCAAAATTCTAGGTAATGAATGAGAAGGATGAAGGGTGATTTTATAGATTTTAGGAGATTTGATCAATGATCTAGATTAAGAGGTGCTGATTTGAGATCAAAGGCTAAGAATTAATGAGAGGAATTGACTGCCCAGGTTGCAAGATTCCAATTAACCGGTTTCATGATATATTATTGAAGTGTTAAGTCAATTGATTGATCAAAAGACTCCAAGTGAGTGGGAGTTAAGATTTGAGGAAATAATGCATGATATAATTAATTAAATAATTAATTAATTACTAGAGGAACGTACAAGATAAGATTGAGATAGAAGATGAGTTTGCTTTTTTTCATGATAAAATAATTAGTTAAAGTAATTAATTAATTGAGGAACGTTCAAAGATAAGATTGATTAATAAATAAAATGTTTATTTATTAATGGATGATATTTTAGATAAAAAAGGAGAATTAAATAATTAATGTAATTACTTAATTTAGAAGAAGTGTGAATGTGAGGGATTAAGATTTAATTAATAAATAAATGTTTATTTATTAATAGAGAAAATAAAGATGGATTAAATTAGATAAATTAAATAAATTAAATAATTACTTAATTTAGAGGATGATGCATGAATAATTAAATAATTAAGGTAATTACCTAATTATAGAGAGAAAAGGATAATGAATAATTAAATAATTAAAACAATCATTTAATTATAGAAGAAGTGAATGATAAATAATTAAATAAATAATAATTTATTTAATTAAATTAGAAGGATAAAGAAAATTAGTGATATAATTTAAATAAATAAAATTTATTTAATTATGTGGAAGATAACTTGTGAGTTAACTAGTTGCATGAGAAGAGTGAAAGAAAGTGTTAGTTAAAAGATAAATTTAGATTTGCATGAGAGGATAATAATTAACTATTTAAATTAATTATTTGAGGAATGTGCAAGTGGGAATTAGATAAATAAATAAAATGTTTTATTTATTCATGGTGAATGGATAATGTTGAGAGAAGAGGGAATAATTAAATAATTACTTAACATATGAAGAGTGGGTGAATGTTAATTAAAGATATAATTAAATAAATAGGATTTATTTATTTAATCAAAAAGAATAAAGAATTAAAGATATAATTAAATAAATAGGATTTATTTATTTAATCAAGAAGATTAATTGAATCAAACATATAATTAAATAAATATGATTTATTTATTTAATCAATAAGATTAATTGAAGTGAATTAATTAATTAACATAAAGTCACTTAATTAATAGTGGAAATATGATTTTAGACAATAATTAAATAATTAAACATTATTTAATCATTAGGAAAAGATGAATATTAGTGTTAAAATGCTAGTTTGTAGGCTAGGACAATTTTAGGTATCCACATTTTGCCCCTCTTTGATACAATACGATTTTGAGCATTGTGTCAAAGAAAATTCAAAAATTCATGTTCAAGAGTTGCCCTAGTATGCCTCGGTGACAACGGGATAACATGGTGCCCACTCGAGAAATTTGGTAAAAATTTTGGATAATGAGCCAAATTTTCTAACAAGCTGATGTGATGCGTTTAAGTGCAAGGACTAACAAAATAAATGTTTGACTAGAATGAATTGTTAGTAGGAAGTGAAGAATAGTTAGTATGATAGAAGAAATTGGATGATTTTGATCTAATTGTTGAAAAACCATAGATTATAATTGATTGATGTTATGGATGCATTGATGAATGATTGATAATGATTTTATGATATGTAAACGTGATGAGTTTGCTTTTACTTCATGGAGAGACAAATATAGGAATCCTTATTAATGTAGCAAATAGACACAATGCACCAAGGTATTAATGACCAAGGCAACTTTGTATATATTACATGGACTTTAACTCTGCAAACAAGGAGTATTCTTACTCATACCAGACATACGAAAACCTTGTTAGAGTAATGTGAGAGAATAAAGTCATCGAAGTAAGGAGACTAATACACAAAAGGTATGAAGAACCTGATATGTACCAGTCGTATTACTCGAGAATATCCCTACACACACAATACAAGTATTCATCATATTGTATTGCAAAAATATCCAACAAACAAAGCATACGAAATCGACGATCAATGCCCCATTCCTTCCTCTCTATATTCTTATGGAAATCATCGAGAGATCATCGGAATGAGACAATAAGATAAGTCAAAAGATAAGACCAAAATAGATAAATAATGTTGTTGTATCACTTTCCATAGATGTTTTGATGTTTTAGGGATGTTATCCATCAATAATGTCTATTGTAGGAATGATTTATCCATTAAGACACATGTCAGGATGTTGATGATGATTTCAATAAGTAGGTAGTTAACACTTAGGCATTGTTTTAGTCTAATAATGATCAAGTCTTTACGATTTTCAATTGGAAGTTTTGGATTTCGATGCTTGCTTTGCTTGTTCGATTGTTTTGTCAAAGGGTGAAGGCGATATTTTATTTATTATGGATGGATAGTTTATTGGGGATAGGCAGTGATGGAGATAGAATTTTGAGGTTTTTTTAATGTTTTTGTACATTTTTTAGGTTATTTGAAGCTATTTTTTTATGTTTTTTAGGATATTTGAATTTTTGGTGTTTTAAGAGATTTAGAGACCAAGAGGGGAACCTAAGGGGACTGACCTAGTGCCTCAGGGGCTCATCAATGATGGCCTTTCCTACGTTATACATGCAGAGACACTGTAGTTTGACTTATTGGACTCAAGGCAGCTCGTACGAAGATGACCATTGATATTTTTTGGGATTTTGATATTTTACAAATGTTTTTTAGATTTTGATTATTTTACAACTGTTTTTGGATTTTTATGGTTTTTCAACTATTTTTTGGATTTTTTGTGATAATGATCATATGGATGAATGAAAAAGAGATATCAGTATGTAGGGATATCAATAGTCTTTTGAGATCATGTTAATAGTCAGGCTAAAATCAATTGATCTTATTGAGTAATTTTCGATAAAGATAACATTATTGAGGATACACAAAAATACAAGGATAGTGTTGCCAAGATAGGAACAACATGAGGATTAGGAAGGATACATCCCAAGATGATGATTTATTGATCAGATAACGATTGATCAAGATTTGTAGCTAGGCTAGGAACAAGATTGTTGAATGTTTGATACCACGTTGAAGAGTCAGCAAGATGCAACTAATATGGATTGTTTGAATT
>VDFB02271358.1:333332993-333387762 GCA_007258455.2 Sequoia sempervirens | reverse complement strand
TTGAAGTGAATTAATTAATTAACATAAAGTCACTTAATTAATAGTGGAAATATGATTTTAGACAATAATTAAATAATTAAACATTATTTAATCATTCGGAAAAGACAAATATTAGTGTTAAAATGCTAGTTTGTAGGCTAGGACAATTTTAGGTATCCACATTTTGCCCCTCTTTGATACAATATGATTTTGAGCATTGTGTCAAAGAAAAGTCAAAAATTAATGTTCAAGAGTTGCCCTAGTATGTCTCGGTGACAACGGGATAACATGGTGCCCACTCAAGAAATTTGGTAAAATTTTTGGATAATGAGCCAAATTTTCTAACAAGCTGATGTGATGCGTTTAAGTGCAAGGACTAACAGAAGAAATGTTTGACTAGAATAAATTGTTAGTAGGAAGTGAAGAATAGTTAGTATGATAGAAGAAATTGGATGATTTTGATCTAATTGTTGAAAAACCATAGATTATAATTGATTGATGTTATGGATGCATTGATGAATGATTGATAATGATTTTATGATATGTAAAACATGATGAGTTTGCTTTTACTTCATGGAGAGACAAATATAGGAATCCTTATTAATGTAGCAAATAGACACAATGCACCAGGGTATTAATGACCAAGGCAACTTTGTATATATTACATGGACTTTAACTCTGCAAACAAGGAGTATTCTTGCTCATACCAGACATACGAAAACCTTGTTAGAGTAATGTGAGAGAATAAAGTCATCGAAGTAAGGAGACTAATACACAAAAGGTATGAAGAACCTGATATGTACCAGTCGTTGTATTACTCGAGAATATCCCTAAACACACAATACAAGTATTCATCATATTGTATTGCAAAAATATCCAACAAACAAAGCATACGAAATCGACAATCAATGCCCCATTCCTTCCTCTCTATATTCTTATGGAAATCATCGAGAGATCCTGGGAATGAGACAATAAGATAAGTCAAAAGATAAGACCAAAATAGATAAATAATGTTGTTGTATCACTTTCCATAGATGTTTTGATGTTTTAGGGATATTATCCATCAATAATGTCTATTGTAGGAATGATTTATCCATTAAGACACATGTCAGGATGTTGATGATGATTTCAATAAGTAGGTAGTTATCACTTAGGCATTGTTTTAGTCTAATAATGATCAAGTCTTTACGATTTTCGCTTGGAAGTTTTGGATTTTGATGCTTGCTTTGCTTGTTCGATTGTTTTGTCAAAGGGTCAAGGCGATATTTTATTTATTATGGATGGATAGTTTATTGCGGATAGGCAGTGATGGAGATAGAATTTTGAGGTTTTTTTAATGTTTTTGTACATTTTTTAGGTTATTTGAAGCTATTTTTTTTTATGTTTTTTAGGATATTTGAATTTTTGGTGTTTTAAGAGATTTAGAGACCAAGAGGGGAACCTAAGGGAACTGACCTAGTGCCTCAGGGGCTCATCAATGATGGCCTTTCCTACATTATACATGCAGAGACACTGTAGTTTGACTTATTGGACTCAAGGCAGCTCGTACGAAGATGACCATTGATATTTTTTGGGATTTTGATATTTTACAAATGTTTTTTAGATTTTGATTATTTTACAACTGTTTTTGGATTTTGATGGTTTTTCAACTATTTTTGGATTTTTTGTGATAATGATCATATGGATGAATGAAAAAGAGATATCAGTATGTAGGGATATCAATAGTCTTTTGAGATCCTGTTAATAGTCAGGCTAAAATCAATTGATCTTATTGAGTAATTTTCGATAAAGATAACATTATTGAGGATACACAAAAATACAAGGATAGTGTTGCCAAGATAGGAACAACATGAGGATTAGGAAGGATACATCCCAAGATGATGATTGATTGATCAGATAACAATTGATCAAGATTTGTAGCTAGGCTAGGAACAAGATTGTTGAATGTTTGATACCACGTTGAAGAGTCAGCAAGATGCAACTAATATGGATTGTTTGAATTGTTTGGATGATGCTTAGATTACAACATGAGCTAGAAAACATAGATCAAGATTTATTCTGAAGCAAGATGTAAGTACATGTCCCCCAGTCTAGCAATGTAGGGAATGCAATCGGTGGATGCATGGATAAATGAATGGATGGATGGATATGTAAAGGATGCCAATGATTATCTTGTGATAGGATAACATGTTTGGATAGAGTATGCCCCTTTGGACAGTGCCTCATGGCTCAAATAATGTTGGATAGGATAGGATCAATGATAGTGACCCATGTCAAGATGTTTACCATAAGCAAGTATGAAATGTACACCAAACCTTTTCCAAGATCAAGATAAGCTGGATTTGGATGAAAAATTGGGTTGGATGAACGGTTCATGGATTTATTATGTATAAGATGGACAGATAATGGATGGAATGTTGGATTTATTTTGTAAAGGATGAGATGCTTCCACTTGAAATGGTGCACCTAGATGCTCGATTCTACTCATGATGCATGTTTTCTAGGTTTTCATCATGGTATGTATCCAAAGTGCCACCATGGTGGTTTTCATTGGAGGACGATTTTTATCTCTAGTCTTTTATTGATTTTTTTTATTTTTTTGTTTTATGATCATGTTGAACCACTTGGTGGTGTTGATGTAGACGCTGCTAGTGTTGATATAGATGTTTTTGTTGTCATGATGTGCCAACAATATCCCACTTGAAGGATTTATTTTGCTAAGATATGGGTGCCTGAATGTAAACCTTGATAATTCTTGTCTTCATTTTTGATACCGGAGTTAACCTTGACTAGATGTGCACATCGCGATAAGGTTCCTTTAGAGTCCTTATAATAAAGATTTGCTATCAAGACATGGTCAATACAAGGTTTGGACATCATGGATGTCAAAATGGATGGTGAAATACATTAAGAAATATGAGATGCAAATGGATTGGTTGAAAGTTTGGAATCTTTGATTTCCAAACTTGGGAAGATGAGCGATGATGAGTGGATATCGAGATTCAATTGGGACCAACTTCTTCATATACTTTGTAGGTCACTCTTGAAGCTTTCTTTTGCATTGCTAAACATTTTTTATGGATGAACTTCCCTTTTTGGTTTTTCCCCATAGCTTCTTTGACTAATGGACATGATTATATTCTTTGATTGTTATAAAACCAAGACCTTGTTGCTCAAGATTGCTAATTATCTTTGATAATTCCAAGATACTATGTTCTTGTAAACATAATCCTTTGTTTTGATAATGCTCGATATCCTCATACTCAATGTCTTCAATCTACATGGAGGATGTTTATAATTTTAATGCTTCTTCAAAAGGTGTTGATGGTTCACAGTCTCTGTAGGGTTCTTCCTCGTGATCCATTTATGCTTGTTCTTCAAAGGATGTTTCTGATTCACAATCCATGTAGAAGTCTTCTTCATGATCAATTTATGATATTTCTATGTATTTTGTTATACCTTGATCATGTGTAAAGATGTCAAGAGTAGGAGACTCTTGTTCATTGTTAATGAAATTGAGAGTAGGAGACTCTTGTTCCTTGGTAATGATGTCAAGAGTATGATACTCTTGTTTTAGATGAAGATCACCTACATGTCCTTTAGGAGTAAACATCTCATGGGTAGATATACGAGTGGGTGATATATGGATATGATCATTGTTTGTGAAATCTTGTATGGATTGGAAGATACCCATTAAATCATTGTAGTATCTTGGAGATGTGGATCTTTGATCTTGGCTTTTATCAGAGTCATCTTTAGTATTAGATTAGAATAGACCTATTAGACCTGTATCCCTGATTTTGACTGAATTTAGAATTTCTTTTGATATGCTTTGGATCAAGTTCTTGACATGGGTCAATTTCAAAGGATGGATTGTTTGCAAAGGGTCCCTAAATGTATTCCTTAGGCATGGGTATTGGTTTAATATTCTCTTCATCTTCAAGTGAATTTGGATCAAATTGTGAATTAAGGATTTCTTCAATATTGGCAACCATGAGGGCAAATGATGTCGATGTGTCTTAGAAAGGACCATTGCTAGAGTTTGGTGAAGGATTTTGATCATGCTTGGGAATAAATTCTTGAGATATGTCATCTTGCTCATTGGATGATGTAGAGACATTGTTAACGTGATCATTGGTAGATGGATCTTGGGTGTTATCCTCAACAATTGAGGTAGAGATCTTGTTAGTGTTTTTAACCATGAGATCAAATGATGTTAATATTTTTTGAAATGGATCATTGTTAGAGACTGATGGATTATCTTGATCATGCTTTGAAAAAGTATCAATGTCCTCTAGCTCATCATGTGAGTTATAAACATTATCCATATGATTATTGATGGGTGGGCTTTGAAGGTTATCCTCAACATTGATTGCTCCTTGATTGAGAAGGTCTTGTATAAGTTTATTGAGTTTTATGCAAGTTGAAATTTCATGACCTTTTGTTCTGTGGTATTTACAATAGGTATTATCGTTGTACCACATGGGTTTGAACCAAGGTTCAAAATCAAATAATGGCTTTGGAAGATTGATAAGATTTTCCTAGACTAGCTTGTTTAAAACCAACTCGATTGGCTCCCCTAAAGGAATGTATTCATGTGTGGTGGTGTTGTTGGATTGTAAAATTTGTTGTGATTGAGGTGATTGAGATTGTGTTTGATATGCCATGTTTTGATGTTGTGAGGATGGATTTTTTACTGATATAAATAAATGATTTGATGAATTTGATGAGGAATGCATTGATTTGGAGATTGAGATATTTATTAGAAAAGTGTCAACTAATTTGGCAACTGAACTTAGGGAGTTTTGAAGTTGTATATTTTGATCTTGATGGTGATTTTGAAACCCTTGATATTGTTGCAACACTACTTGATGTTGTTGTGACCCTTGATAAGAGTTCTTTTGATATGGATGTTGAGGATTTTGATCTTGATGTGGTATTTGACTTGGTTGAGGCGTGAATGAATCCATCCCATAATTCACTGAGTGAGGATTTGACATGTTTGTGTTTGGGATGTATTGATTTGGTAATATGATGTTGGATTGAGGAAGATTCATGCTTTGATCATAGAATTATATTTTTTGAACTTGATTGAAATCTACCATGTGAGAAGGTGCTCCAAACTTTGATTAGGGGAATCCATAGTTGATATATCATTGAAATTTTTAGGATATGATGACCCCATAGGTGTATAGAGTGGAACTGGATTCAAGTAATAGATTGACATTTACATGTTTTTTTTTACTTCAAGATTGGACAAATGAGTGGGTGAGGTAACATTTTGACAGCTAAGCAGGATATTATGACAATGTTTGAGACCAATTCTAACAAGTCTAAGATAAGCAATAACATAATATTATGACAATGTTTGACTTCAATATTAGACAAATGAGTGGGTGAGGTAACATTTTGACAGCTAAGCAAGATATTATGACAATGTTTGAGACCAATTCTAACAAGTCTAAGATAAGCAATAACGTAATAGCAGTGGTTGTTTCGGATAATTACCATAGAATTTGGGACAATAGTGAGCTTTTACAAAGGTAGTAGTGATAGAAATGACAAGAGTGACTCTGTTTAGACACTCAAAATAAGCAATAGCGACCAGTTGCACAGTAGCGACAAGATGCAATGCATTAGCGACCAGATGCTAAAAAATAGCGACTATATTTTGAGATAGTAGCGACCCGATGCACAACATTGGCCCAATTTTCTAACAAGTGCAACTTTGTTTCCTATTTTCTAGTTTAATGACAATTTTGACAATTTTGCAAGTTGAAAGTTTAGGTTTGATGTTTAAGGTGATTTTCAAGTGATACACACAGCAAAAAGTATGCAGTAACTGACTTAAAAGATAAGGGGGATATTACGCAAACCTTCTTCAAGAAGGTTCACTAGTCTAGCTCAAACAAGATCAATCAATTACAACCTAAGAAGTAAAGTTACTTTTCTTCACAGTAGGCTTACCTCACCCCCAAAAGAGTGATGCAATCCATTTATAATGGAGGGGTCGAATAGGACATACCAAGGTCATGTACCACCTTGATACTCCTAGCTTTTTTGTAAGAGAATAAACTCTTAAGCCTTATGCCTCAACCATAGATCAAACATGGTAAGTAACTTCTAGGAACGATGTTATTCTTGTGCACAACTATGATGAAATGTTTCAAAAATCTTGGATTGGCCTCTAAGTACAAGGCTTTTAATGACTTAGTGAATACCAGAGGTATACTTCATGCATGAGACACTAAAGTCCCTAGTCTAGTCTAAGCAGTCTATACGTCTACACTGGATTTTGACATGCAAGGTATAACGTCCCCAGATACGTGCTACTTAATTTCATTTTTGCATGCTTTATATAGCTTGCCTAAACACGTGCTTTTAGGGTTGCCTTGAGTTCTCCATTACGGGATGTATCTCAAAGCAAGCCCCTCTACTAAAAAAAGGATGACTTGGATGTCTTGATATTTCTCTTCACCCAAGATCATCAAATAACACAAGGGGAGAGGATACAACACGCCTCTCCGTGCAAGCGCACCAAACATGGAAATCAAGTGGTTCTTTTTAAAGCCCAAACAAGATGCAATTTTTTTGTTCTTTTTAACACCCAAATAAAAATAATATGTTCTAGCACCCTGTAAATTTTAACCAAGAAAGCAATGGTGATTTGTTGTTGTTCTTTTTAGATGCACCAAAATAAAAGTGTGAGACATTCACGTTAATTTTAAAATATCTAAATCTAAGAGTGAGTGTTCTTTTTAAAGCACTAAAAGAAAATGTGTAATTTGTTCTCCCAATGCCACAAGCTACAAATAAGAGATTAGTAACCCAAAAAAGCCTTAATCTACTGAAATAAGCTTACAAAAATTGAAAACAAGGGATCTGTTATCTATAATAGTGAACTTTTTTTGAGACAAAAGCGGCCATGCTCATACAATAACAACCCTATTCAAACACAATAGTGACCCTATTCTGAGATGATCGTGGCTAGATTTTGTAATAGTGAGCTTTTTTAGATACAGTAGTGACCCTATTTAGAAACAGTATCGACCTCGTTTAATGATAGTGATTTTTGTAAAATACGATTGCGTTCTAGAAACCTGAAACTCATGAAAAACTTGATAAAAATGTTAGATCAAGGATGTGTGTCCCATCGAGCATGCCATTTAATGTAAGGGAAAAATGTGGAGTGAATTATAAACAATGAACCCACATACAAATGACATATGACTATAAAAAAGTTAAACATTTAAATAAAGGTTAATCAAATCAAAGACACAATTAAATCTAAAAACAAGAATAGCCTTATCATCCCATTTTGGAGTAACCTGCATTATTTGATATGTCAATTTACTTCAACAAAAGAGCCTCCATGATAGTTTGAAAAAGCTTCAATACATGATGACCTGGATGCCAAGATAATGCTTTCAATTTCTCAAGATAAATGCTCAAATGGACATGACTTAGCTATCAAAATTCTAGGTAATGAATGAGAAGGATGAAGGGTAATTTTATAGATTTTAGAAAATTTGATCAATGATCTAGATTAAGAGGTGTTGATTTGAGATCAAAGGCTAAGACTTAATGAGAAGAATTGACTGCCTAGTTAACTGATTGCAACTAGTTGCAGGATTCCAGTTAACTGGTTGCATGATCTATATTGATTGAAGTGTTAAGTCAACTAATTGATCAAAAGACTCCAAGTGAGTGGGAGTTAAGATTTGAGAAAATAATGCATGATATAATTAATTAATTATTGGAGGAATGTGCAAGATAAGATTGAGATAGAAGATGAATTTTATTTTTTCATGATAAGATAATTAATTAATTGAGGAACGTTCAAAGATAAGATTGAATAATAAATAAATATCAATGGATGATGTTTCAGATAAAAGAGGAGAATTAAATAATTAATGTAATTACTTAATTTAGAAGAAGTGTGAATGTGAGGGATTAAGATTTAATTAATAAATAAATGTTTATTTATTAATAGAGAATATAAAGATGGATTAAATTAGATAAATTAAATAAATGAAATAATTACTTAATTTAGAGGATGATTCATGGATAATTAAATAATTAAGGTAATTACCTAATTATAGAGAGAAAAGGATAGTGAATAATTAAATAATTAAAACAATCATTTAATTATAAAAGAAGTGAATAATAATTAAATAAATAAATAATAATAATAATTTATTTAATTAAATTAGAAGAATAAAAAATAATCAGTGATATAATTTAAATAAATAAAATTTATTTAATTATGTGGAAGATAACTCAGTGTGAGTTAACTAGTTGCATGAGAAGTGGAGTGAAAGAAAGTGTTTTTGATTAGAGGTAAAGCAGGTTTTGAAGGGGCCCCGAAACCCTTTACAAAAAATGAAATTTGTTTCAAAAGATAACTAAATAGAAGAAGCAACAACCAACACACGACAAAACATCAGCAGGACAACTGCCAAAAAGGAGGAATAAAAACAAAAAACTACATATTCTTCAAAATATTAGCAGCTTCCATGTCGCTCTCAATTATCTTCTGATGTGCATCCATAACTTCAAAAATCTCTTTAACAGGGACCCCAGCTTGCATCTTGGTCTTGTTGTGAATTCTAGCAACGGGCCCCAAAACATTTACCTCTTTAACCAAAACATCCTGCAAACCAGCAGCCTTGTCAACCGAAGCTTCCTCCACCACCCGCCTTTCCCCAACAACTTCTTTATCACCAGGAGCTTCCTCCATCCATTTCTTAGCCTTCTCGTTGAGAATAGGAAGGCCCTTAGCCTCATGCCTCATATCAGATTTAGTCACTTCAAAAATATTATCCAACTTCATGTTGACCCTATCCATCTGTTCTTCCAAAGTCACAATTCTTTGTTCAAAAATCTACTTCATCTTAAGCATCTCCCCAGCCACAATCTTTAAGGAGTCATACAGTTGGTCAACTTGAGTTTATATAGAAGACTGCAAAGATTCCCCAACTTTGCTCACAGCCCCTCGAACCCTCACATTAGTAATATTAAGCTCATGAAAAAACCATTTGAAAAATTTAAATAGGGAAGATGTACCCTCCTTAGCCAAACCCAAAACATCAGGAAAATCCTCTTGATCAAAGTTAAACACATACCTAGCCTCTGCTTCACCCTCCTAGGAGATACTATTCATATCTTGGCTATCACAAACCTCCTTACCTTTAACCCCAGTCATCAGCATTTGAATTTTACGAAGAGAGCTCACAATGTCCTTAGCCACTGTCCTCCTATTCTGCTTTTTCATCACCCCATCAGGGGTTTCCATAGCATCCTACCCACCACCAATCTGGGAAGAAGAAACAACATGCTCCTCCTACTTATGGCTAACCGACCTCTTAGCCATCTTCTTTTTGCTACCCTCCTTCAAACCCTTCTTTCTCTTAGACCCTAAAACAAGGGGTGTAGGAGTGACATCCTCAGCAACATCAATCGTTTCTTTCAAGAGGGTAGAGGGAGCAACAGGCCCAGATTTACAAGGTTTAACACCAACCCTTTCCTCACTACAAGTCTCATAATCCTTTAGGTTAGGAGCAGAGATACCTTTACCACTCTTACCCAGGGAAGGGGTCTGTGAATACACTTCCATAGATGCATGAGAATTAGGAACATAATCCTCATCCTCTTCCGATTTAGACTCCTCCAAAAATACTTTCTTCTTTTTCCCTTTCAGACTCACCAATTCCTCCTCCGACACAGTCTCATATTCTAGGGCCGGTTTCTTTTCCTAAACTTTAGGAGCCTTTTCAGGATACTTAGGAACCACAAAATCCTTGGCATAATCCGTTATAAGAAGAATTAAACTAACATGTAGCACAGGGTTCTTAGGATTTCTTTTATGATCCTTAAGACCACTCTCCAATGAAGCCAAAAGATAGAATGGAAAGGAAACTTCTTCTTATGAGGAAAGTGATTCAAAAGATCAAAGTGATAAGCATTAATAGAAAAGAACCAACCTTCTAAGGTTATGTACCTCATCAATTCCTCAGAAACATCTCTCCACAAAGATTTCGTGGAACTGTGTTGGTAGCCACCACTTTTAGCTTGCTTGAGCTTCTGTTCTTCATCCCCTTTGAAGAAAATATGCATAGCAGCTTTAGATTCTTTCTTGTCTCTATACACCTTTCTACCCTCCATGGAAAGACCAGTAATGTTCACTATAAAATCCTCATTGATATCAAATTTAGTGCAACCCATCTTTAGAACCCTGTCATTCCAACCCTTTACAAACATAGTCGTAGCCTACAGATCATTCCCATGGAGCCACTCCAAGTATGGTGTAATCCCACCCTTCTACAATCTACTCACACCTCAATCTTATTCTTCAAGGTGTCACGGGAGAAAGGCTCTACCCTATTTCTATCGCTGCCCATGATCACAAACTTAGCAAAACCCAAAAGTTTGAGAACCTTATAGACAATTAAGAGAAGCCTCGAGAATGAAGGCCAGGAAATACCCACAATCCATGTGACAACGACATGGTGGCAGGGGGTCATAATTAGCCTAGAAGGCCAGCCCATATGGAGGTCATTCAAATTACCATAAGCCCAAGCACAATCCAACTCACGATCACTCCAAATAATCATCTGCCACGTGAATAGGGTCATGTGAGCACAGATCATAATGAAGCTGCCATCCAACTTAGCATTTTTGAAAATAATTATTAAGACAAGAAAGTGCCTCAATGGAAAGGGGGTCATCCACATCCCAAACCCTATAGCTACTAACACCAATGTTAGCAAAGACATCTGCAAGACCATTACCTTCCCTTAAAATTTGAGAAATATAAAATTCATCAAAAGAATTTAAAAATTCAATGGCATCCAAAACAAGGGGTTCAACACTCCAAGAGGGGGCAGAAGACTTCTTCAGATTGTTGATAATATTTAATGAGTCTCCCTCAAGCCACACCTTTCTATAGCCTTTAGATTGATCCATCTTCAATCCATGATAAGTTGCAGATGCTTCCACAAAGTGGTTTTTCTGGGTTCCCAAAGGGAGCACCATAGCAGAAATGAACCTACCATTAGAATTTATCAACACTCCCCCACAACCAGCAAGTCCCGGATTACCTTTTCTAGCTCCATCAAAATTAACTTTCACCCATCCAATTGAAGGAGCCTTCCAAACAACATCATCTCTAGAGGCTTTACCTTTAGTCATAGGGAGAGAAATATCACATGGTAGCTTCCAATTTTACGCAATAGAAATGTCATCTGGCTTAAGCACAATCCTTGGGCCATTTTGCAAAGAAGCCCCAAAAACAAAATTCTCTTTGATAGCAGCACAAATTTTAAAAGCCACATAGATAGCAGGAAGAGTTGAACTCCTAAAAATCTTGTTGTTACGTTCCAACCAAATACCCCAAGCAATGTGAGGCAGAGAGAGACCAAAGGAGAAGCAAAGTAGAATTCGAAGAAGGTCCCACCCATTGAGACCACACTTCCCCAAGCAAAGAAGGAAACACCTAGCTGATATTCCATAGAGAGAACATGAGCCCACACCTCTCTAGCAAATTTGCAACCAATCAAGAGATGAAAGGAATCCTCAACATCTTCTTCACATAGAAAGCATTTATTAGGCATCATAAAACTTCTCTTGATAATATTATCAGTAGTTAAAACCTTATTCTATAAAAAATGCGAGAAAAAAATATTCACCTTAGGAATCAATTTAGGGAGCTAAAGGGAGGCCCAAAACGGAGCAGGTCCAACAAAAGAAACCTGAAGATCAAAGGTTGAAGATATAGAAAATTTACCATTGGAAGAAGGCCTCCACATAATCTTATCAGCAAGGGCATAAGAAGGAATATGAACAAAGGAGAGAGCATTAAAGAGACCCTCCAATCCCAGTTCCACCTCATGCAACCTTTTCCACTACACCCCATCCATATAGTCAGCAACAAAACTACCAAACCTCCACATACAAATATCCATAAAAGGACTGGCCTAAGGATCATCTTTGAGCGGCCTATTACTAAACTAACAATCATCCCAAAACAAAATTTTCCTACCATTTCCCAATTTCCAGAACAAGCCTTTAGAAACAATCTTACGAGCCTTAACCATATAGTTCCAGAGAGCAAAACCAGATGGAGGAGAAAAGCCACAAGACAACAGATCATTTATACAATCCACACCACATAAATATTTACGCAACACAAGTCTAGCCCACTCAGTATTAGCTAAAATAAGGTTCCATAGTTGCTTACCAAGAAGAGTCAAATTAAATTCTCTTATTTTACAAATGCCAAGACTGCCCACCTTTTTAGGGCTACAAACATCATCCCAAGAGACCAGATGAATTATTTTCTTGTCTTTGACCCTAGACCAAAGGAAATTTTTCTAAATTCCTTCCAGCTTATCAACAAATTTCTATGGCATATAAAACAAGCTAAGAGCATAAACCAGAAGATTCTAGAAAGTGGATTTGATAAGTTGCACTTTCCCAGCTTGACTTAACAGCGCACCCTTCCAGCTAGCCAATTTAGAGTTGAACTTTTCAATCAATCCCCGCCAAAAAGATTCAGGAACCACATTAGAACATAGGGGGAGGCCCAAGTAAGACGTAGGAAGCTCACCAATCTAACATTGCAAAATCCTTGCAATTTTAATTTGTCTGTGCTCAAGAGTGTTTAGGAAGAAAATCACACTTTTAGGTAAACTAATCTTCTACCCTAAAGTAGCCTCATAACTCTACAAAATAAGTTTAATAGCTTTGGCTTCCTTAATAGACGACTCCCCAAGAATAAGAGTATCATCAACAAACTATTGATGGGAACAAATAAGGTTCTGAGATGAGGGAGACAAACCAGAAATCTTACCAGAATTGATAAATCTTTGAATGAGGTGGCCCAGGGATTCCACCATGATAATAGAGAGAAAAGGAGAGATAGGTTCTCCCTGTCTCAACCCCCTCGAACAATCAAAAAGGGGAGAGGGGGAGCCATTGACCAGAATAAAGAACCTTGGCATAGAAATTAGCTAAAGCACCAAAACCACCAGTTTCTTCCCAAAACCAAAGGCACTCAAGATCTTAGACAAAAAAACCCCAGTTAAATCTATCATAAGCTTTAAGCAGATCTAGCTTCAGGATAAAACCAGCCTATTTATTAACAGTTAAAGAGTGAATATTCTCATGAATAGAAAGGATAGAGTCCATAATTTGTCTGCCTACCACAAAACCATTTTGTTGAGGAGAAATGATTTAAGGAAGAACCTTTTGCATTCTAACTGCCAACACCTTGGAAAAGATCTTGTAGACAGAGTTACACAAACTAATAGGGAGAAATTCATCAAAATAAGCAACCCCCGGTTTCTTAGGAACAAGGAAAATAAAAGACAAGTTTAATTCCTTCAAAAGATTGCCACTACCAAAAAATTCCTTAGTAGCATCCACATCATCCTTCACCCAAAAAGACTAAAAGAACATTGGGAAACCATTAGGCCCCACCGCCTTATTACATTCAAAAGAGAAAATAGCACTTCTAATCTCCTTCGTCAAAGGAATCCTTGCCAATTACCAATTAAGATCATTTGAGATGATATGACGAATATCCCAAAGATCATCGTGACACTCAAAATCCAGCTCCCCTTCCATAGATAACAAGTTAGAAAATAAAAAGAGGCAGTCTGCTACAAATCCACATCCTTATCCAACACCTGATTATTGAAATTAATAGCATTAATACGATTAGACACCCAGTGTTTCAAGGTAGAGAGATGTAAAAACCTCATATTTTTGTCCCCACTTTTTAACCACATAATTGGGATATTCGCTTCCAAAATTCCTCCTCCTTAGCCACAATATTATACAATCTAGAAAGAAGGGCATTCTCCCTCAAAGCAATAGTTTGATCATAACTAGACACTTGAATAGACTACTGCACAATGAAGAGCTCCCAGTTAACATACTCTTTCTCAGTAAAAATGTACCCAAAAGAAGACTTGTTCCATCTCCAAACATTATTCTTCACATTGGCCAACTTCTTAGAAACCTTGTACATAGTCAAACCATCCATCTAAATGTTCCACCAGGCTTGAACCAAACCTTTAAGATCAGGATGACAAGTCCACATATTTTCAAACCTGAAAAGATTTTTTTTTTCCTCCCCAACAAATCCACCAATAATGAAAGAGGAAAATGATCAGACCCCAACCTACTCAGGGCAGACAACAAACAAGAATAAGAGATAAGCCAATCAGGTGAGATAAGGGCATGGTCAAGCTTAACTTGGATAAGAGCATCACCCACACACCGATTAGACCAAGTGAAAGATGCCCCTTTAAGATCCAAATCAAGGAGAGCATTGTCATTAATAATATTCATGAGATCATATCTACTATTATCCATAATCTATGAGCCTCCTAGCTTATCAACATCATGCAAGGGTGTATTAAAATCCCCCATAACCAACCATTTGGCAATAGGATGCAAAGATTTGAAAGAACTAAAAAAATTCCAAAACTTTTTCCTGACACTCTTACTATTAAGAGCATAGATATTAGACAGGGTCCAAGAGAACTTATCATGAACATTTATAAACACAGTAGCCACATGATTACAGTCCTGAAACACCTCAATCCCCTGAATCAACTTAGGATTCCAAAAAGTAACAATCCCGCCTGAGGCACCAACAACCTCTTAGTAATGCATACCACAATCCTTAAAGAGCTTATGCTTAAGTTTAGATAACCTATCCATTCCCATTTTAGTATCTTGTACTAAAACAATATCAGGCTGATGATCCCTTACCAAGTTAGCAAGAAGATCATGCTTATGAAGGTGATTTAACCCTCGCATATTCTAGGAGATGATCTTCATGAGGGCTTATGGGAGGTGCTCTTGGAGCACATCTCCAACAAAGTTCTCTGAGTTCCATTAGCTATATCCATTTGACTCTCCTTATCCCTTGTAACATTTGGAGGAGGACCTCTACCTCGCAACTCTGATCCATAATTAGAAATTTGCATATTTCTTGTGATAACTCCCTGAGGGAGAGATTGTTTCCTTTTGTTTCTGCCTTTCATCAGAATATAAAGAGGGTTATCAGGATCAACCATATCACCATTTTCCTTCACTTTGAACATTGAACAAACCTCCAACCCCTCAATCTTCGAACAATCATCATGTGGCGACTTCAAAACCCTACTACCAAGATCCCCCAAAATAGGGGAACCCAAACCCTCGCCGTCAGTCTCTTGGTCTTTGGAAAGAACCACAAATCTAATGTCTTCACAAGGCTCCTCAGTATTGCGTAGTGGAGGAGACACATTAACCTCGCCTCTCGACTCCTGAACCACATTAAGATTTTCAGGTTCACCTAGGTCTGCAAGAATGTAAATGTTCTCATCCATTACCATCTTCATTTCCATAGGTTTCTCATTTAGAAGCTCAGCCTCATCACCAGGATCAGATCCCCCTTTCTCCAAAGGATATGTTGAAACCACTTTAGGAGCCTTTTCCTTTTCTTTCCACTACTTAACCACCTAGTTCTGCACTTTAAGAGGACATATTTTAGCCCAGTGGCCAACTTTCTTGCAATGGAAACATGTAAAAGGGATTGATTCAAATTCCACTCATTGATCCCAAACACCAAACTTAGAGTTAATCTTTACCAGAGAAGGCAAGTCCGCTAATTTTTCCACATTAACACAGAATCTAGCATAAACAAGATGCTTCCTAAAAGTCGTCATTTGGTCAATCAATAACAAACACCCAAAAGTGCTCGCAATCCCTTTGAAAAATTCCTCATCCCAGAATTCAAGAGGGAGACTTGGAAGTCTCACCCAGACTAGGGCCGCCGAAAAGGAACACGAGTTAGGATTAAAGCCTGGTTCTCACCTTTTTAGCATTAAAGAAGACTTCCCAATAAACCAAGGGCCACCTGTAAGAGCCAACAAAAGATCATCTTCACAATTGAACATAAAGGAAAAAAATCCTTTGGCCATTGCATCCACATCCACCTAGCCCTTAGGCCTCCACCAGTTCAAAGAAAACTTATGAACCAACTCAATATGAGGACACAACCCTACAAATTTTCCTAGAAGATACATATCCATATTTGAAACACTTTTTTCAACAATGCAATCCAGGAAAAAGATTGAATATTCTCTAGTCTTCGTATTCAAGACAAAAGCCATAGGAGGAGAAGAGCTTTTACCTTTAGGATTCGCACCAAACAGATTCATCCATTTGAGAGAAGAGTTTGAGAATAAATCATCCCTTCTCTTGTCAACCTCAGGACCCAAGCCGTAAGAAGTCGACCCCAAACCGTCAGCTAATTAACCGAGCCTAGACTTTTCAGCACCAAGATTCCCCCTTTCAGAGAAGGACGTCGGAGAATGTGAAGGACAAGAAACCTTCGGAGCTCCTTTCCCACCAAAATATTCATTTTTCGCAATAGGAGACCCACGCCTCTTACCATCAACCAAGGACTCATCTGACATCACCTTCCCATCAGCAAGTTGTCTGTCATTAACGCCTGTTGCACCTCCAAAGTTTCCCGCCTTTTCAAATTTTGAAAATGCTCCACTGCCATTGCCACCACCTGAGGAGAGCTCCATGTGCAACTGATTATGAGTGAAAGAAATTGTTAGTTAGAAGATAAATTTAGATTTGCATGAGAGGATAATAATTAACTATTTAAATTAATTATTTGAGGAAAGTGCAAGTGGGAATTAGATAAATAAATAAAATATTTTATTTATTCATGATGAATGGATAATGTTGAGAGAAGAGGGGATAATTAAATAATTACTTAATTTAGGAAGAGTTGGTGAATGTTAGTTAAAGATATAATTAAATAAATATGATTTATTTATTTAATCAAGAAGAATAAAGAATTAAAAATATAATTAAATAAATAGGATTTATTTATTTAATCAAGAAGATTAATTAAAATGAATCAATTAAATAACATAAAGTCATTTAATTAATAATGGAAATGTGATTTTAGATAATAATTGAATAATTAAATATTATGTAATCATTAGAAAATGACAAATATTAGTGTTAAAATGCTAGTTCGCAAGCTAGGACAATTTTAGGTATCTACACCAATGCCAATCGAACATTTGGATCCTACCTATCATCATCTCCCCCTACCCCCTCATCTTGAGGAGGGTCTTGTGTAGGTACATGTTGTTGATTCTGATGTGGATGTTGCTAGTGTGGAGGAGGTTGCTATCCATCATGAAGTACAACCTATCTAATCTCATCCTCTACCCTTTATCGTGCATCCTTTGAACCCTACCAGGATCTCCCTCAGGTTGTCTCCTCTATCTTCCAACTGCCCCTGGTCCACCTGGAGGATGAGTAAATTGTAGTGGACATCAATGTGTCCACCATGCAACATAATTTGGAGTCATACCAAGATCATCTGGCCCTCTTGTCCAACCCCAAGGTTGTGCAACAAGATGTGCTAACTCACCCAAAGCAACCTATGGTACCACCATGCCTCCCCAAGTAGCAATCTCTATAGTCGTATGAGCAAAATAGCATGATATTCATCTGTAGGTACAACCTATTGATCACCAAACTGCCTCATGACTCGATTAGGTAGGTGTCTCTTAATGATATGGGTGGTGCATCCAATCAACTAGTGTGTCTATTGATAGAAGGGAAAGTGCTCGTAATCATTAGTTCAGGCCTCAACCTGTAGATATGGCCTCCATATAAACTTGTTCGTATAGTTAAAAATACCCCTCTAGTAGTGCAATTTGCCTATCTATCTTTAGGTTAGTTGAGAACCATATCTATAAATAAGTGGATCTCCTTGATCCCTATCTGACTCATTGATGGATCAAGTGACTACTATCCTCTCCTAGGCCCATACGTGTAGTAGGTAACTCTTGCAAAAATTCTAGTAGTCAATCAATAGCACATTTGATGGATATCATGATAAAGGTGCACGAGGATGCAAGGTCCCTATGTATATCTGATCCCCTCTATCATCATGCCCTTTATGATATAACCCCATCCAACATAAACTCCTTGTGGCCTCTAATTTGGCATAAGGGGTCACATAAGAAAAGCAGTTCTAGGCACAGTGTAATCTCATCGACCTCTCCATAGTAAGGTCGTAAATCTAGTTGTTCATCAACAATATCTAACTCCTCCTTCTTGAGTAGTCTCCACATACACGTAGTACCTCTATCCATGTCATATATAACACAAGCACCATCAATTGACACCCTGAGGATGCACCAAACAGATCCTCTTGTGTAATAGTACACTCCCATGTTAAGAGGTGGAAAGTGGTTGTATCTGATCTCCACCACTCGACGAGTGTGGTCATCATCTCCCTATGAGCCCAAATCTTAGGCATGTAAGCTATATAGTGTAGTCCAACCACATGAAGGAACTCAACCTCAAGCTCACCTAGGTTGGCCATCTAATCCATGATCCAAGGCCTCCACTCTTTGGAGTAAATGGGATGAAGTACCACCTAAAATCATGAAGCCAACAATTCCAATTTTCTAAAAATATGATGAAAATCCTAAGTGTTTGACCAAAAATAACAAACGTGTCACTTTATGCAAACGTGACGTTGCATAACAGTCAAATGCAACCCATTTTTCAAACATGCCAATATCCCAAATTCAAAAGCAAACACATCTTCAAACACGTCGTTATACTTGTGTCGCTTCAATGAAAACACACTAATCCATTGCAAAGGTGTCACTCTATTGAAAAAGTAGTAATTCATGATTACAAATGTGCCCTAATGGGTTTCAAAAGCACAGATCTATAGATCGATGTGTTTTTTTTTCTACCTTTGGCTAGTAATTAATGCACTTAAAATCACAGGCAAGCTAAAATTAAAGTTATACATATTGTTGGGGCCGCTCTTGTGCTAGCACAGGCCTCTAGAACTATCAAACTCTATTTGCATGATGTGGGGCATGAGGTACGAGTGCCATTATGGAAAGTATTTGAGTGGAGTGAGTGATCAAAGCTTTGGAAATCTCTAAAGTTGAGTGTGCAAATGAGGATATTTTGAGCCTAATTGCCTATATATTAACCCCAAAACCTAGGGTTTTTCCCATGACCACCTTGCATTATCATTTTTCAAGCTTCATCATCAATCCTAATCAATTTCTAAGACCCTCGGGGTCTCATTTTTATCCTCTTTTCAACTAAACTAGTGTTGAACTCTTATCGTGAGCCCAACCCAAAAATTGTTTTTTTTTTTTGCTGACCTCCTAAGGGGGCAGCCTAGTGTCCTATTGTCCTTCTGTCATCCACTAGGGCACAGTGGGGCATTAATTTTTTTAAACAAAATTATCTGAGCAACAATTATATTTGAAACAACATAACCAATACATTGTGTTAGAGAACTGAAAAATGTAGACATGCAAAAATTCCTAACATGTATCACACATCCCTGATCTTGCATTTTGTATCATTATTCATCATTAACATTGCATTTTCATCATTCTCATCCCTGATCCTACATAATTCATCATTTTCATCACTTTCAACACTAATTCCCCCTTTAACATCATTTTTCATTAATTATCCATATTTCCTCTATTAATTAAATAATTTTGAATTATTTAACTAATTCATCATTTGTCACTAATTTTCCCTTCATCGCCCCTAATTGAATAATTTGTAATTATTTAATTAGAAAAATCTAATTTTCTTCTAATGTCCCATAATTAAATAATTTTAAATTATTTAATTATCAAATTTTCCCTTCCACTTGCATGAAATATTCATTCATCCTCAACCCTTCATTTTTTTTGATCTAATCTCCATTATTTTGTAGAGTGGGGGGATTCATCACCCCAAAGGCTCTAGGTCATGGGAGATCCCCAAGGAATGAACTACCCTAAACTACCTTAGGTTGTTTGATGGATGTTTTGAAAATCAAGTGAGCTAACCACAAAGGTTTCAGACTGTAGACCAAGCAACTCACTATCTAAGGATGGTTGCACGGGAATCAGACTCCAGTGCGGCATGCTAGTGTCTCAAGGATGTGTTGGCATCCTGTACGGACAAAGGTTTGATAAACAAACAAAAAACATAGAGGGCCTACTTACGACCCGACTGTTGAGGTTTCATAGTTTGACAAAGAAAATACAAAAAGAAGGAAGTACAACAAGAAGAATACTAGAAAGTTATTCTAGTATGAAAAATGACAAAGAAAGAGTAGGAAAAGATAAATGTCCACTCACGAAATCCAATCCTTCAATTATAACTCCAAATGGACGAACCATCACCCACACACACAGAAATAGGAAAAATGTTGGACTGTGTTTTGAGGTCTGCCTCAGTCAGACCCCCATTTTGGTGTTCCCACCTCCACAGACAACTAGATATGCAACAAGATAGAGAAATCGATAAAGAAGAGAAAGAAAAGACACTATCAAATAGAGTGTAATGACAACCTGAATGCTACTTTGTAAGACACGATGATACAAATAAATAACAAGAGCAATATTACCTTTCCTCCTACTAGCACTCAAGGCCGAGAGGAGAAGATGACAAGAGGCTACACCTTGCCAAGAGGATGGAGCTTTGTAGACCCTACAAAAATAATAATACTACAATAAGGTGTTGTGGAGTCCAAGAAAGCAGCTTGCAATAGCTAGAAGAAGTGAGAGATATCAAGAAGAGAGTGAGAATGAGCTTGAGAGAGTAAGAATTTGCATGAAGGAATGAGAAATTTGCATGGAATGAAATAATGAGTTTGAATGCTTGAAATGGAGGTAACTATTCATTTTTCATTGGTCAAGGGTCAACAAAAGACATTAGCTTCGTAGCCAAGCAGAAATGTAATGCCTCTGCAAATTCCAGGGGCATGAATCATGTTAGGACGAAAGAGCAACATACGCACGTCCCTGACATAAATTCCTCCATCGACACAAAAAGATAAGGCCATGTGGAAGAAATAAGTTGATGGCGGTGGGATTGCATCATCAGACTTATAATTTCTAAGATAAGGGTAAATAATTAGGGAATTTTCCTAGGGTGTAAATTCATGCCATTACATTTTTCCCCTACTTTAGTGAGCATACATGTTAGTACAGATGTGAGCTAAAGTAGAAAGAGATTGAAGAGAATATACCAATAGCATCAAAGAATCATATCTTTGATCTAATACACTTGGACATGAAGAAAGGAGAAAAGGCTCCACATGTTCTTGATCATACAAAGAAAGCTATGATCTCACCACAAACATGTGTACCATAGAAAAATGGATCTTTGGACATTTTCATGGTTGTTTAGGTCTTTTTCCTATGGTGCTTGGCTTATTCTGCTTAGATTTAATGTTGTAATGTGACTTATACATTCACATTAGGTCTTGAATATTCAAATTATTAAGACTTTATGATGTCTTGTGAAGATGTTGTGAAGTGTTGTAACACATTTCTACACTTTTCTAGACTCTTCTTATAACTCATCTAAATATTCCTTTTTTATTCCTTACCAAGTCTTATTTTAAAGTGTTGTAAAGTCTTGTAACAAACTTTCACACTTTTCTAGGCTTGTCATCACTAAATACACCTTTCTTATGCTTTATTTGGCCCCTTTATGCACTTACAGGCCTTGATTAAGTGTGTTTTTGAATGTAAACCCGATAAAAAACATTAAATGCAACTTAATTCCCAACACCCATTTGCATGCCTTGAGTGGGACCCATTCACCATGGGTGTCGAATGAGTCCCTCTTGGCACAAAATTCAAAATGAATTCAAATTTCTTTTGGGTTTTTTCATTAAGACCTTAGGTCGGTCTGTGATGTATTTTTGGGAAATTAGGGCATAAGTGTGTATAAATAAGTGTTTTTCTATCCATTTTAAACCCCCATTCATCTATTCATTCAAGTATTCATTCTTGCATCCATTTAAGCATCATAGCACCATTCAATCAAGCAATTATCAAGCATCTTGGAGCAGCCATTGACATATCTTCAAACTTTAACAACAAGGGTTTGGTGAGTTCATGACACTTGCATGCTATTTTTTCATCATTCCTTTCTCATTTCACTCCTTTATCAAGGGTTTGAATACCAAAGTGGGATTTGACCAAGGCAAACCCCTATACTCTAACCCTTAACCATTTTCCCCCTCTTTGTATGTGTGTTTGCAGGTCTTGTAGGAAAATTTTTCAAAGAGATAGGTGTTGAAAAGTGGTCAACAAGTCATCAAAGCTATTCAAGTCAACAAAGCCCTAATTCAAGCTTGGAGACATCATTCAACCCAATTTTTGCAGTTTTAGTTTCGTCAACCCGATAAGAAGACAAGTGCATATCTAGACCTGGCACAGAGTTGACTTCAGAATTTGTAAATTTCTGTAGGTGGACTAATTCACCATCAGTGGCAAATAAGTCCCACTGCTAGGCTGAAGAAATTTTTTCTGAGGTTTTCAGTTTTCGGCATCCTGAAACCTGTTCTAGTAGAATTTACCAGTAGGACTAATTCGCCATCTATGGCGAATGAGTCCCAGTAGTCATCAACAGTGATTTATGAGACATTCCAAAACCTTCTAGCATCAACATTCTATCTCCAGATGCACTCCATTCAATCTCATTAAGTTATGTTTTCATTTGTTTATGTTTCTAGTTCATTTCTGCATATCACACTGTGTTTTCAAACACTTCATATTTCTTAGGTTTTGCATAAATAATCAATCCATTTCATCATTTTTTTTCATTTAGACATAATTTCATTGTACTTTCATTAGTTTGAGTGAACCACCTAGAATTTGTGTGGGATCTATCTCTCTCCTTTAGGTGAAAAACCCTAATTGAGCAAGAGAGTCATAGCATCTTACACCCCCTAAAATCTATGGTTCATTTTGGTGAACCTGCATATTGAACATTATCTTTCTGATTTGCATCCGCATTTACATCCTAGGACTCATTGCATTAGCTTTTGCATTGTTTTTACATCCTAGGGTTTCCAACATTGCATTAGTGAATATCTCATATAGAATTCATTTTTGCGCTTCAAAATATTAAAAATACTAAAAATATTCATTTACATCCTAGTTTTGCATTAGAAAAGCATAAAAAAAAAATTAAATTCTCTAAAAAATCACAAAAAAAATCACCCCTGGACTCATTCACCACCATGGGCGAATCAGTCCAGTTGCACTTTCTGCACAACAATTTTTGGCATTTTTTGGGCATTTTCTACATTACAGTTTTCTACTATTACATTTTGTCATACTTTCCAGATTTTATGTTTTATTTTCTTTCTTGCATATTAATTTACTTTCACTTATTGTCATAATGGCTTTTCGTTTTAATAAGTTTTGGGTGTCCTTAAAATCCTTAGTGGACATGTCAAATTGTGCCTTTGGAACTAATCCTAATGACCTTGAGCTTCCTCATGCTCCTTCAACTCCCCATGAATGTCCTCCTTGTGCTTTTGAAATCATTTGAGAAGATGATGATAGCATGAATAAGTTCTTAAATGAATTCCTTGACAACCTTGAAGCTAATGCAGCCTTTTACCCATCCATGAAGTCACAAGACCTTCCTACTGTCTCACCTCCTGATATGTTTGGTTACCTCCATCCTTAAACAAATGAAGGACCTAAGTTCCCTCCAATAGGTGGACCTAGTTCTTCTACACAACCAACTCCTCAACCATTGTATGATAATAAAGTTACAAACACACCCATCAACCTTGAAGAAACTTACGGAAAAGGTTTTACCATCTTAAGCAAACAAGGATGTGACACAACAACTGGACATGACATTCATCAACTTTTAGAACAAAAACCAACATATGAGAACACAACAAGGTTATGATATCAAGATCCTCCTCATGATAACAAGTCTCCTTTTGAATATTGGAGACTTTGGGATGATGGCACAATGATCTTTGATTCCCCTCCCGACTTGAATGTCCTCCTTCCATGTGAAAAACCTTATCAAGATTCCAATGACAAGGATGCTAGGATCCCCATGGGTCCTCTTCCTCCTTCAATCCATGAAAAGGTGAATCTATTAAATGCAAATGACCTTACAAATTGAAAAAACTAAAGTTTACTCTCCATCCACCACCTGCATGTGAAAGGAAATTGCAAATGCTTTTAAATAGAGGTATTATACTCTTACACACCTTCGAATAGGTTGGTCATTCATCCTAAAGATTCCAACGTACCATATTGTAAATATCATCAAATTATTGGGCATCATAGTGATGAATGTCAGACTTTGAAGGAGATACTGAGTAAGTACCACTTCACTAACACCGACTGCTATCCTATCATCCAATAGTACACTTTCCCATACTTCATCATGCAATTGTTGTAGAATGTTCCATTCTCACTATTGCATGACCTTTCCCATCACCTATCCTGGCTCATTCTTGCCTTGCACTAGGTGGGGGCAAGAGGTTGTTAGCCTTGTCCTAGTAATGAATTTGTCCTTGTCCCTTAGCCATGTTGTTTACCCTCCTGACATTAGGAGGTGGATGACTTGTTTGATGCGTGGCTTACATTTGCATTACTAGCCTTTTACATTTTCCTTTTCCTTTTTCTTTGGTGTGATTTCATGTGCATAATGTGTTCCCCCATAATGTGTGTTTAATGTTCTCTCTCTTTGAGCACTACCTCTATCTGTACCTTCATTCTTTTATATGTCGTACATTGCTTTTGATTTTTCACCTTTGTTTTGTGTTTTCCTTTTGAGGATGACACAAAGTGTTGAGACACCCTATGTCTCTTCCATGATGACCCAAAAGTTCCCTTTTCCTTTTACTTTTTATTTTCTTTTGTTTTCCTTTTGGGGGTGATGCAAGGCATTAAGATCGAAATGTCTCCTTCATGTTGACCCAAAAGCTCTTTTTGTTTTTCATTTGCCTTTTCATTTTCCCTTGCTTGTGCTTTCCTTTTGGGGATGACACAAAGCGTTGAGACCGCAATGTCTCTTCCATGTTGACCCAAAATGGATCTTTTTTTTCTTTTGTTTTCACTCTCTTTGTGTCATTCTTCTAGTTCTATGTATTTGGGGAATGATGACAGTTCGAGCTCTTTCATAAAAACATTGCAGCAACGAACATACTAACCCCAAATCCATAGATCCCTTATATGTTTGGTGTGTTCCTTTTTGGGGGCAAACCCTCTTTCTTTTGTTCCTTTTTTCCTTCACATGACGTAGCCTTACTTGGAAACATATGACTTGGCACCTAGGGGCTTTCCAAGTTGGCTCTCATGTCTTGTTTCTTTTTTGCATTTTTCATTTGCTACTTTAAAGTAATTGCTCATAGAACGGTGTGTAGCAATTCCTTTAAAGTGGGGGCATACATTGGCATTATTCATTTTGCATTTCTCTTGGTTCTTAGTGTAGCCTTCTTGTTCCACACAATGCATTTGTCGCTTTGTGGATGACATTGGGTGTGATATCCTTCATAAGTGTGATCTATCTTAGCATATTACATTCCTCTTGGTGGCCTGATGCGACACACTGCATCCCCTAAGTTGCGAATATTTTATTCTTTGATTGGTCCTCTCTTGGAGACATTATACATGATGTTCCCTAAGTGATAGACCTTGCATGAACTAAACAAGACTCCTTTGAACATCTTTTGCATTTTATGTTTTCACATTTTGCATTTACATGGCCACCTTGCATAGCATAGTTTGTATTCCTGTGGTACCATCTTGTTTGTTCATGAGTTCTAAGCATACGAAGCTTTGCTTGTACCATGAAGCACGAGCTAACATTTTCCTTTGTGGTGCTTTATTAAAGTTATTAGGAGGTATAACTTTGATATGGCTGAGCGGGAAGCCCATTCTGAGGCATGAATTTCCCCATAGCCACATGTGTGTTTGTGAGTACATACCAACCGAGCGTATGTTTCTCACCTTTTGGGCCTTCTCACCTGGCAGACAGACATGAGTTTCGTCACCCTAGAGTGAGTGTGCATTTTTCTTTTTCGAACAAACAACCTAGATTTGATTCACAACTAGCTAGACAAACATTTGAAGCTTGATCCGATTTTTCCTTTTTCTCTCACTTTTCTTCTTCTCTTTCTCATGAGTGTTCCTTTGTTCTTATGTTTAGTTTGCCATGGGATCTTCATCCTGGGGACTTGATCACCCCTCTTGATCATTGTTGTCTCATCTTCCTAGCATAAGTGAATTTGGATCTCTCTCGATATGCATGGCTACTTTAGTGTGAGTTTGAAGCAAGTTCATCCTCTCACTAAAGTGGGGGCTAAATGTACCGTAGAAAAATGGATCTTTGGACATTTTCATGGTCGTTTAGGTCTTTTTCCTATGATGCTTGGCTTATTCTGCTTAGATTTAATGTTGTAATGTGACTTATAAATTCACATTAGGTCTTGAATATGCAAATTATTAAGACTTTATGATGTCTTGTGAAGATGTTGTGAAGTGTTGTAACACATTTCTACACTTTTCTAGACTCTTCTTCTTATAATTCATCTAAATATTCCTTTTTTATTCCTTACCAAGTCTTATTTTAAAGTGTTGTAAAGTCTTGTAACAAACTTTCACGCTTTTCTAGGCTTGTCATCACTAAATACACCTTTCTTATGCTTTATTTGGCCCCTTTATGCACTTATAGGCCTTAATTGTGTTTTTGAATGTAAACCCGATAAACAACATTAAATTCAACTTAATTCCTAACACCCACTTACATGCCTTGAGTGGGACCCATTCACCATGGGTGGTGAATGAGTCCCTCTTGGCACAAAATTCAAAATAAATTCAAATTTCTTTCAAGTTTTTTCATTAAGACCTTAGGTCAGCCTGTGATGTATTTTTGGGAAATTAGGGCATAAGTGTGTATAAATAAGTGTTTTTCTATCCATTTTAAACCCCCATTCATCTATTCATTCAAGTATTTATTCTTGCATCCATTTGAGCATCATAGCATCATTCAATCAAGCAATTATCAAGCATCTTGGAGCAGCCATTGTGAACCCCTAATTCGAAGTGCCTACAAAAACACAACAACAAACAATGTTAGAGAGTTATTTTGTAAGCATGAACAAGGATTCCCCATGAAATCCATTCACAAAGCTAAAAATAGGAAATAAAACAAAGAAAACAATGAAGAACATAATGGAAATATGAAATCCTAATTTAGCATGCAAACACTTGATCCCATGGGGGAGTTGGTGCAAATAGGTGTGTGGAGATTTTCCCATTCCCAACTCCTTGAATGAAAATGTTGATTGAAGATGATTGATCCACTTGATAAGTCCCTCAATGAGCTCCAAAATCTGCAATAAACTAGTTAAGAAGATGGATGGAATTTGAGAGATATTTGTGCATAATAACTTTGCATAATTGTGGATGATCAAATGCATGGTGAAGCATTCTATTTATAGAATGTTGAAATGGAAACAAAGCCAAAATAGAGCAATGTGGGACAAAGATTTGGCCAATGGCAAAATGCCACTTGTCCAAATGTGATTGGATGAGGAATGAGCAAGTTTTGACAAATGTGCCAATAAATGCATTTTTGAATTTGAATTTTGAGAAAAGACATGTAAGAGGGGGAAAGAAAATTGCATTAAATGCCCCTTGGCTCAAGGCAAGGACATGTAAGAAGAAGTAAATGCCTTGTTGGAAGGACTTGTAAGAGAGAGTAAATGACATGTTGGAAGGACATGTCATTCAAATTTTGAATTTGAAATAGAAGAATATTCCTCCAAAAGATGCTTTGTTGAGGGAAAATGAAGATTTAATAAATCAATAAATTGATTTATTTGTGCAAGTGGAGATATCTAGAGAATGCAAGTGGGTGAGATTAGTATTTAATCATTGTTAGATTAAATAAATGATGATTATGTTAGTTTAATGATGATTAGGTGAGTTGACTTATTTTGACTTAGATTTTTGGATTAATTTAAATCAAACAAGAGAGGAAATGATTTAATGAGTTTAATTAAATAAACATGTTTTGATTATTTAATTAAAGAGATTGAAGTAAGATTAAATTAAATAAGATTTTAATTTATTCAATTTAATAGATAGACTTTAGAGATTTAATTAAATAAAATTAATTATTTAATTAAAATAGGGATAATTAGATCAGATGAATTGATTTAATTAACAAGGGAAAGTGACTTAATTAAACAAAATAATTTATTTAATTAAGAGCGAATATTGATGAATTTAATCAGATAAGGGAATTTGATTAAACAGTTAGACCGAGGGATGATTTAGGAAGAAACGATGTTAGTAGATCAGAGTTAGATGCGCAATGTCAACTTGTACATTTTGCGTGTCTACAACCATTGACATATCTTCAGACTTTAACAACAAGGGTTTGGTAAGTTCATGACACTTGCATGTTATTTTTTCATCATTCCTTTCTCATTTCATTTCTTTATCGAGGGTTTGATTACCAAAGTGGGATTTGACCAAGGCAAACCCCTATACTCTAACCCTTAACCATTTTTCCCCTCTTTGCATGTATGTTTGTAGGTCTTGTAGGTAGATTTTTCAAAGAGATGGGTGTTGAAAAGTGGTCAACAAGTCATCAAATCTATTCAAGTCAACAAAGTCCTAATTCAAGCTTGGAGACATCATTCAACCCATTTTCTGCAATTTTAGTTCCATCAACCCAACAAGAAGACAAGTACAAATTTGGACCCACATAGTTGACTTCAAAATTTGTAGATTTTTGTAGGTGGGCTGATTTTCCATTAGTGGTGAAAGAGTTCCACAGCCAGGCTGGAGAAAGTGTTTTTTGAGGTTTTCAGTTTTTGGCATCCCGAAACCTGTTTCAGCAGAATTTACCAAAAGTAGGACTAATTCGCCATCTGTGGCGAATGAGTCCCAATAGTCATCAAAAATGATTTTTGAGACATTCTAGAACCTTCCAGCATCAACATTCTATCTCCAGGTATACTCCATTCAATCTCATTAAGTTTTGTTTTCATTTGTTTATGTTTCTAGTTCATTTTTGCATATCACACTGTGTTTTCAAACACTTCATATTTCTTAGGTTTTGCATAAATAATCAATCCATTTCATCAGTTTGTTGCATTTAGACATAATTTCATTATACTTGCATTAGTTTGAGTGAACCACCATATTTTGTGTGGGATCTATCTCTCTCTTTTAGGTGAAAAACCTTAATTGAGCAAGAGAGTCATATCTTACACCCCCTAAAATCTACGGTTCAACATGTTAGGCAAAAAATCATAAGACACACAAGTCAGCATGATAAGACACAACCTGATCAGATAAACACAAGACACACACTCATCAAATAATCATGCAGTTGTTGCAAACTACGTTGTAGGACAATCACAGAAAAGACGGGTCTAGTCGAGTTACCCCCAAGCTAGACGTGAGGATATATGATGTCTAATATCAAGACATAGTGACATTGAATATCAGATAAAGACACATAATTGCAAGACATCAATTAATTTAATTGAAGGAGAAGCTTTCAAAGGGGGTTCCTTCGGAAGAAAACCCTTCAAGACACCAAGGGGTCCATTCAAAGGAACACTCCAATTGAAAGATGCCACATTTTCCACAAGTTATTCTTTCATCAAAGAAATCCTTTTGAAAGATCATTTTGTCAATAAATCCATTGGAAATAATGCTCCTTCTCAAAGGAAAGTTTTCAAACTCTTTCATTTTAGAAAAAGTGGACCTTTTTCAAAGGCAAGTTTTCAGACTCTTTCCACATATGGGATCCTTTTTAAAAGAAAATTTCATCCAGGAGTCTTGAGAGAATACATTATTTTGGAAAATGATAGGCTTCAATAAGGGATTCTTTCATCAAGGAATTCATTTTAAAAATTTACACCAAGGAATTCTTTTCGAAATAATTCACCAAATTGAAAATTAGAACATGGTAGCTCCCCTTAGGATGGTGTGTGTTGTGCAAAGAAGCACATGACATCCTAAGGAGAGAAAGGAGAGGCAGATATATTACAACATGAGATACATGACAAGATGTATTCGTGGTATGTTTTCACACATATGAGGGACAACACATAAGAACCAAAACATCAAGAAGCAGAAAAAGATGAAGAAATCAAGAAAGATAGGGGATCTAAGAACCCGAGGTTAGATCTGTTCATAGATACAAATAGATAAAATAGCGTATGAATGAAAGGTCAACAATCCCCAAATTTCTTAGAAAGTGAAGAAGAGCACATGAAGACTAAGTAAAAATAAAAATTGGGTCAACATGGAAGTGTTGCAAGTATGAAGGTGTTGTCATTGATGTCAACTATGTGTTAAGGAAGTTGTTGCATGATGAAGTGTCAAGGATATTGAGAAATTTGAGAAAAGAGGAAAATAGGTTGTTGTAGGTTGTGCATGTGTAGTTAAGATATAGAGGAAGAGTTGTGAGTACATGGAGCTATGTTTTTGTTGCAGTGTTTGGAGATGAGTTGGAATGAAGTAATGAGTTGAGATGATGTTGTTGGTACTTGGTTTCCAAGTGCTTTTGAGAAAATTTGATGGACAAAGTAATCAGTGTTGTGCAAGTGTTCAGAGTGTGCTCTGATATTGTTCTCCACATTTCTTTTTTGTTGAAGCTATGCCTGTGCGGATTTGATATGTTGTTCATGGTTGTCAAAGGTTTTTGTATTAAGAATTCGGGTTTCTAGATTGTTGTACAGGGTGAGATATTTTCACCGGTGTGTGAACCAGTTTTTTAGTGATTTTTTTTTGTGGCCTAGGAGAAATGTATTTGCTTCATGTTTCTTCATTGTTTGGCTTTAGGTTGTGTAGATTTGGGAAGTTGCTTATAATGTTTTTATCTTTCAGTATTCAAGGTTTTATTTGATTTGGTGCAATACAAAGTGAGTTTCACTTGTTAGTGTGCAAATAACTTGGTTTACTAGTTGTTCTGAGTTGAAGTATTTGTATGATACAAGTTTGGATGAAGTGTTTGATGAATCTCAAGTAGCTCATGGATTATTCTAGATTGTGTTCAAGTGAATTTTGTTGTCCAAAAGTTTCAGATTGATTTAAGGAAGCGTGTACTTAATGTTTATGGTGTTTAACACATGAATTGGTCGACCTTGTGTTAACACTACATGAAAATTTTATGGAAGCATGTTGAGGTGTGCTGAGATTTATTTGGGTCCTAATTAAGGATTTATTTGGGACGCCTTTGTTCCTATCCACCGCGGGAATTTTTAGGTGCTGAACTATTTGGAATTTCTAAGTATAACAGATAGTTGTCGACCTTGGAGAAGGTTTTCAAGGTTGAGGTTGATATAAATAAGAGTGGTGTTGTTGTGAGAGGCAAGAGAGAAGCAAGATAGATGTGAGATCGATGCAAGTGATGTGCGTGATGTGAAGTTGAGCAGAGCAATACGAATTTCAAGTGTTTGGATTCCTAAAGGTAGTGAGTTGAAGGTGTCTAAAATCATTCAAGAAAGATTGTGAAAGTGTTGTAGCAATTGTGGTGGACTCCTTGTTGCATTGAGAAATTGTTCTCTGTGTAACATTTCTCTTCTATCTTCTTGTATTTATTTTTGTGGCAATGAGCCTTTTTGGACAGTGTGTCATATTTTGGCAGTGAGCCCTTGTACCAATTTTGCAATTACTTATATTGTGAGCTAATCCTCACCGTGGGTTTTCCCTCATTAGGTTTTCCACGTAAATCTGGTGTTCTCTTGTGTATGGTGTTGTTATTTCAGTTTTTTTCATCTACATTTCATGTTTAATCACTTTAACAAAACAAGAGTTTAATGAATGCATGTGGATTTGATTATTGTTGATGGTTTTGATGTTTTAATTTGCTACAATTGATTCACCCCCCACTCTCAGTTGTCTTGTTCATTCAACACTTGGTATCAGAGCAAGGTTCCTTAGAGAAGAGCTTAACTGCTTCAGGTTGATCCGGGATGGCGAAGCAAATTGATTATCCTAGATTTGATGGAACAAATTATGCATTCTAGAAGACAAAGATGGAAGGATATCTAGCATGTCACATATATGAGATTGGAAAGGATTATAAGACTACATATACTCCACCTGCAAATGGTCTAAGCACAATTGATGAGATCAAGGCACATGAGGTAAATGCTAAGGAAAAATTTATTACTACAAATAGTCTTTCAAATTCTGAATTGGTTAAAGTTATGAATCTTAAGATTACTAAAGAAGTTTGGGATAAGCTTGAAAGTATTTATGAAGGAGATTAAAAGGTTAAACAAGAAAAGTTGTAGAATCTAAAGGCACAATTTGAGACTATGCGAATGTCTGAAGATGAAACAATTACAACCTACATGTTGAGGGTTGATGAACTAGTAAGTGCTATGAGAGGTCTTGGTGCACAAGTTAAAGAGCCTAGGGTGGTAAAGAAAGTTCTTAGAACTCTTCCTAATGCTTATAGTGAAAAGGTATTTGCTATTGAGGAAGTTGCAAATTTTAACACTTATTTTAGAGATCAGTTGATTGGTACACTAACTTCTTTTGAGATGGGAAAGCTTGGTTTAAAGAATGGTACATAAGTGGAGATGAGACTACTTTTAAGGTTGGAAAATTAGAAAAGATTGAAGATTTAGATGAAGATGATCTTGATGATGTGGAAGCTAACTTTGAGAGAAAAATGAAAAAGGGCACTGGTAAGTATGAAGGTAAACTACATTTGGGTAAACCCACAAAAGTGGTTTACAATTTGAATGAGGAAGGAAAACTTGCAAAAAATGACCCCATGCCAAAAAATTTCATTCTTGGGGTTCGAACAAACTCATTGGTTCAAACAAACCAAAAGAGGGTTCGCTCGAACCTAGGTTCGAGTGAACCCATTTAATGCATCCCGCCAAAAAACACAAATGTAAACCCCTTTTGAAAGGGGGTTCGAATGAACCCCTAGGGGTTTGCTTGAACCCCCCCTGGTTAAAGCGAACAACCCTTTTCCCTAATTCCTACTCTCTGCCACCAAAAAAATCAGAATTTTTGCCCTTCGAAGCTCGGGTTGAGGATGAAAATGGAGGAGACTTCATGAATCCAACTAGAATTAGGTAATCCTCAGAACGAGCTATCCAATGACTATAATTTTAATATGTTTTGGTTTTATTATCTATTTGTTTTTTAGTTTTATTAAACATAGGTTTTTCACTGAAAATGAAGCTCTTTGTTCTGCACATGTGGAAAAATAGAAGATTATAAAAAAAGAAAATTGAAAAATATGAGTGCACTAGATATTGAATTCCTTGATCCAACAAAAAAATAAATTGAATTTTGATACATACAAAAAAGTTACGCGTTATATGGTCCACCTATGTCTAAATTGTAATTGGTTTGACTTTGAAACTTGATTAAGGAAAAAATATTCAATAAAAAACTATCTAACCAAGAGGAAGCACTAGATATCGGAGTTATGAATCTAAATTTGAAATAATTAGAATTTTATCCTTCATGGAAAAAAAAAGTTATGCGTTATACGGTGAGCGTCACTCCTTAAAAATGTTGTTTTCTAAAAAAAACTAGTTTTCGAGGGAGATGGAAAAAGAGGTGCAATCTGATTCCAAAAATTTTGAAAAAATATATTTAGAATCTACAGACAAAATGTCATGAAACTCTAGTTTGCATCATCTTCAAATTCCTCACAGTTTAGCCGCTATAGGTGCCCAAAAGTGAAGATTTAGTTAGAAAAAAATATTTCAGTGTCTAGTTTGGCCAAAAATTGTAAACCACTATTGTGGGATCACCCCTTTCAAATTTTTTTGTTGTGGTGATATAGGTCATTATGCTTTTAGATGTCCAAAAGGAGTTGCAAACAATAATAATAAGGAGAACAAAGGAAAGATGATTAAAAGAGCTTACAATGTTAAAGAAGATGTTGGCATTTCTGATGACGAATCTGATTATGGATATTTTGAGGATAATGAATGCTTGTTCTTGGATATAAAAGAAGAATCTAGTTCTACTAACTCTAAAAGTTGTGTGAAGGAAAGTATTCCAGAGCAGAAGGATAAGGTTGAAGGTACTCTGGTTTCTACTTTTCATGTTAAAGAAGATAAGAATTATTGGGTTGTTGACAATGGCTGCTCTAATCATATGATTAGAGATAAGAGTAAGTTTGTTAAGCTTGAAAAATATGATGGGGGATTAGTTATATTTGGAGATGATTCAAGAGCTAAGATTTGTGGAATAGGTTCAATCAGTTTTGATGGCAATCATAATACTAATAACATCTACTGTGTTAAGGGATTAAGGCATAATCTTTTAAGTGTTGGATAAATGTGAGATTAAAAAGGGTATGGAACTGTGATTGTTGTTGGTAAGAGAACAAATGAGAACATCTATCAGCTTAAGGGTGTTGATGGTCATTGCTTTTTGTCACAAATTAGTGACAATTGGTTATGGTACTGGAGGATGTGTCACATGAATTTTGATAATTTGGCAAGAATCAGTTTAGTTCATGCAGTGAGAGATCTACCTAGAATCACAAAGTCTATCAATGTTGTTTGCAAAAGTTGTCAATTTGGAAACAAACGAGGAGTAGTTTCAAAAGAAAGGAAAAATCTGTTACCAGACTACTAGAATTAGTACATAAAGATCTTTGTGGTCCTACAAGAGTGAGAAGTATACAAGGTGACAAGTATTTCATGCTTTTGATTAATGATTACTCTAGAATGACATGGGTTACTTTTCTTAGAGAGAAATTTGATACCTTAGATAAATTCAAGGTATTTAAAGCTATGGTTGAGAATGAAATGGATTTGAAAATCAAATGTTTGAGGTCTAACAGAGGAGGAGACTTCACCTCCAATGAGTTTAACATGTTTTGTGAAGTTCATGGAATAAAAAGGCACTTGTCTTCCCCTAGAACTACTCGGCAAAATGGAGTTGTTGAAAGGAAAAATTAGACTATTCAAGAAGTTGCTAGGACTATGATGAAAGAAAAAAATCTATCGGAAGTCTACTGGAGAGAAGCTATTCATACTACTGTTTGCATACTTAACAGAGTTCAAGATAAAGCTAACAACACAAAGACTCCCTCTGAGTTATGGTATGGAAGGATCCCTACTATGAAGTACTTTAGACTATTTGGAAGCAAATGTTATATCAAAAGAGAAGAAGAAAACTTATGAAATTTTGATGCAAGGTGATGAAGGTATCTTCCTTGGATATTCTACTAAAATAAAAGCTTACAAATGTTACAACAAAATGCTAAGAAAGATAGTTGAAAGTGTAAATGTGAAGGTTGATGAAAATTTGTAGAATTCAATTGCAATAGATGGATACGTGTTAGATGAACCTAATTGAAAAGAAGTAGAAGAAGAAAAATTTGATGAAAAATAAGTGCATAATAAAGAGGATGAAGCTTCAAAGAAGATCCCTACGACCCCTGAGTATGTGTAAAAGAATCATTCTAAAGAATAAATCATTGGAGACAAAAGGAAAGGTGTATTGACATGACGCAAAACTGCTGAAGTTGAGGTAAATTTGTGTTTACTTTTAAAGTTGAACCTAAAATAGTAAGTGAGGCATGTAAAGATGAACATTGGATGAAGGAAATGGAAGAACTTATGTAGATTGAGAAAAATCAGACTTGGGAATTGGTTCCTAGACTGACAAACAAGAATATAATTGGAACTAAGTGGGTATTCAGAAACAAGTTGAATGAGAATGGAGAAGTGGTGAGAAATAAGGAAATACTTGTCTGTAAAGGTTACTCACAAGTGGAAGGAATAGACTTCGAGGAGACATTTCCTCCTGTGGATAGGATGGAAGCTATCAAAATATTTTTGGCATTTACAACACATAAAGACTTTAAAGTTTATCAAATGAATGTGAAGTCTACTTAAATTTTGAATGGTGAATTGGAAGAAGAGGTTTACATGGAACAACCAGAAGGATTTTAGTTGTCAGAGCAACCGAATATGGTATGTATATTGAAGAAGGCACTATATGGATTGAAGCAAGCTCCCAAAGCTTGGTATGCAAGATTGGACATATATTTGATACAACAAGGATTTAGCAACAACACAACAGATAATAATCTTTATTTTAAAATTGAGGAAGACAAAATATTGATAGTGGTTTTATATGTGGATGATATTATCTTTGGTGAAATGAAGCTATATGTAGGAAAATTTCTAAAGAGATGTAGAAAGAGTTTGAAATGTCAATGTTTGGGGAGATGAATTTCTTCCTTGGGCTACAAATCAATCAAATAGATAAAGGGATTTTCATTTCACAGTCAAAGTGTGTCAAAGAGACATTGAAGAAGTTTGGAATGGATGATTCCAAACTGGTATGAACTCCTATGGTGACTGGTTGTAAATTGAGCAAAGATGATGATTCACCTAAGGCTGATCAAAGCAAATATAGATCTATGATTGGTGGACTGCTATATCTAACTGCTACTAGATCAGATATCATGCATGTAGTTTGTATTGTGGCTAGATTTTGAAAGAAGATCCTAAAGAAACACATGTTGCAACAGTGAAGAGGATATTCAGATATTTAAGAGGCACTCCAGATTATGGCTTGTGGTATCCTAAGGATACCAATTTCATATTAAGTGCTTATATAGATGCAGATTGGGTTGGTTGTGTTGATGAAAGAAAAAGTACAAGTGGTGGTGCATTCTTTCTTGGATGTAGATTGGTGTCATGGTTGAGTAAGAAGCAAGATTTAGTTTTCTTATCCACTGTAGAGGTTGAATATATTGTAGCAGCATCCTGTTGTACACAAGTTTTATGGATGAGATAGAAATTGAAGGATATCAGAGTAGTGTATGATGAGCCTATTTCTATCTTCTATGATAATACAAGTGTAATTAACATTTCAAAGAATCCTATGATGCATTCAAGGACAAAGCATATATCAATTAGGTATCACTTTCTAAAAGAGAAGGTTATGGAGGATGAGGTGAAGCTTGAGTATGTTCCTACAAAGGCTCTTCCTAAGGATACTTTTGAGTATCTTCAAGAGAAGTTGAGGGTTATTTCCCCTCCTTGTTTGAACTAAATGCATATGGAGATGGATCAATCCAGTGGATCTATGGATATATTAATTTTTTGGACTGATGTTGGTGGCTACCTCTCAGGGGGGGTAGGTAGTGTCATGTGTTGTCATTGAGTTGTTTATCTATTTGGGTGTACTCCTAAGGGGGAGTAATCAGAGCAAGTATTTTGGTTCTATGTCAAAGTGGGAGAATAATGCAAAACTTTTATCCTTTTCCATTGATGTCAAAGGGGGAGAAAGTATCATGTGAAAAATTTTATCTACTCTTAGGGGGAGAGAGTATCTTGTAAAAAGAGAGAGTGTGCAGGAATAGTGTGCATGTTGTCTTTGATTGTTTTTCACATCATGTGTTTCCATCAATGACAAATGGGGATATTGTTACAAGTATGAAGGTGTTTTCATTGATGTCAACAAGATTTCTACTGACCAGTGTTGTCATTGATGTCAACTATAAGTTAAGGAAATTATTGCATGATGAAGATGTCAAGGATATTGAGAAAATTGAGAAAAGAGGAAAATAGGTTGTTGTAGGTTGTGCATGTGTAGTTGAGATATTGAGGAAGTGTTGTGAGTACATGGAGCTATGTTTTTGTTGCAGTGTTTGGAGATGAGTTGGAATGAAGTAATGAGCTGAGATGATGTCGCTGGTACTTGGTTTCCAAGTGCTTTTGAGAAAATTTGATAGACAGAGTAAACAGTGTTGTGCAAGTGTTTAGAGTGTGCTTTGATATTGTGCTCCATGTTTCTTTTGTGTTGAGGCTATGCCTATGCGGATCTGATATGTTGTTCATGGTTGTGAAAGGTTTATGTATGCAAAAATTGGGTTTCTGGATCACTGTACAAGGTGAGATATTTTCACCAGTGTGTGAACCAGTTTTTTAGTGATGTTTTTTTCTGTGGCCTAGGAGAAATGTATTTTCTCCGCGTTTCTTTGTTGTTTGGCTTCATGTTGTGCAGATTTGGGAAGTTGATTATAATGTTTGTATCTTTCATTATTCAAGGTTTCATTTGATTTGGTGCAATACAAAGTGAGTTTCACTTGTTAGTGTGCGAATAATGTTTACCAGTTGCTCTGAGTTGAAGTATTTGTATGATGCAAGTTTGGATGAAGTGTTTCATGAATATCAAGTAGCTCATGGATTATTTTAAATTGTCTTCAAGTGAATTTTGTTGCCTGAAAGTTTCAGATTGATTTAAGGAAGCATGTACTTAATGTTTATGGTGTTTAACATGGGTATTGGTTGACCTTGTGTTAACACTACATGTGAAGTTTATGGAAGCATGTTCAGGTGTGTTGGGATCTATTTGGGTCATAATTAAGGATTTATTTAGGTTGCATTCATTCCTATCCATTGAGGAAATGTTTAGGTGTTGACCTATTTTGAATTTGTAAGTATAACAAATAGTTGTCAACCTTGGAGAAGGTTTTCAAGGTTGAGGTTGATATAAATAAGAATGGTGTTGTTGTGAGAGGTAAGAAAGAAGCAATATAGATGAGAGATCAATGTGAGTGATGTGTGTGATGAGAAGTTGAGTAGAGCAGTGTGAATTTCAAGTGTTTGGATTCTTGAAGGCAGTGAGCTGAAGGTGTCCAAAATCATTCAAGCAAGATTGTGAAAGTGTTGGAGTGATTGTGGTGGACTCCTTGTTGCATTGAGAAAGTGTTCTTTGTGTAATATTTCTCTTCTATCTTCTTTTTTTTCTTTCTGTGGCAATGAGCCTTGATCATGAGCCTTTTTGGATAGTGTGTCCTATTATGGTAGTGAGCCCTTGTACTAGTTTTTCAATTACTTATATTGTGAGCTAATCCTCATCGTGGTTTTTCCCTCATTGGATTTTCACGTAAATTTTGTGTTCTCTTGTGTATGGTGTTGTTATTTTAGTTTTTGTTATCTGCATTTCATGTTTAATCACTTTAATAGAATAAGGGTTTAAAGAATGCATGTGGATTTGATTACTAGTGAGGGTTTTTATGTTTTAATTTGCTACAACTAATTCAAACCCCCTCTCATTTGTCTTATTCATTCAACAGGAAGAAGGCCTAAATGTCCCCAACACTTTACATCATACCCAATATCGAAAAACAATTTCCAACATATAGAAGAATGATGATACACAAAAGAATTGCACAACAAATTTTCCATGTTTGTATCCAAGCACCTACAAGGGTTGCAAGGGTCCTCCAGGAAGAATCACAAACATAAAAAGACAAGCACGAGGGAACAAAAAAACATTAAAAAAATCTATGCTATAGATAAAGAAGAGGTACCACCATACTCCTCATCGACCAACAGGTCGTCTTGCTCCCAATCTAGATTATTGTAAGGGGAAGGTGGATGGGCTTGCAAGGGCGGGATAGTGAGGGTAGTACCCTTCGACTCACCTGCAACAAGGGCCAAGGAAGAAGGCCCCTTAAGGTCTTCTTCACTAAGCTCTTGTGAAGCAAAATTCATTGATCTTGCAAAGATTGAGGACAGAGCTGGGATGCCATCCACCAAATTGAGCATGCACTTTACTGAGTGTCATGTGTCAATCGGGTGGGAGAAGAATGAGACACTTGAGATTCATTGCCTACCGCATCGAGAGGGGTAGTGACAAACTCAAGGGAAGCGAGGGCCACCTTTGTTATGAGGACGATGTAAGCCAAGACAACCAACTTCTGAAGAAGGTGAGCCCTGTTAAACAGGTGCAAGACAACTAAGAGGGGGGTGAATCAGTTTTCACACAAATTCAAAATTAAAACTTTATCACTTATCAAATCTTCAACCACACTATTTTGTTATTAAATATGAGCATGAAACACAAATAATAGAAAGTAACACAATGAACACCAGATTTTTTACGTGGAAAACCCAATAAGGGAAAAACCATGGTGAGGGTTAACTCACAATATAAAGATTATAAACTAAATACAAAGGCTCACTGCCAAGGGCTCGTTGCCTGAAAGAGGACTCACTGTCCAAGTACAAAGGCTCACTGCCTACAAAGGACTCATTGTCCAATAGGGAGGCTCACTACCTATAGATACAAAAGAGAACAAAAGATCCACCACAACAATTAAAGCACATTCGTAGGATTACAAAAACCTTTAGTTCATTGCCTTCAACACATTGAAAAACTGCTCTCACAACTCACTCACACACACTTTTGCTCTTATGATTTGTGGCACACTTTTGTCACTTTGCATCACACTGTCATACAATTCTTCACAACTCGTCTTGCTTTTATACCGTTCACAACCTCAGAGACATTTACCAAGGTCGGCCACAATACATCGTTTCATAAATTCAAAATAGGTCAGCAACTCTAAATTCCCACAGTGGAAAGGAATAAGAGTGGACCAATAAAAACATAAGAATAATATTTTTGAATCTTCTACACGCTTCCTCAATTTAAATTTTATTCTTTGGATGAAGTGTAAACACTAGGTCGGCCAAACCTAATGAAAACACAAATTATCAATGATGTGCATGCTTCCCAACAAGAAGATGACACATGAATGACACAACACACTTCATTATGCATGAGAACACATCTCAGAATCTTCCAGATACATCTGCAGCAAAAACAAGAAGCTTCAAACACTGAACTCATTTCACTAGACAATCCAGACTGTGTAGACTCACACAGAAATACTAAAACATGATTTTTGGATCACCAAATTCCAAACCTTTTTGCCAAAACATAGGAAATGCCTTCAAAAGACATCTCCCAAATCCGCATGATCTGAAACAAAACAGTGAAGAAATGCAGAGCAAACATATTTCTCCCAATCCACAAAACACTGACATTGCCAGTAGAACACATATACCGGTGGACACAACTTCTATGTACCATCTCACTAGAAACTGAAACTCATACTATATCACCATCAGACCACCATCAACATGCCTTCAAATCCACACAGGCATAAGATCAACATAGGAAAAATGCAGAGCTCATATCGGAGCACACACTGAACACTTCCAATACTTTGACTTCTTTTCTTCATTAATTTTCTCAAAAGCACTTGGAAACTCATCAGACCAACATATTTGCAACTCCATAGAGATAGCTCCATGTACTCACAACATCTCAACAACATCTCAACCATACATGTACAATCTACAACATACTAAACAGTGTTGACATCAATGACAACATTAATGATAACACCACCAAATAGCTCATATCTGCAACAATCTCCCCCTTTGTCATTGATGGCAACACATAACCTTCTCTCCCCCTTTGACATCAATGTCAAAGAAAAACTGCTCTGATTACTCCCCCTTAGGAGTACACTCATATTGCAACAATGAAAATCTTTTCTACTCCCCATGTGGAGTAGACCCATCAATCAGTCCAGGTAAATGAAGAATCTGTGAAATCACCAGACTGGTACATCTTCATGTGCACCTAGTTAGGAGGGCCAATGACCCCCAAGCTTTCCCTAAGATGCTCAAAAGTATCCTTCAGAAGAGCCTTAGTAAATATGTCTGCAATATGTTCCTTTGTAGTTACATACTCCAGTCTGACCTCATTCTCCAACACTTTCTCTCTCAGAAAATGATACTTGATAGATATGTTCTTCATTCTTGAATGCATAACCAAATTCTTCAAAATGTTTATTGCAATTGTATTATCACATAAAATAGAAATAGGCTCATCACATACTACACCAATGTCTTTTAGAGTTTGCTTCATCCACATAACTTGTGTACAGCGGGATGTTGCAGCAATATATTCAGCCTCTACAGTGGATAAAGAAACTAAGTCTTGCTTTTTACTCAACCATGAAACTAGTCTTCCGACAAGAAATAAAGCACCACCACTGGTACTCTTTCGGTCATCTTCACATCTATATAAGCACTCAGGGTGAAATCGTTACTCTTAGGGTATCATAGTCCATAATCTAGTGTGCCTTTAAGAAATCTAACTATTCTTTTTATAGCCATAAGATGTGATTCTCTAGGATCTACTTGGAATCTAACAACTAAACACACTGCATGCATAATATCTGGTCTGGTAGCAGTAAGGTACAGTAGTCCACCAATCATGGATTTGTATTTGCTCTGATCAGTCTTAGTCGATTCATCATCCTTGCTCAGTTTACATCTGGTTACCATAGGAATACAAACTGGTTTAGAATCCTCCATTCCAAACTTTTTCAACAACTCTTTTACATACTTAGATTGTGAAATGAATCTCTTTGTCAGATTGATTCACTTGTAGACCAAGAAAGAAATTCAATTCACCAATCATAAACATCTCAAATTCTTTTTGCATTTCTTTAGCAAACTTTTTACACATGCCTTCATTTCCTCCAAAAATGATATCATCAACATAAACTACTACAATCAACATCTTATTACCTTGCACTTTGAAGTATAGGTTGTTGTCAGCAAAACCTTTGTTGAATCCTTGCTTTGTCAGATATTTGTCCAGTCTTGCATACCAAGCTCTGGGAGCTTGCTTCAATCCATACAATGCTTTCTTCAACTTACAAACCATGTCTGGTTTTTCAGACAACTGAAATCCTTTAGGTTGTTCCATGTACACTTCTTCCTCCAACTCACCATTCAAAAAAGTTGACTTAACATCCATCTGATATACCTTGAAGTCCTTGTGTGTAGGAAATGCCAAAAACATTATGATAGCTTCCATTCTGGCCACAGGAGCAAATGTTTCCTCAAAATCTATTCCTTCAACTTGTGAATATCCTTTGCATACCAATCTTGCCTTGTTTCTTACTACTTCTCCAATTTCATTTAGTTTATTTCGAAACACCCATTTCGAACCAATCACATTATTGTTCACAAGCCTAGGGACTATTTCCCATGTCTGATTATTCTCTATCTATTGCAATTCCTCTTTCATAGCTCTCATCCAACTTTCATCTTCACATGCTTCCTTTACAGTTTTAGGTTATATTTTGGAGAGTAAACAAAAATTTACCTTAGCTGCAACTCTACTTCTTGTCTTTACACCTTCACTCTTAGCTCCAATTATCTGATCTTCTGAATGACTCTTCTATACATATTTAGAAGTCCTAGCAACAAGTTCCTGTTCATTATCTTCTTCTTCTTCTACTTGTTCTTCTTCTTCTTCTTTCTCCTTATTTTCTTCAGGTATATGTCCACAAATAGGATCATCAGGCTCAACTTCACTTATCTCAATAGGTTTGCGTATGTATTCATCAACTTTCACATTAGTAATTTCAATAATCTTCCTTGATCTTTTGTTAAAGCATCTGTATGCCTTGCTAGTGGTAGAGTATCCAAGAAATATTCCTTCATCACATCTAGCATCAAACTTTCCAAGATTTTCATCATTTCTTTTAATATAGCATCTGCTTCCAAAGACCTTAAAATATTTCACAGTAGGAGTCTTACCAGTCCATAACTCAAAAGGTGTCTTTGTGTTGTTGTCTCTGATATGAACTCTATTAAGAACTTAAACAACAGTATGTATCGCTTCTCTCCAATATACATCCGGTACATTTGATTCTTTCATCATAGTTCTAGCAGCTTCCTGTACTGTCCTATTTTTCCTTTCAACTACTCCATTCTACTGTGGGGTTCTCAGAGTAGAATATTGTCTTTTTATGCCATGCATCTCACATAATGCATTAAATTCACCAGAAGTGAATTCACCACCTCTATCTAATCTTAAACATTTGATTTTCAGATTTACCTCATTCCTCACTCTTGCTTTGAATACCTTAAACCTATCCAGAGCCTGATTCTTTTCTTTGAGAAAAGTAACCCATGTCATTCGAGTGTAATCATCAATAAGCAACATGAAATATTTATAACCATTCAAACTTCTGGTCTTAGTCAGACCATAGAGATCAGTATGTACCAACTCCAGCATATTGGTAGTAGAATATTCTTTTCCTTTAAAGCTACATCTTGTCTGCTTCCCCAGTTGATAACTTTTGCAGATAGCGTTAGTAGGTCTTGTGATTCTAGGTAGTCCTCGCACTATCTCCTTCTTACTGATCTTGAACAGGTTATCAAAATTCACATGTCCCATTCTCCGGTGTCATAACCAACTTTCACTTATCTAAGATACAAGACAATGACCATCAACTCCTTTCAGTTGATAGATGTTTCCATGAGTTCTTCTTCCAGCAACAATCATATCTCCATTTCCAAATTCTTTCCTGATTTCACAAGTATTGTTCTGAAACACAAGCTTAAAGCCATTGCTACACATCTGACCAACACTCAGAAGATTATGCCTCAAACCCTTCACATAATACACATCATTAGTGTTATGCACTCCATCAAAACTAATCAAACCTTTACCACAGATCTTAGCTCATGAATCATCATCGAACATTACTAAACCACCAACATATTTTTCAAGTTTAGTGAACTTACTCTTATCTCCGGTCATGTGATTTAAACATCCACTATCAATTACCCAGTAGTCTTCATCTTGTCTTGCATGAAATGTGGTAACTAGAGTACCTTCCATCCTATTCTTCTTAACTTCTGGAGCCCTTTTACTTACACACTTTCTAGAGTTAGTGGATACAAATCTATTTTCCAAAGCTAAGAATAAGCATTCACTGTCATCAACCTCATTTTTAGATTCATCATCAGAAATACCCGCCTCTTCCTTAACATAGTACAACTTCTTATCCTTCCTATCCTTATCCTTATAATCCTTGTTCTTTTTATGTGCAGCCCTATTCGGACATCTTGAAGCATAATGACTAATATTACCACAACTAAAGCATTTAAAGGGCAACATACCTTTATAATATTCGGTACCTTTCTTCAATTTCCTTGTGAAGTTAGCTTCCAACTCATCAACATCATCACTATCTGGTTCCTCCTCAATCTTCATTGCCTTAAATGTCGTTTCTGTCTTTTCTTCTATCTTGTCATCTTTCCAGAATTTTCTCAATTCAAATGCTTGCAGGGTGTTGAACAAGTGTTCCAAGGTGTACTTCTTAGGGTCATACATTTCTTCAATCACTGAGATCTTATCGTTGTAGCAATCTGGTAGGGTGATCAAGATCTTCTCTACTATGTCTTCATCTGCTAGCTTTCCTCCTTGATTTCTAACCTAATTTGCAATCTGTTCAACCCTGTGAAAGAAACTTGTAAATTCTTTACCATCTTCCATTTTTAGGCTCACAAATCTACGCTTTGCCGCTAGTATCTTTATCAATTTCACTTTTTCATTCCCTTCATACATGTCTTCCAGCTTCTTCCAGACTTCATATGCAGTATCCAAAGAATTAACCTTGATTTGCTCATTTTTAGATAGACCACTATAAATCGCATACTTTACCCTCTCATTTTCTTCATAAGCAGAGATCTCATCTGTAGTATTAACACCATTGGATGGAAGTGTATACTTATTCTCAATAGCCTTCTAGGTGTTGAAACCAAGAGAGATAATATATCTTCTCATCTGTCCCTTTCAATCTTTGTAGTCAGTTCCATCAAACATAGGGATTGACAACTTGTGCGCCATCGGATCTTCCTTAAGTGATTAAGCTCAAAAACAAAGAACCACAAGCTCTAATACCAATTGTTAAATAGGTGCAGGACAACTGAGAGGGGGGATGAATCAATTGTCACACAAATTCAAACTTAAAACTTTATCACTTATCAAATCTTCAACCACACTATTCTATTATTAAATATGAGCATGAAACACAGATAAAAAAAAGTAACACAATGAACACCAGATTTTTTACATGGAAAACCCAATATGGGAAAAACCACGATGAGGGTTAACTCACAATATAAAGATTATAAATGATTGGATTAAACTGTGGTCTTAAATTACTCTTGAAATGGGTTTGATTTAATCTTTTAGAAATGGTTTCCTCAATTCATCCTAAAGTGTCAATCTAGGAACGTAGGCTTTTGAACTGTGTTGTGGCAATATGCCGAAGGGCTGCAATTAATAAACCAAGGGTTGATGGATGTAAGCTAGAATTGAAAACTAAAATTGAAAACAAATTCTTTAATCTAAAATTCAAAAGCACACTTTGAAAATAAATGAAATCCTTTCTTAAATGATTGTTTACCTATTTTAACCAGTCTATCTATTTTTGATCTAACAAAAACTCAATATATTATGACATACAAATATTAACGACAACCTTCTCAATAGTAAAAGAAAGAACTTAGTGTTATGCCTTGCATAACCACCCCATTTCGAACTTGATTAAAATGGGTCCCTCTTTTTGTTTTGTTTTGATCACCTTTGGTTGTTTGGTTGGGTCTTAGGAGTTCTTTGTTTTGATCCTAAGTCTGTCGTTTGTTCTGTCGGAGGCGAGTCTGGAACCAAATCTAAACATGGAACTCTTTCAAGGTTTCTGGTTCGGATCTTGTCCCAACTCCGACTTCACCCTTCTCTTTTTTTTTTTCTTTGTTTTGTTGGTTGTTTTCGACTAACATTTGGGTTGGTCTGTTCTCTTGTTTGTTGGTTGTTTTCCTTGTGTTCTGTTTGTTTGCTTGCGCGGGAGCGGAACTGGGGTTGGAACTCACGTAGGAAGTTTCAAGTTTCCATAGTGTGTTCCCGTCCTGACTCCGTCTCTGCTCTTTTTCTTCCTCGCTCTTTGTTGTTCGGAGCGGGTCCGGTGTTCGCTCCAGTCCCGCTTCCCTTGTTCTTATGTTATTCTTTGCTCTTTGGTCGGGATCAGATCTGGATCCGAAATGGAATTTCAATTTTTTTGAAGTTCCATTTCGATTTTGTCTCTGCTCCCATCTCCATTTGCCATTTCTGGTTCCGCCCCTGTGTTTGTTTTGCCTTTGTTCCTTGCGTTTGGTCATGAGGTGTTTTCTCCCCTTCTTTTTCCTCCTCATCTTTTTCCGCATTGTCTCTTTGTATGTTGTCAGAGGTGGAGTCAGGATGGAAACTAAACCTGTAACTTGGAAAAGTTTCAGTGTCAGGTTTTATTCTGCTTCCGCCCCTGTCGGGGTCCACTCGGGATTAGTTTTCTTCTTGATCCCGCTTGCGTTTGTTTGTTTGTTGCTTGCATTTGGTCTCTTTTGCGGGGCTAGGTTCGAGAAGGATTTGGGATATGGAGTTGTTGCCAATTTTGGTTTCCTCATCTGGTTCTGACTCCGCCCCGACCTACTGCGAGTCCCTTGGTTTCTTTGATTTTCGCGGACGCGGAACCAGAATGGGGGTTGAACTTGGAAATATTGGTCACTTTCGGGTTTCGTTCCCGTCCCGACTCCGGTTTCGATCACTTGGTTGATTGGTTGAGTTTTGGCTCTGCTTATTTGCTTTCTTGCAGGGTCGGAGCCGGAACAGTGCGATGAATTGAAAGTTAACGAATTGTCTTATGTTCAGTTCCTATCCTGACTCTGGTCCCAGTTCTAATTTCATTTTGGTTCCCATCCCGCCGATATTAAAGGTAAGTGTTATTCCTAGTTCTGATTTGGTCCCGCCTCTGCCAGAGTTGAGTTTTTTCTAAATTTGAGAAATGGAAAGGTATGAAAGGTAAGACGAAGAATGATATTTTTCTATGCTTTTAGAGGACTGATGAGAGCATTGTTTTGCAGGGTTAAAGCATGTCAGGAACGTCAGATGTTGCTTCTCAAAGGGGTCAACTTACAGAAAGATCTAAACAGAGAGGAAGAAGCCACGAGTCTCAATGACAGATGGGACGTCTACTGGAAAAAGTAGATCAATATTAATGACAATGCTTTAGAACATTCAAAGCAACTCTGCAAAGGAGTCTCGAGGTCAAGGATGAGGGCTGCGAGTTAATGATGGTGGTCGTAAACAATCTGGAGACCATGCCCAAGGGAGATCCTTCGCTGACATGGAAAGAGTATATGCATTTAATGCATGATTGACTTTGTTCCAAACTCTTCTAGGGCCGACGTATTCTGTAACCGACTTATTTTGTAAACCCTAAAACGGGGCCGACGCATTTTTGACACATTTTGTATATATGACGTTTTCGCCTCTTTGTAGAGGGATGAATCTTTTTCTTCTTTATATTCTTCCTTTTGGTTATTATTATTAGATAAGTTAGGGTTAAGGAAGGTTAGCAAGCTAGGGTTTTGCAGGAAGTTAGACATTTTTAGTTCAATAGGAAGAGGAGGTGATGTATCTTCCAGATTTTTTGAGTATAGATGGAGATAATTCGAAGACATGGGTTTTTTGTACACTGGTGATCTTGCCAGATTTGTAAATGTTGTTTATCTGTTTCACCAACAGTAGAAGCAACCAAATTTAAATCTACTTCATATTGTGCTCCAGAATGGTATTTATCTTGGGTTAATTATTTGATTTGGAAAGCTTTCAAGGAATGAAATTTTATCTTATGTTTTGTTTAAATGATGATTTGCAATCTACTGTTAAATTTTGCACTGTGAATGAATGAAACTTTGTATTAATTACAAGTTAACTTTATTCTGCAGTTTTAGTTTAGGAATCCCTTGGAAGGTAACAAATATGATTAGTTGGATGAATCAACATTCTCTTCAGTTTAAAAGCTTTAATCTATCTTTTTCTGTTTCTTTAAAACCACCGATTAAAGTAGGTTTAAATATATGTTTGATCTTATAACAATCCAGAAGCTCAAAACCAGCAGGCCCCTTGAACATTACAGCCATATTGACCACTTCGTGAAACAACAATGTTGTGAACCAACATCAAAGACCTTGGGAGGTGATCAGTTTGATTATTGATTGTCTTTTTCAAGAGAGGTGAGATATTTCACTTTTATCTTACCTACATGTTGTGGGTCAACTTGGCACCATCAACACTTAGTTGCCAAAGATGTATTAAATCAGTGTAGGTGACAGGAAGTTCAATTGCAACAGGAAGTTTAATTGTGACATGAGGTTGGAGTGCGACAGGAAGATGAAGTGTGATAGGAAGTTGAAACACAACAGTGAAGAGATACGAAGAGAATGGAATGTGATTGGAAGTTCTACAGGATGAAGCACAACATAATCTGGAATGAAATATACGGTAGTTTTCCTGCAACCAAAACACACTCCTTACTCCTCAAACCATAATTATATTCCATAGAAAATTCATTGCAATTTCTTTAGTATCAAACTAATCACTCGACTTAATCTTAAACATAAATCAAACTGATCATAGAGTATGCATTCAACAGAGATAAAATCTTCTAAGAAATATAAAATCTAAACTAACAAACCATAAAACAATCTCACCAAGCTTCCTGAGAGGGGGCCCTTCCTCTAGTCCACATGATGAGCGTGCAAAAGCGTTTACACTACTTCAAGCCACAATCAACACATCAGAATTTAATAATAACAATGATTGACAATTATGAAGGTTTTGTGTATATATTCTTATTAGTTTAACTTGAAACACACACATATATATAGGCGTAGATGTCCATCGATCACCGTAGAGTAAAAACGATAAAGAAAACAAAGTTTTTTATGGCCGATGGCCACAAATTGAATGATTGTATCTTTTGGGTTGGCCGCAGGCCACAAACCCAAAATAGTTCAAAACAACAAGTTTGAAATAAGTAACAAAAACAAAAATGGATGAACTTATTCACACACATCCCTCATTTCCCATCTTATGCCGCTTAGGACTTGTCGCTTACAAGATCGGTTTCCTTGTCCATATTTAGTTCATGTAGCAAAACCATCCGAAATTTATTATTTCCTCAACAATTTTAGCATTTCGAAAGTATTCTCTTCTTTTTGAAAACATACCAAATATTCTTTATTTCCCTAACAATTAATGGAAAGAAGGACTTAGGAGAAGGTTAAAATGGGAACAAATTTAAAGGAAAAGGATATGGAAATTAAACACATTTGACACCCATCAATAAACTGAATACAAAGGCTCACTGCCTAAAAGAGGACTCACTGTCCAAGTACAAAGGCTCACTGCCTACAAAGGACTCACTTTCCAACAGGGAGGCTCACTGCCTACAGATACAAAAGAGAACAAAAGATCCACCACAACAATTAAAGCACATTCACAGTATTACAAAAACCTTTAGTTCACTGCCTTCAACACACTAAAAAATTGCTCTCACAACTCACTCACACACACTTCTGCTCTTATGATTTGTAGCACACATTCGTCACTTTGCATCACACTGTCATACAATTCTTCACAACTCATCTTGCTTTTATACCATTCACAACCTTAGAGACATTTACCCAGGTCGACCACAATACATCGTTCAATAAATTCAAAATAGGTCGGCAACTCTAAATTCCTGCGGTGGAAAGGAATAAGAGTGGACCAATAAAAACATAAGAATAATATTTTTGAATCTTCTGCACAGTTCCTCAATTTAAATTTTATTCTTCGAATGAAGTGTAAACACTAGGTCGGCCAAACCTAATGAAAACACAAATTATCAATGATGCACACGCTTCCCAACAAGAAGATGACATGCGAACGATGCAAGATGCTTCGTTATGCATGAGAATACATCTCAAAATCTTCCAGATACATCCGCATAAAAAACAACAAGCTTCAAACACTGAACTCATTTCACCAAACAATCTGGACTATGCAGACTCACACAAAAATGCTAAAACATGATTTCTGGATCACCAAATTCCAAACCTTTTAGCCAGAGCATAGGAAAGGCTTTCACAAGACATCTCCCAAATCCACACAATTTGAAAAAAAATAGTGAAGAAATGCGGAGCAAACATATTTCTCCCAATCCACAAAACACTGACACTGCCGGTAGAACACATATACCAGTGGACACAACTTCTATGTACCATCTCATCAAAAATTGAAACTCAGACTATATCACCATCAGACCACCATCAACACGCCTTTAGATCCGCATAGGCATAGGATCAACATAGGAAAAATGCAGAGCACATACCAAAGCACACACTGAACACTTCCAACACTCTGACTTCTTTTCTTCATTAATTTTCTCAAAAGTACTTGGAAACTCATCAGACCAACTATTTGCAATGCCATAAAGATAGCTCCATGTACTCACAACATCTCAACAACATCTCAACCATACATGTACAATCTACAACATACTGAACAACGTTGACATTAATGACAACACCACCAAACTAGCTCATATTTGCAACAAGCCCTTCTTTTCACCTCCACTTGTAGTGAGGTCATCCTCCAACTTGTGCTTCAGTGGAGGATGTAGAATCCCCATGAAAGAAGCAAAAGCCGAGGAGGAAGAATAAAAATTCGAAGTAGACACTGTTGTTGTGTTTGGTATATCTACGGGCTAAGAGAACAGAGGGATGTCCGGGAGGGACATCAAGAGAGGGGGCTCCATAGAGGGAGCAATGAAAACTTGCACCCTTTTGGGGTGAGCATCATCAAGACCTACCAAAGAAGCCAAAAGTAGAATAGAGGCAATGGGAACTAAGGTAGACACAATAGAAGAAGATAAAACATCAAAAGAGGACACAAAAACAAGGGCCATTGGCACCCCCTCATCTTTTGCAAGGCGAAATGTTCGACGACCAGAGCCTTTCGCTTGCGCTTGGAAGATGTGGCTTGAGAAGAGATCATAAGTTGCTACTCAGCTGTAGGAGTATCCTTCACAACCATTTCCAGTGGAAGGATAGTTTCTTGGGTAGGAGCAGGAAGAGGAAGCATAGGAGCAGAAGCAACCAAAAGAAGAGAAATTAAAACATGCGCCTCGGCAGTGGGCCTCTTCTTGTTCTCTACCTTAGGGGTAGGTAGAGGAACAATAGGAGGCCACAGAGGCCAAGACACAGAAGCCTCCCCACAAGGACCCTTTCCCTTGCCATAGACAATGGGTCTAGGAATCATGGGAAAAAACAAGAAGCTTGAAGACTTGACGCTTCGCTTTTTGCCATGCGAGCACCATCGCATTTTCCATGCGAGGCATGGGAGTGAGAGTTGAAGGTGCTACAACAGGATGAGAAGCAGAAGCAAGAGCATATGACATGAAAGGAGAAGGACCTTGAGCACATGAGCTAGCTTCTCCTTCCCTTTTTTCTAGGCAGAAGAAGTAGCTTGGTGTTGTGTAGTCATGGAAGCCTTCACAAAGATTGCATAAGGGGACGTCGGATAACTAGCCTTTGGCACTGAGCCCCCAGTCTTATATTTAATATAAGTTTTATATAACAAATCTCCTCTAGGAGGGAGAGGTCCAACTGGGGCAGGCTAGAAGTGATTCAGTGTGAAGCCCCCACGTGGCACTAGCGGTTTATAACCAGTTCTTGCACCACATGCACAATGCCTTCATGAGGGAACTTTAAACATTTATGAACTATAAAGATGACGTTGTTCACAGAGGCTAGCCAGGGAATACTCAACCTAACTCAAAACATGTCAGACTGTAGAATGATAACAAATGAAACATCAATTTAGCCTTGGGTCCTACCAAGACTGACAAATAAATAGAGCCCACAAGGGCAATAGAGAGTCCATCATGTGTATAGAGAGTAGTCTCTAACTCTTTGTATTTCTCCTTGTGTAAGTTGTCTATAAACAGAGTCTCCTCCGTTATCACATTAACCCAACTTGTCAAATCAACTAGGATGTCGTTTATGAAATTTCCATTGATTTGAGCAAGAATGTATAGCACGAAAGGCTCTTTATTAAGGGGCTCATCATGCGAGGTGAATGTTATGTTAGGTGTAGCACTCACATTTTTAGGAGGAGGGATATGCATGAACAAAACCATGTTCACATACTCTAATGGAACTAACTCAGATGATGTAGAAGATTATGTTACTAAATTTGTAGAATGAGAGGGAATTAGATCAGTGTAAATTTTCAATTCATTGTTAACCTTGGCCACTTACTTATTAAAATTTTATTTCTTCCCATCGAGACGGATAGTCCCATCATCGATGCAGTCCTGAATCTCATTATGCAAGCACACACATCGCTCAGTGTCATGTTTGTGCACTCGGTGGAATTGACATAATTGTTGCTCGTCATACCACTTAGGATATGACTCAGTCAGAGGTCGAGGTTCTGGCAATGTCAAAACTTTATCTTTTAATAACTTCTTCAAAACAACAGTATAAGACTCAAATAATTTTGTGAAATGCCTATTGAGCCCTAGGCCCTTGTCTTTAGACGTAGAGACCACGTTTGCAATAGATTTTTTTTTCCATAAATCGACATTACAGATCGGTTATCAGAACAGGAGTGCAAAGACAAACCCCCAAACTGTGCCACCATCTGTTGGTACTCACACAATGCGGCACACAAGTGTGCAAAAGAAGGATATTTCATTAAGGAAAACTTTTATTGCCATGAATTAACTATAAGTTGCCAAAGAAAACCTTCTGCACATCGGAGTCCGGTAAAGGATAAGAGATTTGTGAGAACAATGTTTGATATCAAGCGATAAAATCAGTCACCTTATCTTGGTCCCCTTGCTTACATTGGATGAGATCCGAAAAAGGTCACCTTTGGTCAAATATTAGCTTGGAATTGCTAGAGGAACTGATTTACCAACTGATCAAACGAGAAGATAGAGTTATCTGGTAAGGAATAGTACCACTCAAGGACAGTGTCCTTAAGGGATCTAGGGAAGAGTTTAGCCATTAGAGCATCGTGATGGAAGAAATCAATGCACATAGCATTAAATGCTGAAACATGCATCTAAGGATCTCCACAACTATCATACTTTTCAAATTTCAAAATCTCCATCCATTGAGGGATAAGAGTGTTTAAAATAGCAATAGATAAAGGATTGTGTTGGAAGAAATGTTGAAAGATAGGTTGAGAGGTAAAACTGGATAGGTTCGCTAGCTGGTTTTGCATTTGACCCATGTTTTACAACAAGGAATTTAAGATAGGGTTAGAGGATGAAACATGACTAGTGGAACTTCCACCAGAACCACCAAAGCCACTAGCCCCCATACCAGTAGAGACCCCACCACTAGGACCAACATGGGCTCCAGGATTGTCATCGGGAACATTAGGACTGGAGGAGCTGAAACCCAAGGGTACCTTGTTTACTTTAATGATGGGGGTTTGTGCAAGGAATGAAAATGGTGTCAACACGAGGGCTAGTCTTGGCCATACATACTGACGCCTTAGGCATCGAGACTTCTATCTGTCTTTCAACAATCTCAGAGCCAAGGTCTTGAGCACTGCTCGACCTAGGATTGTATGACGAGACATGAGTATCCATTATGTCCGCAAGGCCCTGAAGAAATTTTAGACCTACCTGGTCCTTGTCCAACATAGTTCTCAAGTCATTAACAACCTTATCAACCCTATCCATAGTCCTTTCTTTCTCCAAATACTTCCTGAACTCCAACAACTCTTCTATCTAGGGAAAGAAGTTGCTCTACGAGAACCTCAAGAGCATCGTCTTCTTCCACATATGAAGCAAAATGAGAAGCAAGAGGGGTAGGAATATGAAGAGCTTCCCCAAAAGGGTTGGAGAAACTTGTATTTATTGCTAAAATCATTTCATCAAAGGTAGGATCGGTAGTGACCTTCTTAGAATCCATCTCTATATGTTGTATGCTTCTTCTAACAATGTGCTTGAAGGTTGTCGACTGAGTCATAAAGCTCATAAAGCTTCACAACACATAAGCCCACAACGTACCTAGGGTATGAGAGAGATATATGGCACTAAGAAATAAAAACAAGACTTTCACGTCAAGTTCACTAAAAATGTAGAGTAGGGGGATTCATAACCCTTGAGGCTCTAGGTCATGAGAGAGCCCCAAGGAACGAATTTCCCTAAATTACCTTAGGTTGTTTGATGGATGTTTCAAAAATTAGGTGAGCTAGCCATAGAGGTTTTGGACTACAAACCAGACAACTCACTGTTTGAGGACAATAGCATGGGAACCAGACTCCAATGCAACACGTTGGTGTCTCAAGGAGGCGTTGGTGTCTTGTATGGATATAGGTATCATAAATAGCCAAAAAACACAAAGGGACTACTT
>VDFB02271358.1:333159758-333332893 GCA_007258455.2 Sequoia sempervirens | reverse complement strand
TGAATGAAGAGAACTCGTAAGTAGCGAATCTCCCTTCACTACAATACCCCTTATCAAAATTTGCTAGCAATCTAAAGAAGAAGAATATCCAAATCTCGCATTAACTGTATCCTAGCAGCAACTCTTTATCATAAGGACTCTAAGGGAACTTTATGGCAATGTGCACACTTAGATAAGGCTAATCCTGGTATTGACAAAGATCATAGCAACATTCAGGAGTTATATGCAAGTGCCCATATCTTGGCATGACAACTTTTTCATGTAGGATATTGTTGGAACATCATGATAATAACATCTACATCAACACCCTTAGAGGAGCATGATAAAAAAATCAAATAATAAATATATATATATATCAAAAATAGTAAAGAGAAAAAATTCATCCTCTAGTGAAAACCACTTTGATGACACTTTGGACAAGTACCGTGATGAAAACCTGGTAAACAAGCATCATGTGTAGAATCAAGGATCCATTTACAATTCTAGTTGTAAGTAGATTATCTCATCCATAGTAAAATCCATCACTTCATCCACTCCTTTCCATAATAAATCCATGATCCATATCCATATCCAAATCAAACTCAATGATCTAATCAACCTATCCACTTTCAAACCCATCTTGATCTTGACAAAAATTAGGAGCAAATACTTTGGTTTTGTTTTCTTCCAAGATCTTCGCATGATCTTTTTTGTCAACTATATCTTATTTTGTACCATACAATCACCTACCTCTAGCACTATCTGAGAAATCTATCACTATCTACCCCTATCCAAATATAGATCCTTTATCCTAACATGGTATGCTACTATGAGATAGTTTTTGGAAGCAACGCCCTTCATTCTGAAAAGTTCTTCCATTTATCACATAACCTCGTTTATCCCTCAAGATGTTCTATACATTGCTAGACACTAGGGGTAGGTACGAACACCTTACTCTAGAATAAGTCTTGATCTATGTACTCTATCTCATTTTGAAACTTAAACATGTTCAAACAAAATTAGAATCAATCTAAAGTGATTTCACATTATCCAATAGATCTTGCACCCTAGCTTGGCTATAGATCTTGATCTCTCTTATCTAATCAATCAATCATAATCCGGATGTATTCTTCCCTATCCTTGTGTTGTTCAAACCTGAGTAACACCATCCTTGAATTGTTGTGAATCCTCAACAATGGTATCCTCATCATTAATCAATTTGATCAGTTATCTTAATCATCAATTAATCAATCTGATTAGTCGATCTCAACCTACCTATCAACATAATCTTGAAAAATCCAAAACATCCAAATATGTTAAAAAAAGCTAAAAACAAACTCAAAAACTTCAAAAATTCCAAAAAAAAACTTAAATAGCCTTCAAAAAACATAAAAACATTCAAAAAATCTCAAAAATACCATCTCCATCATCGCTCATCCTTAATAAACTATCCATCCATAATAAAGTTATCATCCCCCTCATCCTTTGACAAAGTAATCAAAGCAAACATAGCAGCCATCAAAATCTAGAACATTCAAGAAGAAATCATAAAGACTTGATAATTATTGGATAAAGCAATGCCTAAATATCAATTGCCTATCAATCGTCGTCATCATCATCACCAACGCATCCTAGTATATTCCTTAACAAATATATCATTCCTATAATGGGCATCATCAAAAAATAACATCTCTAAACAACAAACATCTTTGGGAACTGATATGGCAACTTTGTTCATCTATTTTGGTCTTTTCTTTTGATTTATCATATTTCCCTATTTCGATGACCTCTCGAGGATGTCTGAAAAGGTTTAGAGAGGAAGAATGGGGCATGGTCATTGATTTCGTATGTCATTTTTGTTGGATATTCTCATAATACGACCATGGAAAGTACTTGTCTTATGTGTGGAAGTTGTTTCAGGCAACACAAAGTTTCCCATGCATGTTTGGTTCTCCATACCTCTATGTGTATTGGTCCAACATGCTTTGAGCTTCTAATCTATACACTCATAACAAGGTTTTTGTATGTCTGGCATGAACATGAATACTCCTTTTGTTTGCAAATTCAAATTCCATGCAATAGATACAAAGCCGCCTTGGTCCTTCATACCTTGTTGCATTGTGTCTATTTGCTACATTAATAAGGATTGCTATGATAAAAATACTTAGTTTCCCCTAAAACTAAAAGCTATTCATCACATGTCTCATACATTATCAACCATCATCACTATCATTCATATCCATATTCACAAAAAATGAATTTTCAACAATTGGATCAACATCATCTATTCTTCTATCATATGATCTCTCCCTAACTATTTTTCCTACTAAGATCAATCTCATACATCCTACTTCTATAACATCATTAGTATCATGTGTATCCTACGTCCGCAAAATCATTAGCTATGCATCCATCATATCACATGTCATATCATATATCATCTACATCATATCATACAACATCCATAAATCATGTATATCATCAAAATAGCAAAAAAATACAAAAATAATCATATCTACATATAATTTCATCACAATCATTAATGCATCCATAACCATATCATAATCATATGCATCATGTCAAATCATGAACATCAAGCATAGAATCAATAGGAATCATACACATCAATAGTCACCATCAAAATCATGTCATCTCATATATATCATCAAAAATGTAAATGCCATGGTACATCATCATCCATCAAATGTGTGATTCATATATATACATCAAAAATACATATGTACAAGAGGCTCAAAAGGCTAATAAATATATATACATCAAAAGGTCATGTCTACATCAAAATCAAAGATCTATATAGCAATTTGTATAATGTCTATCTGCTCCTATGCTTGTCTCCATCAGGAGGAGGTTGATAAGGTGGAGGCCCCATAATCGGCTGATCCTATTGTTGCTCTCCATGCCCTGGGGATCTCTATGTGTGTTGGATATGTGTTGGTGACCTGTGTGGCTGTAAGATATGCCTTTGTGTTTGCTAGGAGGGAGGATCGACCGAGCCACCCTCTAATCTACTAGAACCTACCATTTTAGCATTCTGAGCTAAAAACTTTGGTTGCCTCTACTCTCACGAGACAACTATCTTATATAGGGTTTTGTAGTAAGTCACCTCCTATACTAGGTGCTTCCTCTCTCTCATGTGTTTATCCATGATAACCATGGAGCCCTGTGCAATCTCAAGCTGGTTTTTTTGGCCACGCTCTATATCTCTCTCACCAATAGTTGCATCCCTCTCAACTGTGACCTGAGTGATATGTGTGTCTACAACCTACCGTCAGGAGATCTCTGCATCACACTCTACAGTATGGAAATCTCTCTCACCCCTAGCCTGGTCGCACTTCATGAGCACCTGATCCCTCCCAACCGTCCTCTAAATAAGCTACACGATAACCTGATCCCACTTTGTGCAATAACCATCATGCTCTTTACGAGACCAATCTCGCTCTGATAAAACCAGTTGTAAAGGGAAAATATGGAATGGATAACAATAATTAAGTTCAAGCAAAGAATCCAAAAACAAAGGATAGAACCCACTTACCAATGAGATCAATATTGCTCAAACAAATGAATTCAAATAAGGATTAGATCAATCAAAACAAATGAATTCAAAAGCATGAAACAACCTTACCAATCCCATTATTGAGTAACTTTAGTTGAAATGTATGTCAAATTGCTTCAACTCAAATCCTCCATGATAGTTTGTAAAAGCTTCAATGTGTGATGACCTAGATGCAAAGATAATGCTTTCAATTGCTCAAGATATATGCTCAAATGGACATGACTCAGCTATCAAAATTCTAGGTAATGAATGAGAAGGATGAAGGGTGATTTTATAGATTTTAGGAGATTTGATCAATGATCTAGATTAAGAGGTGCTGATTTGAGATCAAAGGCTAAGAATTAATGAGAGGAATTGACTGCCCAGGTTGCAAGATTCCAATTAACCGGTTTCATGATATATTATTGAAGTGTTAAGTCAATTGATTGATCAAAAGACTCCAAGTGAGTGGGAGTTAAGATTTGAGGAAATAATGCATGATATAATTAATTAAATAATTAATTAATTACTAGAGGAACGTACAAGATAAGATTGAGATAGAAGATGAGTTTGCTTTTTTTCATGATAAAATAATTAGTTAAAGTAATTAATTAATTGAGGAACGTTCAAAGATAAGATTGATTAATAAATAAAATGTTTATTTATTAATGGATGATATTTTAGATAAAAAAGGAGAATTAAATAATTAATGTAATTACTTAATTTAGAAGAAGTGTGAATGTGAGGGATTAAGATTTAATTAATAAATAAATGTTTATTTATTAATAGAGAAAATAAAGATGGATTAAATTAGATAAATTAAATAAATTAAATAATTACTTAATTTAGAGGATGATGCATGAATAATTAAATAATTAAGGTAATTACCTAATTATAGAGAGAAAAGGATAATGAATAATTAAATAATTAAAACAATCATTTAATTATAGAAGAAGTGAATGATAAATAATTAAATAAATAATAATTTATTTAATTAAATTAGAAGGATAAAGAAAATTAGTGATATAATTTAAATAAATAAAATTTATTTAATTATGTGGAAGATAACTTGTGAGTTAACTAGTTGCATGAGAAGAGTGAAAGAAAGTGTTAGTTAAAAGATAAATTTAGATTTGCATGAGAGGATAATAATTAACTATTTAAATTAATTATTTGAGGAATGTGCAAGTGGGAATTAGATAAATAAATAAAATGTTTTATTTATTCATGGTGAATGGATAATGTTGAGAGAAGAGGGGATAATTAAATAATTACTTAACTTAGGAAGAGTGGGTGAATGTTAATTAAAGATATAATTAAATAAATAGGATTTATTTATTTAATCAAAAAGAATAAAGAATTAAAGATATAATTAAATAAATAGGATTTATTTATTTAATCAAGAAGATTAATTGAATCAAACATATAATTAAATAAATATGATTTATTTATTTAATCAATAAGATTAATTGAGATGAATTAATTAATTAACATAAAGTCACTTAATTAATAGTGGAAATATGATTTTAGACAATAATTAAATAATTAAACATTATTTAATCATTAGGAAAAGACGAATATTAGTGTTAAAATGCTAGTTTGTAGGCTAGGACAATTTTAGGTATCCACATTTTGCCCCTCTTTGATACAATACGATTTTGAGCATTGTGTCAAAGAAAATTCAAAAATTCATGTTCAAGAGTTGCCCTAGTATGTCCCGGTGACAACGGGATAACATGGTGCCCACTCGAGAAATTTGGTGAAAATTCTGGATAATGAGCCAAATTTTCTAACAAGTTGATGTGATGCGTTTAAGTGCAAGGACTAACAGAAGAAATGTTTGACTAGAATAAATTGTTAGTAGGAAGTGAAGAATAGTTAGTATGATAGAAGAAATTGGATGATTTTGATCTAATTGTTGAAAAACCATAGATTATAATTGATTGATGTTATGGATGCATTGATGAATGATTGATAATGATTTTATGATATGTAAAACGTGATGAGTTTGCTTTTACTTCATGGAGAGACAAATATAGGAATCCTTATTAATGTAGCAAATAGACACAATGCACCAGGGTATTAATGACCAAGGCAACTTTGTATCTATTGCATGGACTTTAACTCTGCAAACAAGGAGTATTCTTGCTCATACCAGACATACGAAAACCTTGTTAGAGTAATGTGAGAGAATAAAGTCATCAAAGTAAGGAGGCTAATACACAAAAGGTATGAAGAACCTGATATGTACCAATCGTTGTATTACTCGAGAATGTCCCTACACACACAATACAATTATTCATCATATTGTATTGCAAAAATATCCAACAAACAAAGCATACGAAATTGACGATCAATGCCCCATTCCTTCCTCTCTATATTCTTATGGAAATCATCGAGAGATCTTGGGAATGAGACAATAAGATAAGTCAAAAGATAAGACCAAAATAGATAAATAATGTTGTTGTATCACTTTCCATAGATGTTTTGATGTTTTAGGGATGTTATCCATCAATAATGTCTATTGTAGGAATGATTTATCCATTAAGACACATGTCAGGATGTTGATGATGATTTCAATAAGTAGGTAGTTAACACTTAGGCATTGTTTTAGTCTAATAATGATCAAGTCTTTACGATTTTCGCTTGGAAGTTTTAGATTTCGATGCTTGCTTTGCTTGTTCGATTGTTTTGTCAAAGGGTGAAGGCGATATTTTATTTATTATGGATGGATAGTTTATTGCGGATAGGCAGTGATGGAGATAGAATTTTGAGGTTTTTTTAATGTTTTTGTACATTTTTTAGGTTATTTGAAGCTATTTTTTTTTATGTTTTTTAGGATATTTGAATTTTTGGTGTTTTAAGAGATTTAGAGACCAAGAGGGGAACCTAAGGGAACTGACCTAGTGCCTCAGGGGCTCATCAATGATGGCCTTTCCTACATTATACATGCAGAGACACTGTAGTTTGACTTATTGGACTCAAGGCAGCTCGTACGAAGATGACCATTGATATTTTTTGGGATTTTGATATTTTACAAATGTTTTTTAGATTTTGATTATTTTACAACTGTTTTTGGATTTTGATGGTTTTTCAACTATTTTTGGATTTTTTGTGATAATGATCATATGGATGAATGAAAAAGAGATATCAGTATGTAGGGATATCAATAGTCTTTTGAGATCCTGTTAATAGTCAGGCTAAAATCAATTGATCTTATTGAGTAATTTTCGATAAAGATAACATTATTGAGGATACACAAAAATACAAGGATAGTGTTGCCAAGATAGGAACAACATGAGGATTAGGAAGGATACATCCCAAGATGATGATTGATTGATCAGATAACGATTGATCAAGATTTGTAGCTAGGCTAGGAACAAGATTGTTGAATGTTTGATACCACGTTGAAGAGTCAGCAAGATGCAACTAATATGGATTGTTTGAATTGTTTGGATGATGCTTAGATTACAACATGAGCTAGAAGACATAGATCAAGATTTATTCTGAAGCAAGATGTAAGTACATGTCCCCCAGTCTAGCAATGTAGGGAATGCAATCGGTGGATGCATGGATAAATGAATGGATGGATGGATATTTAAAGGATGCCAAGGATTATCTTGTGATAGGATAACATGTTTGGACAGAGTATGCCCCTTTGGACAATGCCTCATGGCTCAAATAATGTTGGATAGGATAGGATCGATGATAGTGACCCATGTCAAGATGTTTACCATAAGCAAGTATGAAATGTACACCAAACCTTTTCCAAGATCAAGATAAGCTGGATTTGGATGAAAAATTGGGTTGGATGAACGGTTCATGGATTTATTATGTATAAGATGGACGATAATGGATGGAATGTTGGATTTATTTTGTAAAGGATGAGATGCTTCCACTTGAAATGGTGCACCTAGATGCTCGATTCTACTCATGATGCATGTTTTCCAGGTTTTCATCATGGTATGTATCCAAAGTGCCACCATGGTGGTTTTCATTGGAGGACGATTTTTATCTCTAGTCTTTTATTGATTTTTTTTATTTTTTTGTTTTATGCTCATGTTGAACCACCTGGTGGTGTTGATGTAGACGCTGCTAGTGTTGATATAGATGTTTTTGTTGTCATGATGTGCCAACAATATCCCACTTGAAGGATTTATTTTGCTAAGATATGGGTGCTTGAATGTAAACCTTGATAATTCTTGTCTTCATTTTTGATACCGGAGTTAACCTTGACTAGATGTGCACATCGCGATAAGGTTCCTTTAGAGTCCTTATAATAAAGATTTGCTATCAAGACATGGTCAATACAAGGTTTGGACATCATGGATGTCAAAATGGATGGTGAAATACGTTAAGAAATATGAGATGCAAATGGATTGGTTGAAAGTTTGGAATCTTTGATTTCCAAACTTGGGAAGATGAGCGATGATGAGTGGATATCAAGATTCAATTGGGACCAACTTCTTCATATACTTTGTAGGTCACTCTTGAAGCTTTCTTTTGCATTGCTAAACATTTTTTATGGATGAACTTCCCTTTTTGGTTTTTCCCCATAGCTTCTTTGACTAATGGACATGATTATATTCTTTGATTGTTATAAAACCAAGACCTTGTTGCTCAAGATTGCTAATTATCTTTGATAATTCCAAGATACTATGTTCTTGTAAACATAATCCTTTGTTTTGATAATGCTCGATATCCTCATACTCAATGTCTTCAATCTACATGGAGGATGTTTATGATTTTAATGCTTCTTCAAAAGGTGTTGATGGTTCACAGTCTCTGTAGGGTTCTTCCTCGTGATCCATTTATGCTTGTTCTTCAAAGGATGTTTCTGATTCACAATCCATGTAGAAGTCTTCTTCATGATCAATTTATGATATTTCTATGTATTTTGTTATACCTTGATCATGTGTAAAGATGTCAAGAGTAGGAGACTCTTGTTCATTGTTAATGAAATTGAGAGTAGGAGACTCTTGTTCCTTGGTAATGATGTCAAGAGTATGATACTCTTGTTTTAGATGAAGATCACCTACATGTCCTTTAGGAGTAAACATCTCATGGGTAGATATAGGAGTGGGTGATATATGGATATGATCATTGTTTGTGAAATCTTGTATGGGTTGGAAGATACCCATTAAATCATTGTAGTATCTTGGAGATGTGGATATTTGATCTTGGCTTTTATCATAGTCATCTTTAGTATTAGATTAGAATAGACCTATTAGACCTGTATCCCTGATTTTGACTGAATTTAGAATTTCTTTTGATATGCTTTGGATCAAGTTCTTGACATGGGTCAATTTCAAAGGATGGATTGTTTGCAAAGGGTCCCTAAATGTATTCCTTAGGCATGGGTATTGGTTTAATATTCTCTTCATCTTCAAGTGAATTTCGATCAAATTGTGAATTAAGGATTTCTTCAATATTGGCAACCATGAGGGCAAATGATGTCGATGTGTCTTAGAAAGAACCATTGCTAGAATTTGGTGAAGGATTTTGATCATGCTTGGGAATAAATTCTTGAGATATGTCATCTTGCTCATTGGATGATGTAGAGACATTGTCAACGTGATCATTGGTAGATGGATCTTGGGTGTTATCCTCAACAATTGAGGTAGAGATCTTGTTAGTGTTTTTAACCATGAGATCAAATGATGTTAATATTTTTTGAAATGGATCATTGTTAGAGACTGATGGATTATCTTGATCATGCTTTGAAAAAGTATCGATGTCCTCTAGCTCATCATGTGAGTTATAAACATTATCCATATGATTATTGATGGGTGGGCTTTGAAGGTTATCCTCAACATTGATTGCTCCTTGATTGAGAAGGTCTTGTATAAGTTTATTGAGTTTTATGCAAGTTGAAATTTCATGACCTTTTGTTCTATGGTATTTACAATAGGCATTATCGTTGTACCACATGGGTTTGAACCAAGGTTCAAAATCAAATAATGGCTTTGGAAGATTGATAAGATTTTCCTAGACTAGCTTGTTTAAAACCAACTCGATTGGCTCCCCTAAAGGAATGTATTCATGTGTGGTGGTGTTGTTGGATTGTAAAATTTGTTGTGATTGAGGTGATTGAGATTGTGTTTGATATGCCATGTTTTGATGTTGTGAGGATGGATTTTTTGCTGATATAAATAAATGATTTTATGAATTTGATGAGGAATGCATTGATTTGGAGATTGAGATATTTATTAGAAAAGTGTGTCAACTAAATTGGTAACTGAACTTAGGGAGTTTTGAAGTTGTATATTTTGATCTTGATGGTGATTTTGAAACCCTTGATATTGTTGCAACACTACTTGATGTTGTTGTGACCCTTGATAAGAGTTCTTTTGATATGGATGTTGAGGATTTTGATCTTGATGTGGTATTTGACTTGGTTGAGGCGTGAATGAATCCATCCCATAATTCACTGAGTGAGGATTTGACATGTTTGTGTTTGGGATGTATTGATTTGGTAATATGATGTTGGATTGAGGAAGATTCATGCTTTGATCATAGAATTATATTTTTTGAACTTGATTGAAATCTACCATGTGAGAAGGTGCTCCAAAACTTTGATTAGGGGAATCCATAGTTGATATATCATTGAAATTTTTAGGATATGATGACCCCATAGGTGTATAGAGTGGAACTGGATTCAAGTAATAGATTGACATTTACATGTTTTTTTTTACTTCAAGATTGGACAAATGAGTGGGTGAGGTAACATTTTGACAGCTAAGCAGGATATTATGACAATGTTTGAGACCAATTCTAACAAGTCTAAGATAAGCAATAACATAATATTATGACAATGTTTGACTTCAAGATTAGACAAATGAGTGGGTGAGGTAACATTCTGACAGCTAAGCAAGATATTATGACAATGTTTGAGACCAATTCTAACAAGTCTAAGATAAGCAATAACGTAATAGCAGTGGTTGTTTCGGATAATTACCGTAGAATTTGAGACAATAGTGAGCTTTTACAAAGGTAGTAGTGATAGAAATGACAAGAGTGACTCTGTTTAGACACTCAAAATAAGCAATAGCGACCAGTTGCACAGTAGCGACTAGATGCAATACATTAGCGACCAGATGCTAAACAATAGCGACTATATTTTGAGATAGTAGCGACCCGATGCACAACATCAGCCCAATTTTCTAACAAGTGCAACTTTGTTTCCTATTTTCTAGTTTAATGACAATTTTGACAATTTTGCAAGTTGAAAGTTTAGGTTTGATGTTTAAGGTGATTTTCAAGTGATACACACAGCAAAAAAGTATGTAGTAACTGACTTAAAAGATAAGGGGGATATTACGCAAACCTTCTTCAAGAAGGTTCACTAGTCTAGCTCAAACAAGATCAATCAATTACAACCTAAGGAGTAAAGTTACTTTTCTTCACAGTAGGCTTACCTCACCCCCAAAAGAGTGATGCAATCCATTTATAATGGAGGGGTCGAATAGGACATACCAAGGTCATGTACCACCTTGATACTCCTAGCTTTTTTGTAAGAGAATAAACTCTTAAGCCTTATGCCTCAACCATAGATCAAACATGGTAAGTAACTTCTAGGAACGATGTTATTCTTGTGCACCACTATGATGAAATGTTTCAAAAATCTTGGATTGGCCTCTAAGTACAAGGCTTTTAATGACTTAGTGAATACCAGAGGTATACTTTATGCATGAGACACTAAAGTCCCTAGTCTAGTCTAAGCAGTCTATACGTCTACACTGGATTTTGACATGCAAGGTATAACGTCCCCAGATACGTGCTACTTACTTTCATTTTTGCATGCTTTATATAGCTTGCCTAAACACGTGCTTTTAGGGTTGCCTTGAGTTCTCCATTACGGGATGTATCTCAAAGCAAGCCCCTCTACTAAAAAAAGGATGACTTGGATGTCTTGATATTTCTCTTCACCCAAGATCATCAAATAACACAAGGGGAGAGGATACAACACGCCTCTTCGTGCAAGCGCACCAAACATGGAAATCAAGTGGTTCTTTTTAAAGCCCAAACAAGATGCAATTTTTTTGTTGTTTTTAACACCCAAATAAAAATAATATGTTCTAGCACCCTGTAAATTTTAACCAAGAAAGAAATGGTGATTTGTTGTTGTTCTTTTTAGATGCACCAAAATAAAAGTGTGAGACATTCGCGTCAATTTTAAAATATCTAAATCTAAGTGTGAGTGTTCTTTTTAAAGCACTAAAAGAAAATGTGTAATTTGTTCTCCCAATGCCACAAGCTACAAATAAGAGATTAGTAACCCAAAAAAGCCTTAATCTACTGAAATAAGCTTACAAAAATTGAAAACAAGGGATCTATTATCTATAATAGTGAACTTTTTTTGAGACAAAAGCGGCCATGCTCATACAATAACACCCCTATTCAAACACAATAGTGACCCTATTCTGAGATGATCGTGGCTAGATTTTGTAATAGCGAGCTTTTTTAGATATAGTAGTGACCCTATTTAGAAACAGTATCGACCTCGTTTAACGATAGTGATTTTTGTAAAATACGATTGCGCTCTAGAAACCTGAAACTCATGAAAAACTTGATAAAAATGTTAGATCAAGGATGTGTGTCCCATCGAGCATGCCATTTAATGTAAGGGAAAAATGTGGAGTGAATTATAAACAATGAACCCACATACAAATGACATATGACTATAAAAAAGTTAAACATTTAAATAAAGGTTAATCAAATCAAAGACAATTAAATCTAAAAACAAGAATAGCCTTATCATCCCATTTTGGAGTAACCTGCATTATTTGATATGTCAATTTACTTCAACACAAGAGCCTCCATGATAGTTTGAAAAAGCTTCAATACATGATGACCTGGATGCCAAGATAATGCTTTCAATTTCTCAAGATAAATGCTCAAATGGACATGACTTAGCTATCAAAATTCTAGGTAATGAATGAGAAGGATGAAGGGTAATTTTATAGATTTTAGAAAATTTGATCAATGATCTAGATTAAGAGGTGTTGATTTGAGATCAAAGGCTAAGACTTAATGAGAAGAATTGACTGCCTAGTTAACTGATTGCAACTAGTTGCAGGATTCCAGTTAACTGGTTGCATGATCTATATTGATTGAAGTGTTAAGTCAACTAATTGATCAAAAGACTCCAAGTGAGTGGGAGTTAAGATTTGAGAAAATAATGCATGATATAATTAATTAAATAATTAATTAATTATTGGAGGAATGTGCAAGATAAGATTGAGATAGAAGATGAATTTTATTTTTTCATGATAAGATAATTAATTAATTAAGGAACGTTCAAAGATAAGATTGAATAATAAATAAATATCAATGGATGATGTTTCAGATAAAAGAGGAGAATTAAATAATTAATGTAATTACTTAATTTAGAAGAAGTGTGAATGTGAGGGATTAAGATTTAATTAATAAATAAATGTTTATTTATTAATAGAGAATATAAAGATGGATTAAATTAGATAAATTAAATAAATGAAATAATTACTTAATTTAGAGGATGATTCATGGATAATTAAATAATTAAGGTAATTACCTAATTATAGAGAGAAAAGGATAGTGAATAATTAAATAATTAAAACAATCATTTAATTATAAAAGAAGTGAATAATAATTAAATAAATAAATAATAATAATAATTTATTTAATTAAATTAGAAGAATAAAAAATAATCAGTGATATAATTTAAATAAATAAAATTTATTTAATTATGTGGAAGATAACTCAGTGTGAGTTAACTAGTTGCATGAGAAGTGGAGTGAAAGAAAGTGTTTTTGATTAGAGGTAAAGCAGGTTTTGAAGGGGCCCCGAAACCCTTTACAAAAAAGGAAATTTGTTTCAAAAGATAACTAAATAGAAGAAGCAACAGCCAACACGCGGCAAAACATCAGCAGGACAACTGCCAAAAAGGAGGAATAAAAACAAAAAACTACATATTCTTCAAAATATTAGCAGCTTCCATGTCGCTCTCAATTATCTTCTGATGTGCATCCATAACTTCAAAAATCTCTTTAACAGGGACCCCAGCTTGCATCTTGGTCTTGTTGTGAGTTCTAGCAACGGGCCCCAAAACATTTACCTCTTTAACCAAAACATCCTGCAAACCAGTAGCCTTGTCAACCGAAGCTTCCTCCACCACCCGCCTTTCCCCAACAGCTTCTTTATCACCAGGAGCTTCCTCCATCCATTTCTTAGCCTTCTCATTGAGAATAGGAAGGCCCTTAGCCTCATGCCTCATATCAGATTTAGTCACTTCAACAATATTATCCAACTTCATGTTGACCCTATCCATCTGTTCTTCCAAAGTCACAATTCTTTGTTCAAAAATCTACTTCATCTTAAGCATCTCCCCAGCCACAATCTTTAAGGAGTCATACAGTTGGTCAACTTGAGTTTATATAGAAGACTGCAAAGATTCCCCAACTTTGCTCACAGCCCCTCGAACCCTCACATTAGTAATATTAAGCTCATGAAAAAACCATTTGAAAAATTTAAACAGGGAAGATGTACCCTCCTTAGCCAAACCCAAAACATCAGGAAAATCCTCCGATCAAAGTTAAACACATACCTAGCCTCTGCTTCACCCTCCTAGGAGATACTATTCATATCTTGGCTATCACAAACCTCCTTACCTTTAACCCCAGTCATCAGCATTTGAATTTTACGAAGAGAGCTCACAATGTCCTTAGCCACTGTCCTCCTATTCTGCTTTTTCATCCCCCCATCAGGGGTTTCCATAGCATCCTACCCACCACCAATCTGGGAAGAAGAAACAACATGCTCCTCCTACTTATGGCTAACCGACCTCTTAGCCATCTTCTTTTTGCTACCCTCCTTCAAACCCTTCTTTCTCTTAGACCCTAAAACAAGGGGTGTAGGAGTGACATCCTCAGCAGCATCAATCGTTTCTTTCAAGAGGGTAGAGGGAGCAACAGGCCCAGATTTACAAGGTTTAACACCAACCCTTTCCTCACTACAAGTCTCATAATCCTTTAGGTTAGGAGCAGAGATACCTTTACCACTCTTACCCAGGGAAGGGGTCTGTGAATACACTTCCATAGATGCATGAGAATTAGGAACATAATCCTCATCCTCTTCCGATTTAGACTCCTCCAAAAATACTTTCTTCTTTTTCCCTTTCAGACTCACCAATTCCTCCTCCGACACAGTCTCATATTCTAGGGCCGGTTTCTTTTCCTAAACTTTAGGAGCCTTTTCAGGATACTTAGGAACCACAAAATCCTTGGCATAATCCGTTATAAGAAGAATTAAACTAACATGTAGCACAGGGTTCTTAGGATTTCTTTTATGATCCTTAAGACCACTCTCCAATGAAGCCAAAAGATAGAATGGAAAGGAAACTTCTTCTTATGAGGAAAGTGATTCAAAAGATCAAAGTGATAAGCATTAATAGAAAAGAACCAACCTTCTAAGGTTATGTACCTCATCAATTCCTCAGAAACATCTCTCCACAAAGATTTCGTGGAACTGTGTTGGTAGCCACCACTTTTAGCTTGCTTGAGCTTCTGTTCTTCATCCCCTTTGAAGAAAATATGCATAGCAGCTTTAGATTCTTTCTTGTCTCTATACACCTTTCTACCCTCCATGGAAAGACCAGTAATGTTCACTATAAAATCCTCATTGATATCAAATTTAGTGCAACCCATCTTTAGAACCCTGTCATTCCAACCCTTTACAAACATAGTCGTAGCCTACAGATCATTCCCATGGAGCCACTCCAAGTATGGTGTAATCCCACCCTTCTACAATCTACTCACACCTCAATCTTATTCTTCAAGGTGTCACGGGAGAAAGGCTCTACCCTATTTCTATTGCTGCCCATGATCACAAACTTAGCAAAACCCAAAAGTTTGAGAACCTTATAGACAATTAAGAGAAGCCTCGAGAATGAAGGCCAGGAAATACCCACAATCCATGTGACAACGACATGGTGGCAGGGGGTCATAATTAGCCTAGAAGGCCAGCCCATATGGAGGTCATTCAAATTACCATAAGCCCAAGCACAATCCAACTCACGATCACTCCAAATAATCATCTGCCACGTGAATAGGGTCATGTGAGCACAGATCATAATGAAGCTGCCATCCAACTTAGCATTTTTGAAAATAATTATTAAGACAAGAAAGTGCCTCAATGGAAAGGGGGTCATCCACATCCCAAACCCTATAGCTACTAACACCAATGTTAGCAAAGACATCTGCAAGACCATTACCTTCCCTTAAAATTTGAGAAATATAAAATTCATCAAAAGAATTTAAAAATTCAATGGCATCCAAAACAAGGGGTTCAACACTCCAAGAGGGGGCAGAAGACTTCTTCAGATTGTTGATAATATTTAATGAGTCTCCCTCAAGCCACACCTTTCTATAGCCTTTAGATTGATCCATCTTCAATCCATGATAAGTTGCAGATGCTTCCACAAAGTGGTTTTTCTGGGTTCCCAAAGGGAGCACCATAGCAGAAATGAACCTACCATTAGAATTTATCAACACTCCCCCACAACCAGCAAGTCCCGGATTACCTTTTCTAGCTCCATCAAAATTAACTTTCACCCATCCAATTGAAGGAGCCTTCCAAACAACATCATCTCTAGAGGCTTTACCTTTAGTCATAGGGAGAGAAATATCACATGGTAGCTTCCAATTTTACGCAATAGAAATGTCATCTGGCTTAAGCACAATCCTTGGGCCATTTTGCAAAGAAGCCCCAAAAACAAAATTCTCTTTGATAGCAGCACAAATTTTAAAAGCCACATAGATAGCAGGAAGAGTTGAACTCCTAAAAATCTTGTTGTTACGTTCCAACCAAATACCCCAAGCAATGTGAGGCAGAGAGAGACCAAAGGAGAAGCAAAGTAGAATTCGAAGAAGGTCCCACCCATTGAGACCACACTTCCCCAAGCAAAGAAGGAAACACCTAGCTGATATTCCATAGAGAGAACATGAGCCCACACCTCTCTAGCAAATTTGCAACCAATCAAGAGATGAAAGGAATCCTCAACATCTTCTTCACATAGAAAGCATTTATTAGGCATCATAAAACTTCTCTTGATAATATTATCAGTAGTTAAAACCTTATTCTATAAAAAATGCGAGAAAAAAATATTCACCTTAGGAATCAATTTAGGGAGCTAAAGGGAGGCCCAAAACGGAGCAGGTCCAACAAAAGAAACCTGAAGATCAAAGGTTGAAGATATAGAAAATTTACCATTGGAAGAAGGCCTCCACATAATCTTATCAGCAAGGGCATAAGAAGGAATATGAACAAAGGAGAGAGCATTAAAGAGACCCTCCAATCCCAGTTCCACCTCATGCAACCTTTTCCACTACACCCCATCCATATAGTCAGCAACAAAACTACCAAACCTCCACATACAAATATCCATAAAAGGACTGGCCTAAGGATCATCTTTGAGCGGCCTATTACTAAACTAACAATCATCCCAAAACAAAATTTTCCTACCATTTCCCAATTTCCAGAACAAGCCTTTAGAAACAATCTTACGAGCCTTAACCATATAGTTCCAGAGAGCAAAACCAGATGGAGGAGAAAAGCCACAAGACAACAGATCATTTATACAATCCACACCACATAAATATTTACGCAACACAAGTCTAGCCCACTCAGTATTAGCTAAAATAAGGTTCCATAGTTGCTTACCAAGAAGAGTCAAATTAAATTCTCTTATTTTACAAATGCCAAGACTGCCCACCTTTTTAGGGCTACAAACATCATCCCAAGAGACCAGATGAATTATTTTCTTGTCTTTGACCCTAGACCAAAGGAAATTTTTCTAAATTCCTTCCAGCTTATCAACAAATTTCTATGGCATATAAAACAAGCTAAGAGCATAAACCAGAAGATTCTAGAAAGTGGATTTGATAAGTTGCACTTTCCCAGCTTGACTTAACAGCGCACCCTTCCAGCTAGCCAATTTAGAGTTGAACTTTTCAATCAATCCCCGCCAAAAAGATTCAGGAACCACATTAGAACATAGGGGGAGGCCCAAGTAAGACGTAGGAAGCTCACCAATCTAACATTGCAAAATCCTTGCAATTTTAATTTGTCTGTGCTCAAGAGTGTTTAGGAAGAAAATCACACTTTTAGGTAAACTAATCTTCTACCCTAAAGTAGCCTCATAACTCTACAAAATAAGTTTAATAGCTTTGGCTTCCTTAATAGACGACTCCCCAAGAATAAGAGTATCATCAACAAACTATTGATGGGAACAAATAAGGTTCTGAGATGAGGGAGACAAACCAGAAATCTTACCAGAATTGATAAATCTTTGAATGAGGTGGCCCAGGGATTCCACCATGATAATAGAGAGAAAAGGAGAGATAGGTTCTCCCTGTCTCAACCCCCTCGAACAATCAAAAAGGGGAGAGGGGGAGCCATTGACCAGAATAAAGAACCTTGGCATAGAAATTAGCTAAAGCACCAAAACCACCAGTTTCTTCCCAAAACCAAAGGCACTCAAGATCTTAGACAAAAAAACCCCAGTCAAATCTATCATAAGCTTTAAGCAGATCTAGCTTCAGGATAAAACCAGCCTATTTATTAACAGTTAAAGAGTGAATATTCTCATGAATAGAAAGGATAGAGTCCATAATTTGTCTGCCTACCACAAAACCATTTTGCTGAGGAGAAATGATTTAAGGAAGAACCTTTTGCATTCTAACTGCCAACACCTTGGAAAAGATCTTGTAGACAGAGTTACACAAACTAATAGGGAGAAATTCATCAAAATAAGCAACCCCCAGTTTCTTAGGAACAAGGAAAATAAAAGACAAGTTTAATTCCTTCAAAAGATTGCCACTACCAAAAAATTCCTTAGTAGCATCCACATCATCCTTCACAAGAATATCCCAAAAATACTAAAAGAAGAACATTGGGAAACCATTAGGCCCCACCGCCTTATTACCTTCAAAAGAGAAAATAGCACTTCTAATCTCCTTCGTCAAAGGAATCCTTGCCAATTACCAATTAAGATCATTTGAGATGATATGACGGATATCCCGAAGATCATCGTGACACTCAAAATCCAGCTCCCCTTCCATAGATAACAAGTTAGAAAATAAAAAGAGGCAGTCTGCTACAAATCCACATCCTTATCCAACACCTGATTATTGAAATTAATAGCATTAATACGATTAGACGCCCAGTGTTTCAAGGTAGAGAGATGTAAAAACCTCATATTTTTGTCCCCACTTTTTAACCACATAATTGGGATATTCGCTTCCAAAATTCCTCCTCCTTAGCCACAATATTATGCAATCTAGAAAGAAGGGCATTCTCCCTCAAAGCAATAGTTTGATCATAACTAGACACTTGAATAGACTACTGGACAATGAAGAGCTCCCAGTTAACATACTCTTTCTCAGTAAAAATGTGCCCAAAAGAAGACTTGTTCCATCTCCAAACATTATTCTTCACATTGGCCAACTTCTTAGAAACCTTGTACATAGTCAAACCATCCATATAAATGTTCCACCAGGCTTGAACCAAACCTTTAAGATCAGGATGACAAGTCCACATATTTTCAAACCTGAAAAGAATTTTTTTTCCTCCCCAACAAATCCACCAATAATGAAAGAGGAAAATGATCAGACCCCAACCTACTCAGGGCAGACAACGAACAAGAATAAGAGATAAGCCAATCAGGTGAGATAAGGGCATGGTCAAGCTTAACTTGGATAAGAGCATCACCCACACACCGATTAGACCAAGTGAAAGATGCCCCTTTGAGATCCAAATCAAGGAGAGCATTGTCATTAATAATATTCATGAGATCATATCTACTATTATCCATAATCTATGAGCCTCCTAGCTTATCAACATCATGCAAGGGCGTATTAAAATTCCCCATAACCAACCATTTGGCAATAGGATGCAAAGATTTGAAAGAACTAAAAAAATTCCAAAACTTTTTCCTGACACTCTTACTATTAGGAGCATAGATATTAGACAAGGTCCAAGAGAACTTATCATGAACATTTATAAACACAGTAGCCACATGATTACAGTCCTGAAACACCTCAATCCCCTGAATCAACTTAGGATTCCAAAAAGTAACAATCCCGCCTGAGGCACCAACAACCTCTGAGTAATGCATACCACAATCCTTAAAGAGCTTATGCTTAAGTTTAGATAACCTATCCATTTCCATTTTAGTATCTTGTACTAAAACAATATCAGGCTGATGATCCCTTACCAAGTTAGCAAGAAGATCATGCTTATGAGGGTGATTTAACCCTCGCATATTCGAGGAGATGATCTTCATGAGGGCTTATGGGAGGTGCTCTTGGAGCACATCTCCAACAAAGTCCTCTGAGTTCCATCAGCTATATCCATTTGACTCTCCTTATCCCTTGTAACATTTGGAGGATGACCTCTACCTCGCGACTCTAATCCATAATTAGAAATTTGCATATTTCTTGTGATAACTCCCTGAGGGAGAGATTGTTTCCTTTTGTTTCTGCCTTTCATCAAAATATAAAGAGGGTTATCAGGATCAACCATATCACCATTTTCCTTCACTTTGAACATTGAACAAACCTCCAACCCCTCAATCTTTGAACAATCATCATGTGGCGATTTCAAAACCCCACTACCAAGATCCCCCAAAATAGGGGAACCCAAACCCTCACCCTCAGTCTCTTGGTCTTTGGAAAGAACCACAAATCTAATGTCTTCACAAGGCTCCTCAGTATTGCATAGTGGAGGAGACACATTAACCTCACCTCTCGACTCCTGAACCACATTAAGATTTTCAGATTCACCTAGGTCTGCAAGAATGTAAATGTTCTCATCCATTACCATCTTCATTTCCATAGGTTTCTCATTTAGAAGCTCAGCCTCATCACCAGGATCAGATCCCCCTTTCTCCAAAGGATATGTTGAAACCACTTTAAGAGCCTTTTCCTTTTCTTTCCACTACTTAACCACCTAGTTCTACACTTTAAGAGGACATATTTTAGCCCAGTGGCCAACTTTCTTGCAATGGAAACATGTAAAAGAGATTGATTCAAATTCCACTCATTGATCCCAAACACCAAACTTAGAGTTGATCTTTACCAGAGAAGGAAAGTCCGCTAATTTTTCCACATTAACATAGAATCTAGCATAAACAAGACGCTTCCTAAAAGTCGTCATTTGGTCAATCGATAACAAACACCCAAAAGTGCTCGCAATCCCTTTGAAAAATTCCTCATCCCAGAATTCAAGAGGGAGACTTGGAAGTCTCACCCAGACTGGGGCCGCCGAAAAGGAACACGAGTTAGGATTAAAGCTTGGTTCTCACCTTTTTAGCATTAAAGAAGACTTCCCAATAAACCAAGGGCCACCTGTAAGAGCCAACAAAAGATCATCTTCACAATTGAACATAAAGGAAAAAAATCCTTTGGCCATTGCATCCACATCCACCTAGCCCTTAGGCCTCCACCAGTGCAAAGAAAACTTATGAACCAACTCAATATGAGGACACAACCCTACAAATTTTCCTAGAAGAGACATATCCATATTTGAAACACTTTTTTCAACAATGCAATCCAGGAAAAAGATTGAATATTCTCTAGTCTTCGTATTCAAGACAAAAGCCATAGGAGGAGAAGAGCTTTTACCTTTAGGATTCGCACCAAACAGATTCATCCATTTGAGAGAAGAGTATGAGAATAAATCATCCCTTATCTTGTCAACCTCAGGACCCAAGCCGTAAGAAGTCGACCCCAAACCGTCAGCTAATTAACCGAGCCTAGACTTTTTAGCACCAAGATTCCCCCTTTTAGAGAAGGACGTCGGAGAATGTGAAGGACAAGAAACCTTTGGAGCTCCTTTCCCACCAGAATATTCATTTTCCGCAATAGGAGACCCATGCCTCTTACCATCAACCAAGGACCCATCTGACATCACCTTCCCATCAGCAAGTTGTCTGTCATTAATGCCTGTTGCACCTCCAAAGTTTCCCGCCTTTTCAAATTTTGAAAATGCTCCACTGCCATTGCCACCACCTGAGGAGAGCTCCATGTGCAACTGATTACGAGTGAAATAAATTGTTAGTTAGAAGATAAATTTAGATTTGCATGAGAGGATAATAATTAACTATTTAAATTAATTATTTGAGGAAAGTGCAAGTGGGAATTAGATAAATAAATAAAATATTTTATTTATTCATGATGAATGGATAATGTTGAGAGAAGAGGGGATAATTAAATAATTACTTAATTTAGGAAGAGTTGGTGAATGTTAGTTAAAGATATAATTAAATAAATATGATTTATTTATTTAATCAAGAAGAATAAAGAATTAAAAATATAATTAAATAAATAGGATTTATTTATTTAATCAAGAAGATTAATTAAAATGAATCAATTAAATAACATAAAGTCATTTAATTAATAATGGAAATGTGATTTTAGATAATAATTGAATAATTAAATATTATGTAATCATTAGAAAATGACAAATATTAGTGTTAAAATGCTAGTTCGCAAGCTAGGACAATTTTAGGTATCTACACCAATGCCAATCGAACATTTGGATCCTACCTATCATCATCTCCCCCTACCCCCTCATCTTGAGGAGGGTCTTGTGTAGGTACATGTTGATTCTAATGTGGATGTTGCTAGTGTGGAGGAGGTTGTTATCCATCATGAAGTACAACCTATCTAATCTCATCCTCTACCCTTTATCGTGCATCCTTTGAACCCTACCAGGATCTCCCTCAGGTTGTCTCCTCTATCTTCCAACTGCCCCTGGTCCACCTGGAGGATGAGTAAATTTTAGTGGACATCAATGTGTCCACCATGCAGCATAATTTGGAGTCATACCAAGATCATCTGGCCCTCTTGTCCAACCCCAAGGTTGTGCAACAAGATGTGCTAACTCACCCAAAGCAACCTGTGGTACCACCATGCCTCCCCAAGTAGCAATCTCTATAGTCGTATGAGCAAAATAGCATGATATTCATCTGTAGGTACAACCTATTGATCACCAAATTGCCTCATGAATCAGTCAGGAAGGTGTCTCTTAATGATATGGGTGGTGCATCCAATCAACTAGTGTGTCTATTGATAGAAGGGAAAGTGCTCGTAATCATTAGTTCAGGCCTCAACCTGTAGATATGGCCTCCATATAAACTTGTTCATATAGTTAAAAATACCCCTCTAGTAGTGCAGTTTGCCTATCTATCTTTGGGTCAGTTGAGAACCATATCTGTAAATAAGTGGATCTCCTGGATCCCTATCTAACTCATTGATGGATCAAGTGACTACTATCCTCTCCTAGGCCCATACGTGTAGTAGGTAACCCCTGCAAAAATTCTAGTAGTCAATCAATAGCACATTTGATGGATATCATGATAAAGGTGCACGAGGATGCAAGGTCCCTACGTATATCTGATCCCCTCTATCATCATGCCCTTTATGATATAACCCCATCCAACATAAACTCCTTGTGGCCTCTAATTTGGCATAAGGGGTCGCATAAGAAAAGCAGTTCTAGGCACAGTGTAATCTCATCGACCTCTCCATAGTAAGGTCGTAAATCTAGTTGTTCATCAACAATATCTAACTCCTCCTTCCTGAGCAGTCTCCACATACACGTAGTACCTCTATCCATGTCATATATAACACAAGCACCATCAATTGACACCCTGAGGATGTGCCAAATAGATCCTCTTGTGTAATAGTACACTCCCATGTTAAGAGGTGGAAAGTGGTTGTATCTGATCTCCACCACTCGACGAGTGTAGTCATCATCTCCCTATGAGCCCAAATCTTAGGCATGTAAGCTATATAGTGTATTCCAACCACATGAAGGAACTCAACCTCAAGCTCACCTAGGTTGGCCATCTGATCCATGATCCAAGGCCTCCACTCTTTGGAGTAAATGGGATGAAGTACCACCTAAAATCATGAAGCCAACAATTCCAATTTTCTAAAAATATAATGAAAATCCTAAGTGTTTGACCAAAAAGAACAAACGTGTCACTTTATGCAAACGTGACGTTGCATAATAGTCAAATGCAACCTATTTTTCAAACATGCCAATATCCCAAATTCAAAAGCAAACACATCTTCAAACACGTCGTTATACTTGTGTCGCTTCAATGAAAACACACTAATCCATTGCAAAGGCGTCACTCTATTGAAAAAGTAGTAATTCATGATTACAAATGCACCCTAATGGGTTTCAAAAGCACAGATCTATAGATCGATGTGTTTGTTTTTCTACCTTTGGCTAGTAATTAATGCACTTAAAATCACATGCAAGCTAAAATTAAAGTTATACATATTGTTGGGGCTGCTCTTGTGCTAGCACAAGCCTCTAGAACTATCAAACTCTATTTGCATGATGTGGGGCATGAGGTACGAGTGCCATTATGGAAATTATTTGAGTGGAGTGAGTGATCAAAGCTTTGGAAATCTCTAAAGTTGAGTGTGCAAATGAGGATATTTTGAGCCTAATTGCCTATATATTAACCCCAAAACCTAGGGTTTTTCCCATGACCACCTTGCATTATCATTTTTCAAGCTTCGTCGTCAATCCTAATCAATTTCTAGGACCCTCGGGGTCTCATTTTTATCCTCTTTTCAACTAAACTAGTGTTGAACTCTTATCGTGAGCCCAACCCAAAATTTTATTTTATTTTATTTTCTGCTGACCTCCTAAGGGGGCAGCCTAGTGTCCTATTGTCCTTCTGTCATCCACTGGGGCACAGTGGGGCATTAATTTTTTTAAACAAAATTATCTGAGCAACAATTATATTTGAAACAACATAACCAATACATTGTGTCAAAGAGGGGGAAAATGTAGACATGCAAAAATGCCTAACATGTATCACACATCCTTGATCTTGCATTTTGTATCATTATTCATCATTAACATTGCATTTTCATCATTCTCATCCCTGATCCTACATAATTCATCATTTTCATCACTTTCAACACTAATTCCCCCTTTAACATCATTTTTCATTAATTATCCATATTTCCTCTATTAATTAAATAATTTTGAATTATTTAACTAATTCATCATTTGTCACTAATTTTCCCTTCATCGCCCCTAATTGAATAATTTGTAATTATTTAATTAGAAAAATCTAATTTTCTTCTAATGTCCCATAATTAAATAATTTTAAATTATTTAATTATCAAATTTTCCCTTCCACTTGCATGAAATATTCATTCATCCTCAACCCTTCATTTTTCTTGATCTAATCTCCATCATTTTGTAGAGTGGGGGGATTCATCACCCTAAAGGCTCTAGGTCACGGGAGATCCCCAAGGAATGAACTACCCTAAACTACCTTAGGTTGTTTGATGGATGTTTTGAAAATCAGGTGAGCTGACCACAAAGGTTTCAGACTGTAGACCAAGCAACTCACTATCTAAGGACGGTTGCACGGGAATCAGACTCCAGTGCGGCGTGCTAGTGTCTCAAGGATGTGTTGGCATCCTGTACGGACAAAGGTTTGATAAACAAACAAAAAACATAGAGGGCCTACTTACGACCCGACTGTTGAGGTTTCATAGTTTGACAAAGAAAATACAAAAAGAAGGAAGTACAACAAGAAGAATACTAGAAAGTTATTCTAGTATGAAAAATGACAAAGAAAGAGTAGGAAAAGATAAATGTCCACTCACGAAATCCAATCCTTCAATTATAACTCCAAATGGACGAACCATCACCCACACACACAGAAATAGGAAAAATGTTGGACTGTGTTTTGAGGTCTGCCTCAGTCAGACCCCCATTTTGGTGTTCCCACCTCCACGGACAACTAGATATGCAACAAGATAGAGAAATCAATAAAGAAGAGAAAGAAAAGACACTATCAAATAGAGTGTAATGACAACCTGAATGCTACTTTGTAAGACACGATGATACAAATAAATAACAAGAGCAATATTACCTTTCCTCCTACTAGCACTCAAGGCTGAGAGGAGAAGATGACAAGAGGCTACACCTTGCCAAGAGGATGGAGCTTTGTAGACCCTACAAAAATAATAATACTACAACAAGGTGTTGTGGAGTCCAAGAAAGCAGCTTGCAATAGCTAGAAGAAGCGAGAGATATCAAGAAGAGAGTGAGAATGAGCTTGAGAGAGTAAGAGTTTGCATGAAGGAATGAGAAATTTGCATGGAATGAAATAATGAGTTTGAATGCTTGAAATGGAGGTAACTATTCATTTTTCATTGGTCAAGGGTCAACAAAAGACATTAGCTTCGTAGCCAACCAGAAATGTAATGCCTCTGCAAATTCCAGGGGCATGAATCATGTTAGGACGAAAGAGCAACATACGCACGTCCCTGACATAAATTCCTCCATCGACACAAAAAGATAAGGCCATGTGGAAGAAATAAGCTGATGGCGGTGGGATTGCATCATCAGACTTATAATTTCTAAGATAAGGGTAAATAATTAGGGAATTTTCCTAGGGTGTAAATTCATGCCATTACATTTTTCCCCTACTTTAGTGAGCATACATGTCAGTGCAGATGTGAGCTAAAGTAGAAAGAGATTGAAGAGAATATACCAATAGCATCAAAGAATCAGATCTTTGATCTGATACACTTGGACATGAAGAAAGGAGAAAAGGCTCCACATGTTCTTGATCGTACAAAGAAAGCTATGATCTCACCACAAACATGTGTACCGTAGAAAAATGGATCTTTGGACATTTTCATGGTTGTTTAGGTCTTTTTCCTGTGGTGCTTGGCTTATTCTGCTTAGATTTAATGTTGTAATGTGACTTATACATTCACATTAGGTCTTGAATATTCAAATTATTAAGACTTTATGATGTCTTGTGAAGATGTTGTGAAGTGTTGTAACACATTTCTACACTTTTCTAGACTCTTCTTATAACTCATCTAAATATTCCTTTTTTATTCCTTACCAAGTCTTATTTTAAAGTGTTGTAAAGTCTTGTAACAAACTTTCACACTTTTCTAGGCTTGTCATCACTAAATACACCTTTCTTATGCTTTATTTGGCCCCTTTATGCACTTACAGGCCTTGATTAAGTGTGTTTTTGAATGTAAACCCGATAAAAAACATTAAATGCAACTTAATTCCCAACACCCATTTGCATGCCTTGAGTGGGACCCATTCACCATGGGTGGCGAATGAGTCCCTCTTGGCACAAAATTCAAAATGAATTCAAATTTCTTTTGGGTTTTTTCATTAAGACCTTAGGTCGGCCTGTGATGTATTTTTGGGAAATTAGGGCATAAGTGTGTATAAATAAGTGTTTTTCTATCCATTTTAAACCCCCATTCATCTATTCATTCAAGTATTCATTCTTGCATCCATTTGAGCATCATAGCACCATTCAATCAAGCAATTATCAAGCATCTTGGAGCAGCCATTGACATATCTTCAAACTTTAACAACAAGGGTTTGGTGAGTTCATGACACTTGCATGTTATTTTTTCATCATTCCTTTCTCATTTCACTCCTTTATCAAGGGTTTGAATACCAAATGGGGTTTGACCAAGGCAAACCCCTATACTCTAACCCTTAACCATTTTCCCCCTCTTTGTATGTGTGTTTGCAGGTCTTGTAGGAAAATTTGTCAAAGAGATAGGTGTTGAAAAGTGGTCAACAAGTCATCAAAGCTATTCAAGTCAACAAAGCCCTAATTCAAGCTTGGAGACATCATTCAACCCAATTTCTGCAGTTTTAGTTTCGTCAACCCGATAAGAAGACAAGTGCATATCTAGACCTGGCACAGAGTTGACTTCAGAATTTGTAAATTTCTATAGGTGGACTAATTCGCCATCAGTGGCAAATAAGTCCCACAACTAGGCTGAAGAAATTTTTTATGAGGTTTTCAGTTTTCGGCATCCTGAAACCTGTTCCAGTAGAATTTACCAGAAGTAGGACTAATTCGCCATCTATGGCGAATGAGTCCCAGTAGTCATCAACAGTGATTTATGAGACATTCCAAAACCTTCTAGCATCAACATTCTATCTCCAGGTGCACTCCATTCAATCTCATTAAGTTATGTTTTCATTTGTTTATGTTTCTAGTTCATTTCTGCATATCACACTGTGTTTTCAAACACTTCATATTTCTTAGGTTTTGCATAAATAATCAATCCATTTCATCATTTTTTTGCATTTAGACATAATTTCATTGTACTTTCATTAGTTTGAGTGAACCACCTAGAATTTGTGTGGGATCTATCTCTCTCCTTTAGGTGAAAAACCCTAATTGAGCAAGAGAGTCATAGCATCTTACACCCCCTAAAATCTATGGTTCATTTTGGTGAACCTGCATATTGAACATTATCTTTCTGATTTGCATCCGCATTTACATCCTAGGACTCATTGCATTAGCTTTTGCATTGTTTTTGCATCCTAGGGTTTCCAACATTGCATTAGTGAATATCTCATATAGATTTCATTTTTGCACTTCAAAATATTAAAAATACTAAAAAAATTCATTTACATCCTAGTTTTGCATTAGAAAAGCATAAAAAAACATTTTAAATTCTCTAAAAAATCACAAAAAAAATCACCCCTGGACTCATTCACCACCATGGGCGAATCAGTCCAGTTGCACTTTCTGCACAGCAATTTCTGGCATTTTTTGGGCATTTTCTGCATTACAGTTTTCTACTATTACATTTTGTCATACTTTCCAGATTTTATGTTTTATTTTCTTTCTTGCATATTAATTTACTTTCACTTATTGTCATAATGGCTTTTCGTTTTAATAAGTTTTGGGTGTCCTTAAAATCCTTAGTGGACATGTCAAATTGTGCCTTTGGAACTAATCCTAATGACCTTGAGCTTCCTCATGCTCCTTCAACTCCCCATGAATGTCCTCCTTGTGCTTTTGAAATCATTGGAGAAGATGATGATAGCATGAATAAGTTCTTAAATGAATTCCTTGACAACCTTGAAGCTAATGCAGCCTTTTACCCATCCATGAAGTCACAAGACCTTCCTACTATCTCACCTCCTGATATGTTTGGTTACCTCCATCCTGAAACAAATGAAGGACCTAAGTTCCCTCCAACAGGTGGACCTAGTTCTTCTACACAACCAACTCCTCAACCATTGTATGATAATAAAGTTACAAACACACCCATCGACCTTGAAGAAACTTACGGAAAAGGTTTTACCATCTTAAGCAAACAAGGATGTGACACAACAACTGGACATGACATTCATCAACTTTTAGAACAAAAACCAACATATGAGAACACAACAAGGTTATGATATCAAGATCCTCCTCATGATAACAAGTCTCCTTTTGAATATTGGAGACTTTGGGATGATGGCACAATGATCTTTGATTCCCCTCCCGACTTGAATGTCCTCCTTCCATGTGAAAAACCTTATCAAGATTCCAATGACAAGGATGCTAGGATCCCCATGGGTCCTCTTCCTCCTTCAATCCATGAAAAGGTGAATCTATTAAATGCAAATGACCTTACAAATTGAAAAAACTAAAGTTTACTCTCCATCCACCACCTGCATGTGAAAGGAAATTGCAAATGCTTTTAAATAGAGGTATTATACTCTTACACACCTTCGAATAGGTTGGTCATTCATCCTAAAGATTCCAACGTACCATATTGTAAATATCATCAAATTATTGGGCATCATAGTGATGAATGTCAGACTTTGAAGGAGATACTGAGTAAGTACCACTTCACTAACACCGACTGCTATCCTATCATCCAATAGTACACTTTCCCATACTTCATCATGCAATTGTTGTAGAATGTTCCATTCTCACTATTGCATGACCTTTCCCATCACCTATCCTGGCTCATTCTTGCCTTGCACTAGGTGGGGGCAAGAGGTTGTTAGCCTTGTCCTAGTAATGAATTTGTCCTTGTCCCTTAGCCATGTTGTTTACCCTCCTGACATTAGGAGGTGGATGACTTGTTTGATGCGTGGCTTACATTTGCATTACTAGCCTTTTACATTTTCCTTTTCCTTTTTCTTTGGTGTGATTTCATGTGCATAATGTGTTCCCCCATAATGTGTGTTTAATGTTCTCTCTCTTTGTGCACTACCTCTATCTGTACCTTCATTCTTCTATATGTCATACATCGCTTTTTCTTTTTCACCTTTGTTTTGTGTTTTCCTTTTGAGGATGACACAAAGTGTTGAGACACCCTATGTCTCTTCCATGTTGACCCAAAAGTTCCCTTTTCCTTTTACTTTTTCTTTTCTTTTGTTTTCCTTTTGGGGGTGATGCAAGGCATTAAGATCGAAATGTCTCCTTCATGTTGACCCAAAAGCTCTTTTTGTTTTTCATTCGCCTTTTCATTTTCCCTTGCTTGTGCTTTCCTTTTGGGGATGACACAAAGCGTTGAGACCGCAATGTCTCTTCCATGTTGACCCAAAATGGATCTTATTTTTCTTTTGTTTTCACTCTCTTTGTGTCATTCTTCTAGTTCTATGTATTTGGGGAATGATGACAGTTTCGAGCTCTTTCATAAAAACATTGCAGCAACGAACATACTGACCCCAAATCCATAGATCCCTTATGTGTTTGGTGTGTTCCTTTTTGGGGGCAAACCCTCTTTCTTTTATTCCTTTTTTCCTTCACATGACGTAGCCTTACTTGGAAACATATGACTTGGCACCTAGGGGCTTTCCAAGTTGGCTCTCATGTCTTGTTTCTTTTTTGCATTTTTCATTTGCTACTTTAAAGTAATTGCTTATAGAACGGTGTGTAGCAATTCCTTTAAAGTGGGGGCATACATTGGCATTATTCATTTTGCATTTCTCTTGGTTCTTAGTGTAGCCTTCTTGTTCCACACAATGCATTTGTCACTTTGTGGATGACATTGGGTGTGATATCCTTCATAAGTGTGATCTATCTTAGCATATTACATTCCTCTTGGTGGCCTGATGCGACGCACTGCATGCTCTAAGTTGCGAATATTTTATTCTTTGATTGGCCCTCTCTTGGAGACATTATACATGATGTTCCCTAAGTGATAGACCTTGCATGAACTAAACAAGACTCCTTTGAACATCTTTTGCATTTTATGTTTTCACATTTTGCATTTACATGGCCACCTTGCATAGCATAGTTTGTATTCCTGTGGTACCATCTTTATTGTTCATGAGTTCTAAGCATACGAAGCTTTGCTTGTACCATGAAGCACGAGCTGACATTTTCCTTTGTGGTGCTTTATTAAAGTTATTAGGAGGTATAACTTTGATATGGCTGAGCGGGAAGCCCATTCTGAGGCATGAATTTCCCCATAGCCACCTGTGTGTTTGTGAGTACATACCAACTGAGTGTATGTTTCTCATCTTTTGGGCCTTCTCACCCGGCGGACAGACATGAGTTTCGTCGCCCCAAAGTGAGGTGCATTTTTCTTTTTCGAACAAGCAACCTAGATTTGATTCACAACTAGCTAGACAAACATTTGAAGCTTGATCCGATTTTTCCTTTTTCTCTCACTTTTCTTCTTCTCTTTCTCATGAGTGTTCCTTTGTTCTTATGTTTAGTTTGCCATGGGATCTTCATCCTGGGGACTTGATCACCCCTCTTGATCGTTGTTGTCTCATCTTCCTAGCATAAGTGCATTTGGATCTCTCTCGATATGCATGGCTACTTTAGTGTGAGTTTGAAGCAAGCTCATCCTCTCACTAAAGTGGGGGCTAAATGTACCGTAGAAAAATGGATCTTTGGACATTTTCATGGTCATTTAGGTCTTTTTCCTATGATGCTTGACTTATTCTGCTTAGATTTAATGTTGTAATGTGACTTATAAATTCACATTAGGTCTTGAATATGCAAATTATTAAGACTTTATGATGTCTTGTGAAGATGTTGTGAAGTGTTGTAACACATTTCTACACTTTTCTAGACTCTTCTTCTTATAATTCATCTAAATATTCCTTTTTTATTCCTTACCAAGTCTTATTTTAAAGTGTTGTAAAGTCTTGTAACAAACTTTCATGCTTTTCTAGGCTTGTCATCACTAAATACACCTTTCTTATGCTTTATTTGGCCCCTTTATGCACTTATAGGCCTTAATTGTGTTTTTTAATGTAAACCCGATAAACAAAATTAAATGCAACTTAATTCCTGACACCCACTTACATGCCTTGAGTGGGACCCATTCGCCATGGGTGGTGAATGAGTCCCTCTTGGCACAAAATTCAAAATAAATTCAAATTTCTTTCAGGTTTTTTCATTAAGACCTTAGGTCAGCCTATGATGTTGTATTTTTGGGAAATTAGGGCATAATTGTGTATAAATAAGTGTTTTTCTATCCATTTTAAACCCCCATTCATCTATTCATTCAAGTATTCATTCTTGCATCCATTTGAGCATCATAGCATCATTTAATCAAGCAATTATTAAGCAATGTGGAGCAGCCATTGACATATCTTCAGACTTTAACAACAAGGGTTTGGTAAGTTCATGACACATGACACTTGCATGTTATTTTTTCATCATTCCTTTCTCATTTCATTTCTTTATCGAGGGTTTGATTACCAAAGTGGGATTTGACCAAGGCAAACCCCTATACTCTAACCCTTAACCATTTTCCCCCTCTTTGCATGTATGTTTGTAGGTCTTGTAGGTAGATTTGTGAAAGAGATGGGTGTTGAAAAGTGGTCAACAAGTCATCAAATCTATTCAAGTCAACAAAGTCCTAATTCAAGCTTGGAGACATCATTCAACCCATTTTCTGCAATTTTAGTTCCGTCAACCCAACAAGAAGACAAGTACAAATTTGGACCCACAGAGTTGACTTCAAAATTTGTAGATTTTTGTAGGTGGGCTGATTTTCCATCAGTGGTGAAAGAGTTCCACAGCCAGGCTGGAGAAAGTGTTTTTTGAGGTTTTCAGTTTTTGGCATCCTGAAACCTGTTTCAGCAGAATTTACCAAAAGTAGGACTAATTCGCCATCTGTGGCCAATGAGTCCCAATAGTCATCAACAATGATTTTTGAGACATTCTAGAACCTTCCAGCATCAACATTCTATCTCCAAGTATACTCCATTCAATCTCATTAAGTTTTTTTTTCATTTGTTTATGTTTCTAGTTCATTTTTGCATATCACACTGTTTTCAAACACTTCATATTTCTTAGGTTTTGCATAAATAATCAATCCATTTCATCAACTTGTTGCATTTAGACATAATTTCATTATACTTGCATTAGTTTGAGTGAACCACCATATTTTGTGTGGGATCTATCTATCTTTTAGGTGAAAAACCCTAATTGAGCAAGAGAGTCATAACATCTTACACCCCCTAAAATCTACGGTTCAACATGTTAGGCAAAAAATCATAAGACACACAAGTTAGCATGATAAGACACAACCTGATCAGATAAACACAAGACACACACTCATCAAATAATCATGCAGTTGTTGCAAACTCCGTTGTAGGACAATCACAGAAAAGACGGGTCTAGTCGAGTTACCCCCAAGCTAGACGTGAGGATATACAATGTCTAATATCAAGACATAGTGACATTGAATATCGGATAAAGACACATAATTGCAAGACATCAATTAATTCAATTGAAGGAGAAGCGTTCAAAGGGGGTTCCTTTGGAAGAAAACCCTTCAAGACACCAAGGGGTCCATTCAAAGGAACACTCCAATTGAAAGATGCCACATTTTCCACAAGTTATTCTTTCATCAAAGAAATCCTTTTGAAAGATCATTTTGTCAATAAATCCATTGGAAATAATGCTCCTTCTCAAAGGAAAGTTTTCAAACTCTTTCATTTTAGAAAAAGTGGTCCTTTTTCAAAGGCAAGTTTTCAGACTCTTTCCACATATGGGATCCTTTTTAAAAGAAAATTTCATCCAGGAGTCTTGAGAGAATACATTATTTTGGAAAATGATAGGCTTCAATAAGGGATTCTTTCATCAAGGAATTCATTTTAAAATTTTACACCAAGGAATTCTTTTCGAAATAATTCACCAAATTGAAAATTAGAACATGGTAGCTCCCCTTAGGATGGTGTGTGTTGTGCAAAGAAGCACATGACATCCTAAGGAGAGAAAGGAGAGGCAGATATATTACAACATGAGATACATGACAAGATGTATTCGTGGTATGTTTTCACACATACGAGGGACAACACATAAGAACCAAAACATCAAGAAGCATAAAAAGATGAAGAAATCAAGAAAGATAGGGGATCTAAGAACCCAAGGTTAGATCTGTTCATGGATACAAATAGATAAAATAGTGTATGAACGAACGGTCATCAATCCCCAAAGTTCTTAGAAAGTGAAGAAGAGCACATGAAGACTAAGTAAAAATAAAAATTGGGTCAACATGGAAGTGTTGCAAGTATGAAGGTGTTGTCATTGATGTCAACTATGTGTTAAGGAAGTTGTTGCATGATGAAGTGTCGAGGATATTGAGAAAATTGAGAAAAGAGGAAAATAGGTTGTTGTAGGTTGTGCATGTGTAGTTAAGATATAAAGGAAGAGTTGTGAGTACATGGAGCTATGTTTTTGTTGCAGTGTTTGGAGATGAGTTGGAATGAAATAATGAGTTGAGATGATGTTGTTGGTACTTGGTTTCCAAGTGCTTTTGAGAAAATTTGATGGACAAAGTAATCAGTGTTGTGCAAGTGTTCAGAGTGTGCTCTGATATTGTGCTCCACATTTCTTTTGTGTTGAAGCTATGCCTGTGCGGATCTGATATGTTGTTCATGGTTGTCAAAGGTTTTTGTATTCAAGAATTTGGGTTTCTAGATTGTTGTACAGGGTGAGATATTTTCACCGGTGTGTGAACCAGTTTTTTAGTGATTTTTTTTTGTGGCCTAGGAGAAATGTATTTGCTTCATGTTTCTTCATTGTTTGGCTTCAGGTTGTGTAGATTTGGGAAGTTGCTTATAATGTTTTTATCTTTCAGTATTCAAGGTTTTATTTGATTTGGTGCAATACAAAGTGAGTTTCACTTGTTAGTGTGCAAATAAGGTTTACTAGTTGTTCTGAGTTGAAGTATTTGTATGATACAAGTTTGGATGAAGTGTTTGATGAATCTCAAGTAGCTCATGGATTATTCTAGATTGTGTTCAAGTGAATTTTGTTGTCCAAAAGTTTCAGATTGATTTAAGGAAGCGTGTACTTAATGTTTATGGTGTTTAACACATGAATTGGTCGACCTTGTGTTAACACTACATGAAAATTTTATGGAAGCATGTTGAGGTGTGCTGAGATTTATTTGGGTCCTAATTAAGGATTTATTTGGGACGCCTTTGTTCCTATCCACCGCGGGAATTTTTAGGTGCTGAACTATTTGGAATTTCTAAGTATAACAGATAGTTGTCGACCTTGGAGAAGGTTTTCAAGGTTGAGGTTGATATAAATAAGAGTGGTGTTGTTGTGAGAGGCAAGAGAGAAGCAAGATAGATGTGAGATCGATGCAAGTGATGTGCGTGATGCGAAGTTGAGCAGAGCAATACGAATTTCAAGTGTTTGGATTCCTAAAGGTAGTGAGTTGAAGGTGTCTGAAATCATTCAAGCAAGATTGTGAAAGTGTTGTAGTAATTGTGGTGGACTCCTTGTTGCATTGAGAAATTGTTCTTTGTGTAACATGTCTCTTCTATCTTCTTGTATTTATTTTTGTGGTAATGAGCCTTTTTGGACAGTGTGTCATATTTTGGCAATGAGCCCTTGTACCAATTTTGCAATTACTTATATTGTGAGCTAATCCTCACCGTGGGTTTTCCCTCATTAGGTTTTCCATGTAAATCTAGTGTTCTCTTGTGTATGGTGTTGTTATTTCAGTTTTTGTTATCTGCATTTCATGTTTAATCACTTTAACAAAACAAGAGTTTAATGAATGCATGTGGATTTGATTATTGTTGATGGTTTTGATGTTTTAATTTGCTACAATTGATTCACCCCCCACTCTCAGTTGTCTTGTTCATTCAACACTTGGTATCAGAGCAAGGTTCCTTAGAGAAGAGCTTAACTGCTTAAGGTTGATCCGGGATGGCGAAGCAAATTGATTATCCTAGATTTGATGGAACAAATTATGCATTCTAGAAGACAAAGATGGAAGGATATCTAGCATGTCACATATATGAGATTGGAAAGGATTATAAGACTACATATACTCCACCTGCAAATGGTCTAAGCACAATTGATGAGATCAAGGCACATGAGGTAAATGCTAAGGAAAAATTTATTACTACAAATAGTCTTTCAAATTCTGAATTGGTTAAAGTTATGAATCTTAAGATTACTAAAGAAGTTTGGGATAAGCTTGAAAGTATTTATGAAGGAGATTAAAAGGTTAAACAAGAAAAGTTGCAGAATCTAAAGGCACAATTTGAGACTATGCGAATGTCTGAAGATGAAACAATTACAACCTACATGTTGAGGGTTGATGAACTAGTAAGTGCTATGAGAGGTCTTGGTGCACAAGTTAAAGAGCCTAGGGTGGTAAAGAAAGTTCTTAGAACTCTTCCTAATGCTTATAGTGAAAAGGTATTTGCTATTGAGGAAGTTGCAAATTTTAACACTTATTTTAGAGATCAGTTGATTGGTACACTAACTTCTTTTGAGATGGGAAAGCTTGGTTTAAAGAATGGTACATAAGTGGAGACTACTTTTAAGGTTGGAAAATTAGAAAAGATTGAAGATTTAGATGAAGATGATCTTGATGATGTGGAAGCTAACTTTGAGAGAAAAATGAAAAAGGGCACTGGTAAGTATGAAGGTAAACTACATTTGGGTAAACCCACAAAAGTGGTTTACAATTTGAATGAGGAAGGAAAACTTGCAAAAAATGACCCCATGCCAAAAAAAATCATTCTTGGGGTTCGAACAAACTCATTGGTTCGAACAAACCAAAAGAGGGTTCGCTCGAACCTAGGTTCGAGTGAACCCATTTAATGCATCCCGCCAAAAAACACAAATGTAAACCCCTTTTGAAAGGGGGTTCGAATGAACCCTAGTTCGCTTGAACCCCTAGGGGTTTGCTCGAACCCCCCCTGGTTCGAGCGAACAACCCTTTTCCCTAATTCCTACTCTCTGCCACCAAAAAAATCAGAATTTTTTCCCTTCGAAGCTCGGGTTGAGGATGAAAATGGAGGAGACTTCATGAATCCAACTAGAATTAGGTAGTCCTCAGAACGAGCTATCCAATGACTATAATTTTAATATGTTTTGGTTTTATTATCTATTTGTTTTTTTAGTTTTATTAAACATAGGTTTTTCACTGAAAATGAAGCTCTTTGTTCTGCACATGTGGAAAAATAGAAGATTATAAAAAAAGAAAATTGAAAAATATGAGTGCACTAGATATTGAATTCCTTGATCCAACAAAAAAATAAATTGAATTTTGATACATACAAAAAAGTTACGCGTTATATGGTCCACCTATGTCTAAATTGTAATTGGTTTGACTTTGAAACTTGATTAAGGAAAAAATATTCAATAAAAAACTATCTAACCAAGAGGAAGCACTAGATATCGGAGTTATGAATCTAAATTTGAAATAATTAGAATTTTATCCTTCATGGAAAAAAAGTTATGCGTTATACGTGAGCGCCACTCCTTAAAAATGTTGTTTTCTAAAAAAAACTAGTTTTCGAGGGAGATGGAAAAAGAGGTGCAATCTGATTCCAAAAATTTTGAAAAAATATATTTAGAATCTACAGACAAAATGTCATGAAACTCTAGTTTGCATCATCTTCAAATTCCTCACGGTTTAGCCGCTATAGGTGCCCAAAAGTGAAGATTTAGTTAGAAAAAAATATTTCAGTGTCTAGTTTGGCCAAAAATTGTAAACCACTATTGTGGGATCACCCCTTTCAAATGTTTTAGTTGTGGTGATATAGGTCATTATGCTTTTAGATGTCCAAAAGGAGTTGCAAACAATAATAATAAGGAGAACAAAGGAAAGATGATTAAAAGAGCTTACAATGTTAAAGAAGATGTTGGCATTTCTGATGACGAATCTGATTATGGATATTTTGAGGATAATGAATGCTTGTTCTTGGATATAAAAGAAGAATCTAGTTCTACTAACTCTAAAAGTTGTGTGAAGGAAAGTATTCCAGAGCAGAAGGATAAGGTTGAAGGTACTCTGGTTTCTACTTTTCATGTTAAAGAAGATAAGAATTATTGGGTTGTTGACAATGGCTGCTCTAATCATATGATTAGAGATAAGAGTAAGTTTGTTAAGCTTGAAAAATATGATGGGGGATTAGTTATATTTGGAGATGATTCAGGAGCTAAGATTTGTGGAATAGGTTCAATCAGTTTTGATGGCAATCATAATACTAATAACATTTACTATGTTAAGGGATTAAGGCATAATCTTTTAAGTGTTGGATAAATGTGAGATTAAAAAGGGTATGGAACTGTGATTGTTGTTGGTAAGAGAACAAATGAGAACATCTATCAGCTTAAGGGTGTTGATGGTCATTTCTTTTTGTCACAAATTAGTGACAATTGGTTATGGTACTGGAGGATGTGTCACATGAATTTTGATAATTTGGCAAGAATCAGTTTAGTTCATGCAGTGAGAGATCTACCTAGAATCACAAAGCCTATCAATGTTGTTTGCAAAAGTTGTCAATTTGGAAACAAACGAGGAGTAGTTTCAAAAGAAAGGAAAAATCTGTTACCAGACTACTAGAATTAGTACATAAAGATCTTTGTGGTCCTACAAGAGTGAGAAGTCTACAAGGTGACAAGTATTTCATGCTTTTGATTAATGATTACTCTAGAATGACATGGGTTACTTTTCTTAGAGAGAAATTTGATACCTTAGATAAATTCAAGGTATTTAAAGCTATGGTTGAGAATGAAATGGATTTGAAAATCAAATGTTTGAGGTCTAACAGAGGTGGAGACTTCACCTCCAATGAGTTTAACATGTTTTGTGAAGTTCATGGAATAAAAAGGCACTTGTCTTCCCCTAGAACTACTCGGCAAAATGGAGTTGTTGAAAGGAAAAATTAGACTATTCAAGAAGTTGCTAGGACTATGATGAAAGAAGAAAATCTATCGGAAGTCTACTGGAGAGAAGCTATTCATACTACTGTTTGCATACTTAACAGAGTTCAAGCTAAAGCTAACAACACAAAGACTCCCTCTGAGTTATGGTATGGAAGGATCCCTACTATGAAGTACTTTAGACTATTTGGAAGCAAATGTTATATCAAAAGAGAAGAAGAAAACTTAGGAAATTTTGATGCAAGGTGATGAAGGTATCTTCCTTGGATATTCTACTAAAATAAAAGCTTACAAATGTTACAACAAAATGCTAAGAAAGATAGTTGAAAGTGTAAATGTGAAGGTTGATGAAAATTTGTAGAATTCAATTGCAATAGATGGATACGTGTCAGATGAACCTAATTGCAAAGAAGTAGAAGAAGAAAAATTTGATGAAAAATAAGTGCATAATGAAGAGGATGAAGCTTCAAAGAAGATCCCTAAGACCCCTAAGTATGTGTAAAAGAATCATTCTAAAGAATAAATCATTGGAGACAAAAGGAAAGGTGTATTGACATGACGCAAAACTGCTGAAGTTGAGGTAAATTTGTGTTTACTTTCTAAAGTTGAACCTAAAATAGTAAGTGAGGCATGTAAAGATGAACATTGGATGAAGGAAATGGAAGAACTTATGTAGATTGAGAAAAATCAGACTTGGGAATTGGTTCCTAGACGACAAACAAGAATATAATTGGAACTAAGTGGGTATTCAGAAACAAGTTGAATGAGAATGGAGAAGTGGTGAGAAATAAGGAAATACTTGTCTGTAAAGGTTACTCACAAGTGGAAGGAATAGACTTCGAGGAGACATTTCCTCCTGTGGATAGGATGGAAGCTATCAGAATATTTTTGGCATTTACAACACATAAAGACTTTAAAGTTTATCAGATGAATGTGAAGTCTACTTAAATTTTGAATGGTGAATTGGAAGAAGAGGTTTACATGGAACAACCAGAAGGATTTTAGTTGTCAGAGCAACCGAATATGGTATGTATATTGAAGAAGGCACTATATGGATTGAAGCAAGCTCCCAGAGCTTGGTATGCAAGATTGGACAGATATTTGATACAACAAGGATTTAGCAACAACACAACAGATAATAATCTTTATTTTAAAATTGAGGAAGACAAAATATTGATAGTGGTTTTATATGTGGATGATATTATCTTTGGTGAAATGAAGCTATATGTAGGAAATTTTCTAAAGAGATGTAGAAAGAGTTTGAAATGTCAATGTTTGGGGAGATTAATTTCTTCCTTGGGCTACAAATCAATCAAATAGATAAAGGGATTTTCATTTCACAGTCAAAGTGTGTCAAAGAGACATTGAAGAAGTTTGGAATGGATGATTCCAAACCGGTATGAACTCCTATGGTGACTGGTTGTAAATTGAGCAAAGATGATGATTCACCTAAGGCTGATCAAAGCAAATATAGATCTATGATTGGTGGACTGCTATATCTAACTGCTACTAGATCAGATATCATGCATGTAGTTTGTATTGTGGCTAGATTTTGAAAGAAGATCCTAAAGAAACACATGTTGCAACAGTGAAGAGGATATTCAGATATTTAAGAGGCACTCCAGATTATGGCTTGTGGTATCCTAAGGATACCAATTTCATATTAAGTGCTTATATAGATGCAGATTGGGCTGGTTGTGTTGATGAAAGAAAAAGTACAAGTGGTGGTGCATTCTTTCTTGGATGTAGATTGGTGTCATGGTTGAGTAAGAAGCAAGATTTAGTTTTCTTATCCAATGTAGAGGTTGAGTATATTGTAGCAGCATCCTGTTGTACACAAGTTTTATGGATGAGATAGAAATTGAAGGATATCAGAGTAGTGTATGATGAGCCTATTTCTATCTTCTATGATAATACAAGTGTGATTAACATTTCAAAGAATCCTATGATGCATTCAAGGACAAAGCATATATCAATTAGGTATCACTTTCTAAAAGAGAAGGTTATGGAGGATGAGGTGAAGCTTGAGTATGTTCCTGCAAAGGCTCTTCCTAAGGATACTTTTGAGTATCTTCAAGAGAAGTTAAGGGTTATTTCCCCTCCTTGTTTGAACTAAATGCATATGGAGATGGATCAATCTAGTGGATCTATGGATATATTACTTTTTTGGACTGATGTTGGTGGCTACCTCTCAGGGGGGGTAGGTAGTTTCATGTGTTGTCATTGAGTTGTTTATCTATTTGGGTGTACTCCTAAGGGGGAGTAATCAGAGCAAGTATTTTGGTTCTATGTCAAAGTGGGAGAATAATGCAAAACTTTTGTCCTTTTCCGTTGATGTCAAAGGGGGAGAAAGTATCATGTGAAAAAGTGTATCTACTCTTAGGGGGAGAGAGTATCTTGTAAAAAGAGAGAGTGTGCAGGAATAGTGTGCATGTTGTCTTTGATGGTTTTTCACATCATGTGTTTCCATCAATGACAAATGGGGATATTGTTACAAGTATGAAGGTGTTTTCATTGATGTCAACAAGATTTCTACTGACCAGTGTTGTCATTGATGTCAACTATAAGTTAAGGAAATTATTGCATGATGAAGATGTCAAGGATATTGAGAAAATTGAGAAAAAGAGGAAAATAGGTTGTTGTAGGTTGTGCATGTGTAGTTGAGATATTGAGGAAGTGTTGTGAGTACATGGAGCTATGTTTTTGTTGCAGTGTTTGGAGATGAGTTGGAATGAAGTAATGAGCTGAGATGATGTCGCTGGTACTTGGTTTCCAAGTGCTTTTGAGAAAATTTGATAGACAGAGTAAACAGTGTTGTGCAAGTGTTTAGAGTGTGCTTTGATATTGTGCTCCATGTTTCTTTTGTGTTGAGGCTATGCCTATGCGGATCTGATATGTTGTTCATGGTTGTGAAAGGTTTATGTATGCAAAAATTGGGTTTCTGGATCACTGTACAAGGTGAGATATTTTCACCAGTGTGTGAACCAGTTTTTTAGTGATGTTTTTTTCTGTGGCCTAGGAGAAATGTATTTTCTCCGCGTTTCTTTGTTGTTTGGCTTCATGTTGTGCAGATTTGGGAAGTTGATTATAATGTTTGTATCTTTCATTATTCAAGGTTTCATTTGATTTGGTGCAATACAAAGTGAGTTTCACTTGTTAGTGTGCGAATAATGTTTACCAGTTGCTCTGAGTTGAAGTATTTGTATGATGCAAGTTTGGATGAAGTGTTTCATGAATATCAAGTAGCTCATGGATTATTTTAAATTGTCTTCAAGTGAATTTTGTTGCCTGAAAGTTTCAGATTGATTTAAGGAAGCATGTACTTAATGTTTATGGTGTTTAACATGGGTATTGGTTGACCTTGTGTTAACACTACATGTGAAGTTTATGGAAGCATGTTCAGGTGTGTTGGGATCTATTTGGGTCATAATTAAGGATTTATTTAGGTTGCATTCATTCCTATCCATTGAGGAAATGTTTAGGTGTTGACCTATTTTGAATTTGTAAGTATAACAAATAGTTGTCAACCTTGGAGAAGGTTTTCAAGGTTGAGGTTGATATAAATAAGAATGGTGTTGTTGTGAGAGGTAAGAAAGAAGCAATATAGATGAGAGATCAATGTGAGTGATGTGTGTGATGAGAAGTTGAGTAGAGCAGTGTGAATTTCAAGTGTTTGGATTCTTGAAGGCAGTGAGCTGAAGGTGTCCAAAATCATTCAAGCAAGATTGTGAAAGTGTTGGAGTGATTGTGGTGGACTCCTTGTTGCATTGAGAAAGTGTTCTTTGTGTAATATTTCTCTTCTATCTTCTTTTTTTTCTTTCTGTGGCAATGAGCCTTGATCATGAGCCTTTTTGGATAGTGTGTCCTATTATGGTAGTGAGCCCTTGTACTAGTTTTTCAATTACTTATATTGTGAGCTAATCCTCATCGTGGTTTTTCCCTCATTGGATTTTCACGTAAATTTTGTGTTCTCTTGTGTATGGTGTTGTTATTTTAGTTTTTGTTATCTGCATTTCATGTTTAATCACTTTAATAGAATAAGGGTTTAAAGAATGCATGTGGATTTGATTACTAGTGAGGGTTTTGATGTTTTAATTTGCTACAACTAATTCAAACCCCCTCTCATTTGTCTTATTCATTCAACAGGAAGAAGGCCTAAATGTCCCCAACACTTTACATCATACCCAATATCGAAAAACAATTTCCAACATATAGAAGAATGATGATACACAGAAGAATTGCACAACAAATTTTCCATGTTTGTATCCAAGCACCTACAAGGGTTGCAAGGGTCCTCCAGGAAGAATCACAAACATAAAAAGACAAGCACGAGGGAACAAAAAAACATTAAAAAAATCTATGCTATAGATAAAGAAGAGGTACCACCATACTCCTCATCGACCAACAGGTCGTCTTGCTCCCAATCTAGATTATTGTAAGGGGAGGGTGGATGGGCTTGCAAGGGTGGGATAGTGAGGGTAGTACCCTTCGACTCACCTGCAACAAGGGCCAAGGAAGAAGGCCCCTTAAGGTCTTCTTCACTAAGCTCTTGTGAAGCAAAATTCATTGATCTTGCAAAGATCGAGGACAGAGCTGGGATGCCATCCACCAAATTGAACATGCACTTTACTGAGTGTCATGTGTCAATCGGGTGGGAGAAGAATGAGACACTTGAGATTCATTGCCTACCGCATCGAGAGGGGTAGTGACAAACTCAGGGGAAGCGGGGGCCACCTCCGTTATGAGGATGATGTAAGCCAAGACAACCAACTTCTGAAGAAGGTGAGCCCTGTTAAACAGGTGCAAGACAACTAAGAGGGGGGTGAATCAGTTTTCACACAAATTCAAACTTAAAACTTTATCACTTATCAAATCTTCAACCACACTATTTTGTTATTAAATATGAGCATGAAACACAAATAATAGAAAGTAACACAATGAACACCAGATTTTTTACGTGGAAAACCCAATAAGGGAAAAACCATGGTGAGGGTTAACTCACAATATAAAGATTATAAACTAAATACAAAGGCTCACTACCAAGGGCTCACTACCAAGGGCTCGTTGCCTGAAAGAGGACTCACTGTCCAAGTACAAAGGCTCACTGCCTACAAAGGACTCATTGTCCAATAGGGAGGCTCACTACCTATAGATACAAAAGAGAACAAAAGATCCACCACAACAATTAAAGCACATTCGTAGGATTACAAAAACCTTTAGTTCATTGCCTTCAACACATTGAAAAACTGCTCTCACAACTCACTCACACACACTTTTGCTCTTATGATTTGTGGCACACTTTTGTCACTTTGCATCACACTGTCATACAATTCTTCACAACTCGTCTTGCTTTTATACCGTTCACAACCTCAGAGACATTTACCAAGGTCGGCCACAATACATCGTTTCATAAATTCAAAATAGGTCAGCAACTCTAAATTCCCACAGTGGAAAGGAATAAGAGTGGACCAATAAAAACATAAGAATAATATTTTTGAATCTTCTACACGCTTCCTCAATTTAAATTTTATTCTTTGGATGAAGTGTAAACACTAGGTCGGCCAAACCTAATGAAAACACAAATTATCAATGATGTGCATGCTTCCCAACAAGAAGATGACACGCGAATGACACAACACACTTCATTATGCACGAGAACACATCTCAGAATCTTCCAGATACATCTGCAGCAAAAACAACAAGCTTCAAACACTGAACTCATTTCACCAGACAATCCAGACTGTGCAGACTCACACAGAAATACTAAAACATGATTTTTGGATCACCAAATTCCAAACCTTTTCACCAAAGCATAGGAAAGGCCTTCAAAAGACATCTCCCAAATCCGCATGATCTGAAACAAAACAGTGAAGAAATGCGGAGCAAACATATTTCTCCCAATCCACAAAACACTGACACTGCCAGTAGAACACATATACCGGTGGACACAACTTCTATGTACCATCTCACTAGAAACTGAAACTCATACTATATCACCATCAGACCACCATCAACATGCCTTCAAATCCACACAGGCATAGGATCAACATAGGAAAAATGCAGAGCTCATATCGGAGCACACACTGAACACTTCCAATACTCTGACTTCTTTTCTTCATTAATTTTCTCAAAAGCACTTGGAAACTCATCAGACCAACATATTTGCAACTCCATAAAGATAGCTCCATGTACTCACAACATCTCAACAACATCTCAACCATACATGTACAATCTACAACATACTGAACAGTGTTGACATCAATGACAACATTAATGACAACACCACCAAATAGCTCATATCTGCAACAATCTCCCCCTTTGTCATTGATGGCAACACATAACCTTCTCTCCCCCTTTGACATCAATGTCAAAGAAAAACTGCTCTGATTACTCCCCCTTAGGAGTACACTCATATTGCAACAATGAAAATCTTTTCTACTCCCCATGTGGAGTAGACCCATCAATCAGTCCAGGTAAATGAAGAATCTGTGAAATCACCAGACTGGTACATCTTCATGTGCACCTAGTTAGGAGGGCCAATGACCCCCAAGCTTTCCCTAAGATGCTCAAAAGTATCCTTCAGAAGAGCCTTAGTAAATATGTCTGCAATATGTTCCTTTGTAGTTACATACTCTAGTCTGACCTCATTCTCCAACACTTTCTCTCTCAGAAAATGATACTTGATAGATATGTTCTTCATTCTTGAATGCATAACCAAATTCTTCAAAATGTTTATTGCAATTGTATTATCACATAAAATAGAAATAGGCTCATCACATACTACACCAATGTCTTTTAGAGTTTGCTTCATCCACATAACTTGTGTACAGCGGGATGTTGCAGCAATATATTCAGCCTCTACAGTGGATAAAGAAACTAAGTCTTGCTTTTTACTCAACCATGAAACTAGTCTTCCGACAAGAAATAAAGCACCACCACTGGTACTCTTTCGGTCATCTTCACATCTATATAAGCACTCAGGGTGAAATCGTTACTCTTAGGGTATCATAGTCCATAATCTAGTGTGCCTTTAAGAAATCTAACTATTCTTTTTATAGCCATAAGATGTGATTCTCTAGGATCTACTTGGAATCTAACAACTAAACACACTGCATGCATAATATCTGGTCTGGTAGCAGTAAGGTACAGTAGTCCACCAATCATGGATTTGTATTTTCTCTTATCAGTCTTAGTTGATTCATCATCCTTGCTCAGTTTACATCTGGTTACCATAGGAATACAAACTGGTTTAGAATCCTCCATTCCAAACTTTTTCAACAACTCTTTTACATACTTAGATTGTGAAATGAATCTCTTTGTCAGATTGATTCACTTGTAGACCAAGAAAGAAATTCAATTCACCAATCATAAACATCTCAAATTCTTTTTGCATTTCTTTAGCAAACTTTTTACACATGCCTTCATTTCCTCCAAAAATGATATCATCAACATAAACTACTACAATCAACATCTTATTACCTTGCACTTTGAAGTAGAGGTTGTTGTCAGCAAAACCTTTGTTGAATCCTTGCTTTGTCAGATATTTGTCTAGTCTTGCATACCAAGCTCTGGGAGCTTGCTTCAATCCATACAATGCTTTCTTCAACTTACAAACCATGTCTGGTTTGTCAGACAACTGAAATCCTTCAGGTTGCTCCATGTACACTTCTTCCTCCAACTCACCATTCAAAAAAGTTGACTTAACATCCATCTGATATACCTTGAAGTCCTTGTGTGTAGGAAATGCCAAAAACATTATGATAGCTTCCATTCTGGCCACAGGAGCAAATGTTTCCTCAAAATCTATTCCTTCAACTTGTGAATATCCTTTGCATACCAATCTTGCCTTGTTTCTTACTACTTCTCCAATTTCATTTAGTTTATTTCGAAACACCCATTTCGAACCAATCACATTATTGTTCACAAGCCTAGGGACTATTTCCCATGTCTGATTATTCTCTATCTATTGCAATTCCTCTTTCATAGCTCTCATCCAACTTTCATCTTCACATGCTTCCTTTACAGTTTTAGGTTCTATTTTGGAGAGTAAACAAAAATTTACCTTAGCTGCAACTCTACTTCTTGTCTTTACACCTTCACTCTTAGCTCCAATTATCTGATCTTCTGAATGACTCTTCTATACATATTTAGAAGTCCTAGCAACAAGTTCCTGTTCATTATCTTCTTCTTCTTCTACTTGTTCTTCTTCTTCTTCTTTCTCCTTATTTTCTTCAGGTATATGTCCACATATAGGATCATCAGGCTCAACTTCACTTATCTCAATAGGTTTGCGTATGTCTTCATCAACTTTCACATTAGTACTTTCAATAATCTTCCTTGATCTTTTGTTAAAGCATCTGTATGCCTTGCTAGTGGTAGAGTATCCAAGAAATATTCCTTCATCACATCTAGCATCAAACTTTCCAAGATTTTCATCATTTCTTTTAATATAGCATCTGCTTCCAAAGACCTTAAAATATTTCACAGTAGGAGTCTTACCAGTCCATAACTCAAAAGGTGTCTTTGTGTTGTTGTCTCTGATATGAACTCTATTAAGAACTTAAACAACAGTATGTATCGCTTCTCTCCAATATACATCCGGTACATTTGATTCTTTCATCATAGTTCTAGTAGCTTCCTGTACTGTCCTATTTTTCCTTTCAACTACTCCATTCTACTGTGGGGTTCTCAGAGTAGAATATTGTCTTTTTATGCCATGCATCTCACAGAATGCATTAAATTCACCAGAAGTGAATTCACCACCTCTATCTAATCTTAAACATTTGATTTTCAGATTTACCTCATTCCTCACTCTTGCTTTGAATACCTTAAACCTATCCAGAGCCTGATTCTTTTCTTTGAGAAAAGTAACCCATGTCATTCGAGTGTAATCATCAATAAGCAACATGAAATATTTATCACCATTCAAACTTCTGGTCTTAGTCATACCATAGAGATCAGTATGTACCAACTCCAGCATATTGGTAGTAGAATATTCTTTTCTTTAAAGCTACATCTTATCTGCTTCCCCAGTTGATAACTTTTGCATATAGCGTTAGTAGGTCTTGTGATTCTAGGTAGTCCTCGCACTATCTCCTTCTTACTGATCTTGAACAGGTTATCAAAATTCACATGTCCCATTCTCCGGTGTCATAACCAACTTTCACTTATCTAAGATACAAGACAATGACCATCAACTCCTTTCAGTTGATAGATGTTTCCATGAGTTCTTCTTCTAGCAACAATCATATCTCCATTTCCATATCCTTTCCTGATTTCACAAGTATTGTTCTGAAACACAAGCTTAAAGCCATTGCTACACATCTGACCAACACTCAGAAGATTATGCCTCAAACCCTTCACATAATATACATCATTAGTGCTATGCACTCCATCAAAACTAATCGAACCTTTACCACAGATCTTAGCTCCTGAATCATCATCGAACATTACTAAACCACCAACATATTTTTCAAGTTTAGTGAACTTACTCTTATCTTTGGTCATGTGATTTAAACATCCACTATCAATTACCCAGTAGTCTTCATCTTGTCTTACATGAAATGTGGTAACTAGAGTACCTTCCATCCTATTCTTCTTAAGTTCTGGAGCTCTTTTACTTACACACTTTCTAGAGTTAGTGGATACAAATCTATTTTCCAAAGCTAAGAATAAGCATTCACTGTCATCAACCTCATTTTCAGATTCGTCATCAGAAATACCCGCCTCTTCCTTAACATAGTACATCTTCTTATCATTCCTATCCTTATCCTTATAATCCTTGTTCTTTTTATGTGCAGCCCTATTCAGACATCTTGAAGCATAATGACCAATATTACCACAACTAAAGCATTTAAAGGGCAACATACCTTTATAATATTCAATACCTTTCTTCAATTTCCTAGTGAAGTTAGCTTCCAACTCATCAACATCATCACTATCTGGTTCCTCCTCAATCTTCATTGCCTTAAATGTCATTTCTGTCTTTTCTTCTATCTTGTCATCTTTCCAGATTTTTCTCAATTCAAATGCTTGCAGGGTGCTGAACAAGTGTTCCAAGGTGTACTTCTTAGGGTCATACATTTCTTCAATCACTGAGATCTTATCGTTGTAGCAATTTGGTAGGGTGATCAAGATCTTCTCTATTATGTCTTCATCTGCTAGCTTTCCTCCTTGATTTCTAACCTCATTTGCAATTTGTTCAACCCTGTGAAAGAAACTTGTAAATTCTTCACCATCTTCCATTTTTAGGCTCACAAATCTATGCTTTGCCGCTAGTATCTTTATCAATTTCACTTTTTCATTCCCTTCATACATGTCTTTCAGCTTCTTCCAGACTTCATATGCAATATCCAAAGAATTAACCTTGATTTGCTCATTTTTAGATAGACCACTGTAAATCGCATACTTTACCCTCTCATTTTCTTCATAAGCAGAGATCTCATCTGTAGTATTAATACCATTGGATGGAAGTGTATACTTATTCTCAATAGCCTTCTAGGTCTTGAAACCAAGAGAGATAATATATCTTCTCATCTGTCCCTTTCAATCTTTGTAGTAAGTTCCATCAAACATAGGGATCGACAACTTGTGCGCCGTCAGATCTTCCTTAAGTGATTAAGCTCAACAACAAGGAACCACAAGCTCTGATACCAATTGTTAAACAGGTGCAGGACAACTGAGAGGGGGGATGAATCAATTGTCACACAAATTCAAACTTAAAACTTTATCACTTATCAAATCTTCAACCACACTATTCTATTATTAAATATGAGCATGAAACACAGATAAAAAAAAGTAACATAATGAACACCAAATTTTTTACATGGAAAACCCAATATGGGAAAAACCACGGTGAGGGTTAACTCACAATATAAAGATTATAAATGATTGGATTAAACTGTGGTCTTAAATTACTCTTGAAATGGGTTTGATTTAATCTTTTAGAAATGGTTTCCTCAATTCATCCTAAAGTGTCAATCCAGGAATGTAGGCTTTTGAACTGTGTTGTGGCAATATGCCGAAGGGCTGCAATTAATAAACCAAGGGTTGATGGATGCAAACTAGAATTGAAAACTAAAATTGAAAACACATTCTTTAATCTAAAATTCAAAAGCACACTTTGAAAATAAATGAAATCCTTTCTTAAATGATTGTTTACCTATTTTAACCAATCTATCTATTTTTGATCTAACAAAAACTCAATATATTATGACATACAAATATTAACAACAACCTTCTCAATAGTAAAAGAAAGAACTTAGTGTTATGCCTTGCATAACCACCCCATTTCGAACTTGATTAAAATGGGTCCCCCTTTTTGTTTTGTTTTGATCACCTTTGGTTGTTTGGTTGGGTCTTAGGAGTTATTTGTTTTGATCCTAAGTCTATCGTTTGTTCTGTCGAAGGCGGGTCCGGAACCAAATCTAAACATGGAACTCTTTCAAGGTTTCTGGTTCGGATCTTGTCCTGACTCTGACTTCGCCCTTCTCTTTTGTTTTTTCTTCGTTTTGTTGGTTGTTTTCAACTAACATTTGGGTTCTTGTTTGTTGGTTGTTTTCCTTGTGTTCTATTTGTTTGCTTGCGTGGGAGCGGAACCGGGGTTGGAACTCACGTAGGAAGTTTCAAGTTTCCATAGTGTGTTCCCGTCCCAACTCCGTCTTCGCTCTTTTTCTTCCTTGCTCTTTATTGTTCGGAGTGGGTCCGGTGTTCGCTCCAGTCCCGCTTCCCTTGTTCTTATGTTATTCTTTGCTCTTTAGTTGGGATCAGATCCGGATCCGAAATAGAATTTCAAACTTTTTGAAGTTCCATTTCGATTTTGTCTCTGCTCCCATCTCCATTTGTCATTTCTGGTTTTGCCCCTGTGTTTGTTTTGCCTTTGTTCCTTGCGTTTGGTCATGGGGTGTTTTCTCCCCTTCTTTTTCCTCCTCCTCATCTTTTTCCTCGTTGTCTCTTTGTATGTTGTCGGAGGTGGAGTCGGGATGGAAACTAAACCTATAACTTGGAAAAGTTTTAGTGTCGGGTTTTATTCTGCTTCCGCCCCTATCGGGATCCACTCGGGATTAGTTTTCGTCTCGATCCCGCTTGCGTTTGTTTGTTTGTTGCTTGCATTTGGTCTCTTTTGTGGGGCTAGGTTTGAGAAGGATTTGGGATATGGAGTTGTTGCCAATTTTGGTTTCCTCATCTGGTTCTGACTCTGCCCCGCCCTACTACGAGTCCCCTAGTTTCTTTGATTTTCGCGGACGCGGAACCAGAATGGGGGTTGAACTTGGAAATATTGGTCACTTCCGGGTTTCGTTCCCGTCCCGACTTCGATTCCGATCACTTGGTTGATTGGTTGAGTTTTGGCTCTGCTTATTTGCTTTCTTGCAGGGTCGAAGCCGGAACGGTGCGATGAATTGAAAGTTAACGAATTGTCTTATGTTTAGTTCCTATCCTGACTCTAGTCCCAGTTCTAATTTCATTCTGGTTCCCATCCCACCGATATTAAAGGTAAGTGTTGTTCCTAGTTCTGATTTGGTCCCACCTCTGCCAGAGTTGAGTTTTTTCTAAATTTGAGAAATGGAAAGGTATGAAAGGTAAGACGAAGAATGATATTTTTCTATGCTTTTAGAGGACTAATGAGAGCATTGTTTTGCAGGGTTAAAGCATGTCAGGAACGTCAGATGCTGCTTCTCAAAGGGGTCAACTTACAGAAAGATCTAAACAGAGAGGAAGGAGCCGCGAGTCTCAATGACAGATGGGACGTCTACTGGAAAAAGTAGATCAATATTAATGACAATGCTTTAGAACATTCAAAGCAACTCTGCAAAGGAGTCTCGAGGTCAGGGATGAGGGCTGCGAGTTAATGATGGTGGTCGTAAACAATCTGGAGACCATGCCCAAGGGAGATCCTTCGCTGACATGGAAAGAGTATATGCATTTAATGCATGATTGACTTTGTTCCAAACTCTTCCAGGGCCGACGTATTCTGTAACCGACTTATTTTGTAAACCCTAAAACGGGGCCGACGCATTTTTGACACGTTTTGTATATATGACGTTTTCGCCTCTTTGTAGAGGGATGAATCTTTTTCTTCTTTATATTCTTCCTTTTGGTTATTATTATTAGATAAGTTAGGGTTAAGGAAGGTTAGCAAGCTAGGGTTTTGCAGGAAGTTAGACATTTTTAGTTCAATAGGAAGATGAGGTGATGTATCTTCCAGATTTTTTGAGTATAGATGGAGATAATTCGAAGACATGGGTTTTTTGTACACTGGTGATCTTGCCAGATTTGTAAATGTTGTTTATCTGTTTCACTAACAGTAGAAGCAACCAGATTTAAATCTACTTCATATTGTGCTCCAGAATGGTATTTATCTTGGGTTAATTATTTGATTTGGAAAGCTTTCAAGGAATGAAATTTTATCTTATGTTTTGTTTAAATGATGATTTGCAATCTACTATTAAAGTTTGCACTGTGAATGAATGAAACTTTGTATTAATTACAAGTTAACTTTATTCTGCAGTTTTAGTTTAGGAATTCCTTGGAAGGTAACAAGTTTGATTAGTTGGATAAATCAACATTCTTTTCAGTTTAAAAGATTTAATCTATCTTTTTCTGTTTCTTTAAAACCACCGATTAAAGTAGGTTTAAATATATGTTTGATCTTATAACAATCTAGAAGCTCAAAACCAGCAGGCCTCTTGAACATTACAACCATATTGACCACTTCATGAAACAGCAACGTTGTGAACCAACATCAAAGACCTTGGGAGGTGATCAGTTTGATTACTGATTGTCTTTTTCAGGAGAGGTGAGATATTTCACTTTTATCTTACCTACATGTTGTGGGTCAACTTGGCACCATCAACACTTAGTTGCCAAAGATGTATTAAATAAGTGTAGGCGACAGGAAGTTCAATTGCAACAGGAAGTTTAATTGTGACAGGAGGTTGGAGCGCAACAGGAAGATGAAGTGTGATAGGAAGTTGAAACATAACAGTGAAGAGATACAAAGAGAATGGAATGTGATTGGAAGTTCTACAGGATGAAGCACAACATAATTTGGAATGAAATATACGGTAGTTTTCCTGCAACCAAAACACACTCCTTACTCCTCAAACCATAATTATATTCCACAGAAAATTCATTGCAATTTCTTTAGTATCAAACTAATCACTCGACTTAATCTTAAACAGAAATCAAATTGATCATAGAGTATGCATTCAACAGAGATAGAATCTTCTAAGAAATACAAAATCTAAACTAACAAACCATAAAACAATCTCACCAAGCTTCCCGATAGGGGGCCCTTCCTCTAGTCCACATGATGAGCGTGCAAAAGCGTTTACACTACTTCAAGCCACAATCAACACATCATAATTTAATAATAACAATGATTGACAATTATGAAGGTTTTGTGTATATATTCTTATTAGTTTAACTTGAAACACACACATATATATAGGCGTAGATGTCCATCGATCACCGTAGAGTAAAAACGATAAAGAAAACACAGTTTTTTATGGCCGATGGCCACAAATTGAATGATTGTATCTTTTGGGTTGGCCGCAGGCCACAAACCCAAAATAGTTCAAAACAACAAGTTTGAAATAAGTAACCAAAAAAAAAATGGATGAACTTATTCACACACATCCCTCATTTCCCATCTTATGCCGCTTAGGACTTGTCGCTTACAAGATCGGTTTCCTTCTCCATATTTAGTTCTTGTAGCAAAACCATCCAAAATTTATTATTTCCTCAACAATTTTAGCATTTCGAAAGTATTCTCTTCTTTTTGAAAACATACCAAATATTCTTTATTTCCCTAACAATTAATGGCAAGGACTTAGGAGAAGGTTAAAATGGGAACAAAGTTAAAGGAAAAGGATATGGAAATTAAACACATTTGACACCCATCAATAAACTGAATACAAAGGCTCACTGCCTAAAAGAGGACTCACTGTCCAAGTACAAAGGCTCACTGCCTACAAAGGACTCACTTTCCAACAGGGAGGCTCACTGCCTACAGATACAAAAGAGAACAAAAGATCCACCACAACAATTAAAGCACATTCACAGGATTACAAAAACCTTTAGTTCACTGCCTTCAACACACTGAAAAACTGCTCTCACAACTCACTCACACACACTTCTGCTCTTATGATTTGTAGCACACATTCGTCACTTTGCATCACACTGTCATACAATTCTTCACAACTCGTCTTGCTTTTATACCATTCACAACCTTAGAGACATTTACCAAGGTCGACCACAATACATCGTTCAATAAATTCAAAATAGGTTGGCAACTCTAAATTCCTACGGTGGAAAGGAATAAGAGTGGACCAATAAAAACATAAGAATAATATTTTTGAATCTTCTACACAGTTCCTCAATTTAAATTTTATTCTTCGAATGAAGTGTAAACACTAGGTCGGCCAAACCTAATGAAAACACAAATTATCAATGATGCACACGCTTCCCAACAAGAAGATGACATGCGAACGATGCAACACGCTTTGTTATGCATGAGAATACATCTCAAAATCTTCCAGATACATCCGCATCAAAAACAACAAGCTTCAAACACTGAACTCATTTCACCAAACAATCTGGACTATGCAGACTCACACAAAAATGCTAAAACATGATTTCTGGATCACCAAATTCCAAACCTTTTAGCCAGAGCATAGGAAAGGCTTTCACAAGACATCTCCCAAATCCACACAATTTGAAACAAAACAGTGAAGAAATGCGGAGCAAACATATTTCTCCCAATCCACAAAACACTGACACTGCCGGTAGAACACATATACCGGTGGACACAACTTCTATGTACCATCTCATCAGAAATTGAAACTCAGACTATATCACCATCAGACCACCATCAACACGCCTTTAGATCCGCATAGGCATAGGATCAACATAGGAAAAATGCAGAGCACATACCAAAGCACACACTGAACACTTCCAACACTCTGACTTCTTTTCTTCATTAATTTTCTCAAAAGTACTTGGAAACTCATCAGACCAACTATTTGCAATGCCATAAAGATAGCTCCATGTACTCACAACATCTCAACAACATCTCAACCATACATGTACAATCTGCAACATACTGAACAACGTTGACATTAATGACAACACCACCAAACTAGCTCATATCTGCAACAAGCCCTTCTTTTGACCTCCACTTGTAGTGAGGTCATCCTCCAACTTGTGCTTCAGTGGAGGATGTAGAATCCCCATGAAAGAAGCAAAAGCCGAGGAGGAAGAATAAAAATTCGAAGTAGACACGTTGTTGTGTTTGGTATATCTACGGGCTAAGAGAACAGAGGGATGTCCAGGAGGGACATCAAGAGAGGGGGCTCCACAGAGGGAGCAATGAAAACTTGCACCCTTTTGGGGTGAGCATCATCAAGACCTACCAGAGAAGCCAAAAGTAGAATAGAGGCAATGGGAACTAAGGCAGACACAATAGAAGAAGATAAAACATCAAAAGAGGACACAAAAACAAGGGCCATTGGCACCCCCTCGTCTTTTGCAAGGCGACATGTTCGACGACCAGAGCCTTTCGCTTGCGCTTGGAAGATGTGGCTTGAGAAGAGATCAGAAGTTGCTGCTCAGCTGTAGGAGTATCCTTCACAACCATTTCCAGTGGAAGGATAGTTTCCTGGGTAGGAGCAGGAAGAGGAAGCATAGGAGCAGAAGCAACCAAAAGAAGAGAAATTAAAACATGCGCCTCGGCAGTGGGCCTCTTCTTGTTCTCTACCTTAGGGGTAGGTAGAGGAACAATAGGAGGCCGCAGAGGCCAAGACACAGAAGCCTCCCCACAAGGACCCTTTCCCTTGCCATAGACAATGGGTCTAGGAATCATGGGAAAAAACAAGAAGCTTGAAGACTTGACGCTTCGCTTTTTGCCATGTGAGCACCATCGCATTTTCCATGCGAGGCATGGGAGTGAGAGTCGAAGGTGCTACAACAGGATGAGAAGCAGAAGCAAGAGCATATGACATGAAAGGAGAAGGACCTTGAGCACATGAGCTAGCTTCTCCTTCCCTTTTTTCTAGGCAGAAGAAGTAGCTTGGTGTTGTGTAGTCATGGAAGCCTTCACAGAGATTGCATAAGGGGACGTCGGATAACTAGCCTTTGGCACTGAGCCCCCGGTCTTATATTTAATATAAGTTTTATATAACAAATCTCCCCTAGGAGGGAGAGGTCCAACTGGGGCAGGCTAGAAGTGATTCAGTGTGAAGCCCCCACGTGGCACTAGCGGTTTATAACCAGTGTCTTGCACCACATGCACAATGCCTTCATGAGGGAACTTTAAACATTTATGAACTATAAAGATGACGTTGTTCACAGAGGCTAGCCAGGGAATACTCAACCTAACTCAAAACATGTCAGACTGTAGAATGATAACAAATGAAACATCAATTTAGCCTTGGGTCCTACCAAGACTGACAAATAAATAGAGCCCACAAGGGCAATAGAGAGTCCATCATGTGTATAGAGAGTAGTCTCTAACTCTTTGTATTTCTCCTTGTGTAAGTTGTCTATAAACAGAGTCTCCTTCCGTTATCACATTAACCCAACTTGTCAAATCAACTAGGATGTCGTTTATGAAATTTCCATTGATCTGAGCAAGAATGTATAGCACGAAAGGCTCTTTATTAAGGGGCTCATCATGCGAGGTGAATGTTATGTTAGGTGTAGCACTCACATTTTTAGGAGGAGGGATATGCATGAACAAAACCATGTTCACATACTCTGATGGAACTAACTCAGATGATGTAGAAGATTATGTTACTAAATTTGTAGAATGAGAGGGAATTAGATCAGTGTAAATTTTCAATTCATTGTTAACCTTGGCCACTTACTTATTAAAATTTTATTTCTTCCCATCGAGACGGATAGTCCCATCATCGATGCAGTCCCGAATCTCATTATGCAAGCGCACACATCGCTCGGTGTCATGTTTGTGCACTCGGTGGAATTGACATAATTGTTGCTCGTCATACCACTTAGGATATGACTCAGTCAGAGGTCGAGGTTCTGGCAATGTCAAAACTTTATCTTTTAATAACTTCTTCAAAACAACAGTATAAGACTCAAATAATTTTGTGAAATGCCTATTGAGCCCTAGGCCCTTGTCTTTAGACGTAGAGACCACGTTTGCAATAGCTTTTTTTTGCCATAAATTGACATTACAGATCGGTTATCAGAACGGGAGTGCAAAGACAAACCCCCAAACTGTGCCACCATCTGTTGGTACTCACACAATGCGGCACACAAGTGTGCAAAAGAAGGATATTTCATTAAGGAAAACTTTTATTGCCATGAATTAACTATAAGTTGCCAAAGAAAACCTTCTGCACATCGGAGTCCGGTAAAGGATAAGAGATTTGTGAGAACAATGTTTGATATCAAGCGATAAAATCAGTCACCTTATCTTGGTCCCCTTGCTTACATTGGATGAGATCCGAAAAAGGTCACCTTTGGTCCAATGTTAGCTTGGAACTGCTAGAGGAACTGATTTACCAACTGATCAAACGAGAAGATAGAGTTATCTGGTAAGGAATAGTACCACTCAAGGACAGTGTCCTTAAGGGATCTAGGGAAGAGTTTAGCCATTAGAGCATCGTGATGGAAGAAATCAATGCACATAGCATTAAATGCTGAAACATGCATCTAAGGATCTCCACAACTATCATACTTTTCAAATTTCAAAATCTCCATCCATTGAGGGATAAGAGTGTTTAAAATAGCAATAGATAAAGGATTGTGTTGGAAGAAATGTTGAAAGATAGGTTGAGAGGTAAAACTGGATAGGTTCGCTAGCTGGTTTTGCATTTGACCCATGTTTTACAACAAGGAATTTAAGATAGGGTTAGAGGATGAAACATGACTAGTGGAACTTCCACCAGAACCACCAAAGCCACTAGCCCCCATACCAGTAGAGACCCCACCACTAGGACCAACATGGGCTCCAGGATTGTCATCGGGAACATTAGGACTGGAGGAGCTGAAACCCAAGGGTACCTTGTTTACTTTAATGATGGGGGTTTGTGCAAGGAATGAAAATGGTGTCAACACGAGGGCTAGTCTTGGCCATACATACTGACGCCTTAGGCATCGAGACTTCTATCTGTCTTTCAACAATCTCAGAGCCAAGGTCTTGAGCAATGCTCGACCTAGGATTGTATGACGAGACATGAGTATCCATTATGTCCGCAAGGCCCTGAAGAAATTTTAGACCTACCTGGTCCTTGTCCAACATAGTTCTCAAGTCATTAACAACCTTAGCAACCCTATCCATAGTCCTTTCTTTCTCCAAATACTTCCTGAACTCCAACAACTCTTCTATCTAGGGAAAGAAGTTGCTCTACGAGAACCTCAAGAGCATCGTCTTCCTCCACATATGAAGCAGAAGGAGAAGCAAGAGGGGTAGGAATATGAAGAGCTTCCCCAAAAGGGTTGGAGAAACTTGTATTTATTGCTAAAATCATTTCATCAAAGGTAGGATCGGTAGTGACCTTCTTAGAATCCATCTCTATATGTTGTATGCTCCTTCTAACAATGTGCTTGAAGGTTGTCGACTGAGTCATAAAGCTCATAAAGCTTCACAACACATAAGCCCACAACGTACCTAGGGTATGAGAGAGATATATGGCACTAAGAAATAAAAACAAGACTTTCACGTCAAGTTCACTAAAAATGTAGAGTAGGGGGATTCGTCACCCTTGAGGCTCTAGGTCACGAGAGAGCCCCAAGGAACGAATTTCCCTAAATTACCTTAGGTTGTTTGATGGATGTTTCAAAAATTAGGTGAGCTAGCCATAGAGGTTTTGGACTACAAACCAGACAACTCACTGTTTGAGGACAATAGCATGGGAACCAGACTCCAATGCAACACGTTGGTGTCTCAAGGAGGCGTTGGTGTCTTGTATGGATATAGGTATGATAAATAGCCAAAAAACACAAAGGGACTACTTACGACATGACTGTTGAGGTTTCGTAGTTTGACAAAGAAAATACAAAAAGCAAAATTATAACAAGAAGAATACTAGAAAGCTATTCTAGTATGAAAATGACAAAGAAAGAGTAGGAACAGATACCTTTCCACTCACGAAATCCAATCCTTAAACTATAACTCCAAATGGATGAACCAACACCTACACACAAAAAAAAAGAAAAATGTTGGGTTGTGTTTTGAGGTTTGCCTCAGTCAGACCCCCATTTTGGTGTTCCCACGTACTCAGATAGCCAGATATGCAACGAGATAGAGAAATCAATAAAGAAGAGAAAGGAAAGACACTATCAAATAGAGTGCAAAGACAACCTAAATGCTACTCTATAAGACATAATGATGCAAATAAATAAAAAGAGCAATATCATCTTTCCTTCTGTTAGTACTCAAGGCTAAGAGGAGAAAATGATGAGAGGCTATGTCTTTCCAAGAGGATGGAGCTTTGTAGACCCTGCAAAAACAATAATACTACAATAAGAAGGTGTTGTGGAGTCCAAGAAAGGAGCTTGCAACAACTAGAAGAATCAAGAGAGATCAAGAAGAGAGTGAGATTTTGTATGAAGGAATGAGAAATCTGCATGAAGGAGTGAAAGAATGAGTTTGAATGCTTGAAATGGAAGTAACTAGTCATTTTTCATCGATCAAGGGTTGACAAAAGACATTAGCTTTGCAACCAATGAGAAACGTAATGCCTTTGTAGATTCTAGGGGTAGGAATATTGTCAAGATGGAAGCATGGCATGCAGACGTCCATGTGGCTTGTACATGTTCCTAACAAAAATTCCTCCATTGATGCAAAAAAGATAAGGCCTCATGGAAGAAATGAGTTGACAGTGGCGGGCTTGCATCATTAGACTTATAATTTCTAAGGTAAGGGTAAATGAATGGGGAATTTGCATAGGGTGCAAATTCACACCATTACAGTTTCATTCTAAAATATCTCAACCAATTTCCTAAAATTGTGGAGATGTTTTGAGTTCATATTAATCTCAATCCTTGATCCTCCTTGATCTACTCTCATCCATTGATCTCAAGATCAATTCTCCACTATTGATCTAAATTTTGAAAATCTATAAAATAACCCTCTTCCCTCTGTTATCATCACCTAGAATCATTTGAGCTAATTCTTGTCATTTGAGCATTTGATAAATTTCATCATCTTATCTAGGCCATTTAAAGCTTTTACAATTATGGGAGCTAATGATTGATTAATCCAACACACCATCAACCAATTTCAAAATGGAATGTTAGGTTTACACAAGTTGTTTTCATGTTTTGAATTGGATTCTCATTGTTAATTGTTGATTTTACACTTGTTTGCATTCAATTTCATTTGTAAGTGGGATTCGATCATTCTTTTAAAATGGGTATTTATGAATTCTAACCCTAATTGAATAATTCATGCTTCATTTATATTTTCCACTAACCCCACTTCACAATAGGAACAAAAACTAGATACATAGATCACTCCAAAATGAAACCAAGGAAGAATTAGCACCAATAGTAGAAACCCCCCTAATACTGGCAAGGGAGAGCCATGATAGGTCCACTAAAATTACGTGTCACCAAGAAGTGCATGAATGAGAACCGAGAACATTTGAACATGCATAAAAGAGTACCTACAACTAAAAAAAGGTGTGTAGACAAGGCACACATGCATGAGGCAAAAATTCACTCAAATTCAATGTTATCATGGAAGGGACACTCATTTGAAAAAGGTGTGATGGAAAAACAAAAGGCCTACACAACCCCCTCATGATACTTTATAACATAGTGCGAGTACAAAAGGCACAACAAGATGTGTGAAATCCCCAAAAAGCATGTACAATAGTGACACTTTATCTCAATGTGTCTATAAAAGAGAAATTGCATGCAAAAGATGCTCAAAACACCCAAATAGGACAAAATATTGGAAATACATGTAGAATAGCAAAAATAAAGTTATCCCAAACAAACAAAAGGTTTCCAAGAGCTAAAACATGCAAGTAAATCACTAGAATGTGAAAACACAAAAAACTAAATAAAATATACCTACAGAAAAATCTAGAAAAAGTGCATGGATGGCTATGAAGAGCTCTGAAATACCTTTCCAAAGTTGCTAGAATCATGAAAAATGGATAAACTGGTCAAAATTTGTGAGCTTGAGAGTGAAAAAACACCTTTAACTTAAGATAGGCGATAAAATGTACTAGTAGAAAACTTGAAAAAAATTTAGCACCATTGGATGGCACTTGGAACTAACTTTTTGATGATAAATCCTTCGCCCAATTTCGATACCTGAGTGAAAAGTTACTGCAATTTTCCTAATATTACTAAAATTATAAATTTTTTTAGGGCCCCCTAGCTCTAGGCGTTGGTCACCCATGTGACTAGGGGTGGGCCAAAGGCATTGAGGGCAACAGTTTGCAGGAAATTATCTTGGTGGCTAGTGGCTAAGCCACTGTCATTGGCAATCACCGCAATAGGGGCCGCTCTGGGCAGCATGGTGACAGGTCGTTGGCTAAGCGTTGGTGAAGTGCTAAAGATAGCGTTGTGTGCCACCACTAGCATCTTTTTTAATATATATTTTTAAAAGTGTACAATACCAAAAAAATTGCCTCAAAAGCTCCCTACACCAAAACTAGGCAAATTTTATATCAAAATTCAACTATTCAGTCTCCTAAGCGCAATGGTGAGGTCTTTTTTATGCCAAATACACCAAAAAATTGCTCAATTCCAAAATTTACAAAAATATGAAGATTCCAAATTTGAAGCCCTTATAATCTTGGTTGAAGAACACCCTCAAAAATTGAGAAGGGGTTTGCTGAATCCACACCCTGATACCATGTTAGATTTGTGAAAAACACAAGATGCAAGATAAGAAAAAAAGAACACCTTCCTCGCATGAGAGTTGCAAACAAATATTTTCTATTTTCTCAACAAGAAATAAGTTATAAAATGAAAAGCTTGCATAAAGTTACAATGAAGGAGAGTGCTTTGCAAGAGAAAACCCTAAATGAGAAAGGGATTAGACCATGACAAGTGTTGTCATCCTATGTGATGAGATAAAATGATCTAATAATAGCTCACTCTAGTAAAAAAAATACTCCCAAGTTTAGCTTAAGTGCATGAAGTTAAATTAGCTTAATATTTAATTAAAGATTAATTAATTATTATTCAATACATGATTACTCTAACATGATGTACATTTGCATGAAGTTATTTATCATACATGAGATAGATTTCTTACTATAGTACTAAATGTTTTATTATCGCAAATAGTTAGGTGACAAATTAAGTATTGTTGCAATGCATATTTAGTGACACCAATCTTAATCTCAAATAACTATTAAAAGTCTTGGAACAAGCAAGCACTAGTGTAGAACAAAATCTACATTTCAATTCTTAAAAATGTGTCACTCTAACTAAGAGTTTCTTAATTACTACCATTGGTTACTTGGTTCAAGGTCTAAGTAATATATGAGAAGCCAAGTACAAACTTCTTGTGGATATTTCCCAACTTTAAGAAATTAATTTTTTGGGGGAAGGTATTTAACATAGGCCATTCTTGAATAATATAAACATTGACTATATGATATGCACTCCATGCATGCTAATGATATACATGATATGTACATCTCCTTTATGACAAAAATAAATTCCTACAAATTTATATATAATTTGCATTGCTGAAAGTGTTGAGTAGTTGTTGACTATGATGTGATGTTATTCCCATGTTTTGTTGAAGATGATCAAATTGTCAAGATAGAGAAAAAAAAATGCATGAAAGATGTGACATTATCCAAATTTATGTCATAAGAGTATTTTACAAATGAATCTCACCAATGCTCTCATCAAAATCAATTTGTCTAGCCTCCAAGAACACGAGTCTAACTCACTATTATTCAATTATTTAGGAAGTTAGTACACAAGTCTTTTAAGGAATATTAGCCTTAAAAATCCTCTCTTACACAAATAGAACCATTAAGTCCTATTGTGCCACTAGATAATGACAAATCGATTGCAAGTGTCATGATATTTTAATTTATCCAAAGGAACCTAATAGTAATTTAATTGAAGATCTATTTTAATGAAGAATTTGGCACCATGAAATTGGTCTAATAGGTATTTAATCCTTGAAAAGAGGTTGCAAAATGCCCATACATAATCCTTCTTTGGGGCCTACATAATTAGGTTGCTACAAGGTAAAAAGCTAGGTGAGTTTGTGAATATACCATTTTATCTCTTTATTTTATAAAATGAACATCGATATATGGTGAGGTAATAGAAAAAGGTAGTCCTAGAATCAAATCAATAATATACTTGACCACACACTACTTAAAAAAATTGATTAAAACATGGAAATATCTTTGTATTTCTCTAATACTCAATTCAAATGTTATTTTCCAATTGAAGAGTTCCAATGTTAACTTGTAATCTAAGGATGTATTTCTTATGTTGAAGTCTCACCATTGAGAATATAAAATTCCTTTAAAAAATTATCAATTTTTTCATCACTTGATAATTATAAGTGAAAGCTTTAAGACTCCTCTTAACATGTACTATTCATTCAATCTAACATTCTTTAAGTTTTGTTCTTTTATTAAATGGTATTAAAAATATATATATATATATAGTCGCTTTAGTAAAAGAAATGTATCTCTAATAGAACTAGATTGTAAACGAAAACATCTAAAAAATACTTGATTTAATATACTACATGACAATGAGGCAGTATATACTTATTTGAATCTATCTTGAACTATCTTATAGTGTATGGTTATGTAAGGAGATTATTGACAAGCTCAATATTCAAATCATTTGAGGAGAAACTGGATTAGTTGAGAGTGCTTTTGGATATAACTATGTGAGTTTTTAACATCAAAGTTTCAGACTGCATTTCATGATCTATTGTTAGGATCTAAATGAGAAATTGAATTTTAACTATGAGACATATTAATGGTCAATTGGCATCAATAGACTAATCTTTGTGTTTTTTGTAAATGTAAATTAAAAGCACTTGTTGGTGATTACCACCACGACACTTACAATCTATTTGCCATTATTTAGTGACACAATAGAATTCAATGCTTCTATTTGTGCAAGAAATTTTTTTTCAAACAAAATTTTCTTAAAAGATTTTATACACTCACTTCCCAAAAAAAAAAACCAAATAATAATAAATTAAACTTGTGTTCTTAAAAACTAGACCAATCAATTGATATTTAATGTTTACCAACATACAATCCCAATCTAGAACTTTAAGAACCCATAATCTCATTAACATGATAAGTATAGTTTAAAGGGGTTTTTCAAACGAGGGTTTACCTAATTTTTCGAACACATTACCTAATATTAAAAAGAGAAAAGAAATAGTGAGAAAAAAAAACGCCGCCTCGTTTACTCAAATCTCTCCGGCTTGTTATATGCTCGATAAGAAGGAAAAGGTCGAAAAAAAATGATCACATGAATACTGTGTAAAGGATATATTACGAATTGCCAACATCATACATTTATAATTCCCGTTTGATATATTAATCCCGAAGCAACAATCGACGGTGGAAATTGGTCCATCGGTAGCGCTGTGGCAAAGCAATCTGGCAATGAAGAGGAAGACGGGTTAAGTTTTTTCCCAATTGATCCATTAAAAGATCAGGGCGCAAGTTTTGGTCTACAGAGGGCAAAGAAGGGCGGGGGTAAAGACATGGCGGGGCGAGGCGTGGTGCGGCCCGTATGGCTGAAGCACGCGGAGGAAGCGAGGCTGAAAGAGGAGGAGCAGAAGGCCGCTGCAGCCAAAGCCGCCTTCGAAGCCACATTCCAATCCCAAAACGCGAGAAACACCAGCAATGGGAAAGAGGAGGAGGAGGAGGAAGAAGAGGTAGCGGCTTTCAAGCCCATCGGACCCGTCGACCCTGGAAAATGCACCGCTGCGGGCACGGGCGTCGGAGGCGGCGCCGCTGGCACTGTGGCATCGTTTGTTGTCATCACGAGGGATTCTGACGGGCGGCGGATTCCGCACGGGGGACAGACGATCAGGGTTCGAATCCGCGCGGCGGCGGCAGGGGGAGCCGAGCAGGAAGCCATGGTGAAGGATCACGCCGATGGCTCCTATACCGCCACGTACGCCGTCACCAAGCGCGGCGACTATACCGTCACCGTCGAGTGCAACGGTCGCCCGATTGCCGGCAGTCCCTTTCCGGTTTTCTTTAGCGGCGGCGGTAGTATTCCTGTGAGTACCCCAGGGTTTGTCAACGGGGTTTCCGGCCAGATGCAAACGTTTCCTAACATGGTTTCCGGGATGATGCCGGGGATTATTACCGGGGCCAACGGCGGGCTGGTTTTGCCGGGCCTCGGGGAGGTTTGCAGGGAGTATCTCGGCGGACGGTGTGCCAAGAGCGATTGTAAGCTGACTCATCCACAGCATCATCAGTTGATGGCTGCCCTGTCTGCAGGGGGCGCCATGGGAGCCCTTAGTCAGATGCCCATGGGACCTTCGGCTGCCGCAATGGCAGCGGCCCAGACTATTGTAGCTGCTCAAGCGCTTCAAGCTCATGTTGAATCTGCAGGTATTCACTATAACTTTTCGGCACTTGTATTCCAAGCCTTTCTAGGCGTATGAATGGTCAAGTTTTTGCCTTTCTTTTAGAAAAAGCTTCGTAGATATGTTTTCCTGTTCTCGGCAACAAACAGTTGGTCAAGATGTTTTCTTGATTCGATAAATTGTCTTGTGGGTGAATGAACTTAGGATTAGATGCCACAACCTAGGTCTAACCTTATGATTAGGTGACATAATGGATATGTATCCAGTGCCACGACGCCAACGTTTTTCTACGCTGAATCTAACCTTGCGGCAATCATTTGGGGGTGTATCACCACATCCAGCAAGCTGGATACTGAATATTGCCCAATTTCAAGCTATATCCTGTGATCCATTCCGAAAGGTTTGATCTTCTTACAACTCGAGTTCCTCCCATCTGACTACTTTATAACAGTTTTTCTTATCCTTATTTTAAAATGTTGTTTACATTGTACAATTAATAATTATAATTCAAGATGCTTGAAATTACAGTTAATAGAATATTGATCTCTACAATTAGGTTCGTAATGCTAAAGTCAATGGTTATCTCACACCCTTGATGATTAGGTTATGCGTACACTGGCTCAATTTGATTGATGTTCCCATTACTTTCTCCTACTTGTTTAGGGGATTTAATTCATAAAATTATCTTTTTATGAGCCTTTCAGGGGATATCCTATGATTTGTTAGATAAGCCACGGGATCGCTTGTTTCATTACATTCTTCGGCTGGACGATAAACTACTCCAGTGATACTTGTTTTGTCGATAAAATGATGCAAGTAGATGATGGAACAAAAGAAAGCCCCATGCCTCAGCTGAAGTATTTCGAAAAGAAACAACCTCCTTGAAGAAGTATTTTCTCTAGATATAAAAAGGTGTCATAAGCCAAAGCTCTCCAGACTACCTCAATAATTTTACACACATGATCTTAGTTAGCTGCAAGTGTGACCCACTTACAATTTTATTAGTCCAACATCAATTTAAATAAACATTTTTTTTCTTTTTCTCCAACTTGCACTTTATCAGCCTATGCAAAGTGTTTCAATAAAGTTCAATTTTTACAAGCTCTATGCAAGCCCTCACAATGCAGGTTTGAATATTTGTAAGACATTTCTAGATACTAGCTATAGTGATATGGTGGTATTGTTTCATTATCAGGTTTAAAGAGTCATGGTGACAGTAGTGCCTCATCAAAGGAAACAGATAACCATGATGTATTATCAAGAACAGTTCAAGTTAGCAACTTCAGTCCCTTGCTTACATCAGAGCAATTGCGTCAGCTTTTTAGTTACTGTGGAACTGTTATTGACTTCAGGATGGTTGATTCGAAGCAATTGCTATACGTGGAATATCCAAAGCCGGAAGAAGCCAAAGCTGCATTGTCATTAAACAATATGGAGGTTGGTGGGCGGCCTTTGAATGTTGAGATGGCAAAGTCAGTGCCTCCAAAAATCAATGTAAGTTCAAGTTCTAGTCAATCAACTGCTTTGCCAATGATGATGCAACAAGCAGTGGCAATGCAGCAATTACAGTTTCAGCAAGCACTGATGATGCAACAGGCAATGGCCTCTCAGCAGGCTGCTAGCAGAGCAGCAACATTAAAGTCTGCTGCTGAGGCTGCTGCTGTGCGGGCTGCAGAAATTAGCAAAACGCTTAAAGGAGATGGTGATAGCAAGGAGGAGAAAGAGCTAAATGAAACAAGACGGTAGGTCTTTGTATTGCCTTGTGTTGTTTTGCAGTGAATCTCAGTCTTCTTAATACAATCCAGTTACTGACTATAAAAGTATGCTTTTCAGGTCAAGATCTAGATCAAGGTCACCAGTTAGATCTCACCGCAAGCGTCGTGGACGGTCACGCTCCTTATCTCCTATTCGATATCGTCGAGATCGACGACAGAGGTCAAGATCAAGAGATCATCATCATCACGGAAGCCCTAATAGAGATCGAAACAATTATCACAAAGATAATCGAGATGGATACCGTGCATATAATGCTATTCGAGAACGGGAAAGAGAGAGAGATCGTTTCTCTCGAAGTTTGAGGAAGGGCAGAAGCAGGAGCAGGAGTCGAAGCAGGCCAAGAATTTCATCTCGAGCTCACTCTAGATCACCTAAATATCGAAAGGAAGGGCATACTTCACGAGAGGTGAAGAGGGAAGACCAAAGACATGGTCGACATCGTAGGGGCTCAAGAGAAGGCAGTTTTGACAATGATTTGCAGGTATCTCAAGGAGAGAGGAGACAGAAAGTCAAGGGACATGAGTCTGTCAAAAAAGATGCATGTGATGTCAAGGAAGACAAGGATAAAAGGAAAACCTCACACGGAGTTAAAAGAGAAGACCGCAAATCTATTCGCCATTCTAGGCACTCAAAGTCTCCATCAAAGGATTCAAGAGAAGGCAGTTTGGAAAAGGAAAGGGATGCATTTGAAGAAGTAAAAAGGGAAGACCAGAAATCTGCACAGCTTTATAAGCATTCAAAGTCTGTATTAAAGGATTCCAAAGAGGACAATTTGGAGAATGATATGATCATCTCCCCCATAGAGAAAACGGTATCAAAAGATTCAAGAGAAGGCAGTCAAGAGAAGGATTTAAGCATCTCTCCAGCTAAGAAAAGAGAGAGATATCAAGAAGGGAAAGAAGAATACTTTGAAACTTCACATACTTGGCATTCTAAATCCACATCAAAGGATTCAAAACGAGAGATGAGAGATACAACTCCAGAAGTGAAAAAGGAAAACCACAAATCTGCCCATTATTCTAGGCATTCAGAATTTGAATCAAAAGATTCAAGGGACTTGGAGAAGCATTTATGCATATCTCCTGCAGCGTTGAGAGGAACATTGCCAGAAGTGAAAGGGAGAGACAACAAATCTTCACATCATTCCAGCCGTTCAGAATCCAAATTAAAGGATTTAATGAAAGATGGCTTGGAGAAGGATTTGAGCAGATCTCCTGGAGGGCGGAGAGGCACATTGTCAGAAGTGAAAGGTGAAGACCATAAATCTGCCCGCTATTCTATGCACTCAGAATTCAAAGCAAATGATTCAAGGGAAGACAGTTGCGAGAAGGATCTGAGTGTATCTCCTGGACTGTCGAGAGACGCATTGCGTGGACTGAAAGGGAAAGAATATAAATCTGCTCACCATTCTATGCATTCAGAATGCAAATCAAAGGATTCAAAGGAAGACAGCATGGAAAAGGATTTGAGCATGTCTCCAGCAGGTTGGAGAGACACTTTGCAAGGACTGGAAGGTGAAGACCACAAATCTGCTATTCATTCTGTTTATTCAGGATCCAAATTAAAGGATCCGAGGGAAGGCAGCTTTGAGATGGATTTCAACATATCTCCTGCAGGGCAGAGAGATACACTGCCAGAAGGGAAAGGAGAAGACCATAGATCTTTCTCCCATTCCATGAGTCCAGAATCCCAATCAAAAGGTTATAGAGAAAGGAGTCTTGATGATGGTTTGAGTCTGTCACCATTGAAGAGGACAGCAGAGAGGAGTAAGAAAGTAGACAAAAGGGGTGCGATCAGATTAGACACAAGTGATGTTAAGGAATATGAAGATAGAGGAAGTGTGGCTTTATCTGAGCAGTCCTATCCTGAAGAGGCAATGAACAAATACAGTGCTCATGAGATTATTGTGGGAGAAATCTGGGAAGATAAATGTCATGATGTTGTCACTAAGATGGAAAGTCTCACGGGAGACAAGAGAATAATGGAGGATGTGATGAATGATGATAGTATTCAGGAGGACAAACATGTGAGTAAGTACTCAGAGGGAGGTTTGAAAACTGAGGATAATGATAGACCTGAACAGATAAGTGATTTGAAGGAAGAATGCAGGGAAACTAATGATGACAGAGGAAGACATAAAGAAAGGAGGCACCGAAGAAATGAAAATAATGGCAGTAGTGAAGTAAAAATAAGAGAAACATGGCGAGATGATGATGTAGATGAACTAGAAGCAAGTATGCTGCACAAAAAGCAAAAGAAGTTAGATGATAATGAAGAGGACTTGAAACAAAGGAAGCGTCATAAAAGAGAGAAGGATGTCAGTGATAAGAAGAAAAGGAGACGGCATAAAAATAGACACAGCAAAGAGGATGACAGTGACAAAAATGACCATAGGAGGAAAAAGCACAAGCATCAGCAGTCAGCCTCTTATTCATCAGGAAGTTCACCATTAGATGATAGTGAGAGCAGTGATAAAAAGAAGAAAAAACACAGAAGGCGAAGACCTATATCTTATTCACCACTAAGTTCGCCTTTGGTTGATATTGACAATTATGACAATTATAAGGGCTTGGGTCAGCATGAGCAGAAACACAAAGGTGGTTCTAATTCTGTGTCATGCAGTCAAGATTTACAAGACTGAAAGCTATTTGAGCCAGGAATGATTGTTATGTACAGATTAACCCTTTGCTAATATTTCTTATGCATCGACAATTGGTGCTATAGCCTAACCAGTCATCTGGATGACTTTGTCTGGACTGCTCCTATGCAGGTGTTCTTCTGGTGTGATTGATGAACAAGGATATAGGAGGTTTGTTCTCCAAGTATTGATGTGTGAAGGACCTTTATATGACATTGTTTTGGCTTGTGGCTGAGTATGCAAAACAAGCATACAATTTCCTTGCAGGTTGGAATTTGGATTGTGGGGGACGATTGCCGACCAACTTGCAACTGATTCTCTCGTATATCATCTATAGGTAGCCATACTGGCCAATTCCCTGCATTTTGGATGTGCTATAATTTTGTATAACATCTTGGCGAATAAACTATATATTCAAACGTTGATGCCATTAATTGCCTATGTCAATTTATGCTTACTAGTTGATGAATTATTTATATATTCTCAAATTATCAACATCTTTATATGCATGTATATGCTTTTTCTTTTTAACTAGGGAATAGAAGGTGTGGTAGAAAAGGTTATAATGTGTAAAGGAGATGCAGATATTGTGCATTGAAGTTCACATCATTTATGATAGATTGTTTATATTAGAAAGGATTTCCCCTTGTTTTTTAACTTTTGTTTCATCAGTTTAAGAAAGAGTCAAGTAAAGCTTATATAACATGTATTCAGTATTTGTACATGCCAATACCAGAGTGTTTCTCTTCAAATGTTTGCTTTGTAATTTAACTTTGCTGTATATGTCTCAAATGGTATAAACTTCTACGAAATTACTAGTAACACCTCTGTTCTCTATATTGCTGGAGTCCTATGGTGTGGAAGGCTGTCTTATTTCTGACTTTTACCAAAGGTTGGGTGCTATCTTCTTGGGTTGGAGCGTGTATTGCATCCCCAAAATGCATTTTTGGGATGCTTGGTTCAGTGCACTTACAAGGTGTGAGAGTGCATGCTGATGTCAATGGACAGTTCACAAAACTGAGCACCTACCCAACTGCACCCTGTCTGATTCTACCTTCGATTCCTGTGGTATTTGTCAAACTTGCATTCTTTATGCCACCCAATTTAGAAGCAGATTCATTTTTGCTGAATAGCTAGACAACTGCTTTAGCTGTTTTTCTCTTTTCGTTGTCTGGCTACCATGCCTTGGACCAGTGTTAAAGAGGAACCAAAATGATCAACTATCATCATCCAGTGTGTTGGCATTCTAAAATTAAAAGAAGAAAAGTATATCTTTGAAAGTTAAACCTAACTTCAAAGCTAATCCTTGAAAGTCTGTTCTCAATTTTTTTATGTGAGCATTTCACAGCCTAAAAAATTTCAAAAATATGAGATGATTTCCTGTTAAATGCTTGTGAAAAATGTGTCACATTGACTGTTTTTAGTTTGGTATGGTTCATGATGTTCTGTAAACGTATATATTTCCTTAATAAAATTTCTTTCTTTGTGATGATTCTGTTTTCTGAATTTTTGCCCCTCTTGCCATTTTTGGATTTTCTGACTGTGTTACAAAGCTTCCATTTTAAAATATTAATAATTATTGTGTTTAGTTGACTATAACATTACATACATCATTTGTTGTCTTGAACAATTACTTCCATCTTTTCCTATCACTGATTGGTTGTTGAGGTAATTAAACATCAAATTGTCATTTTTCATATTTTTTTTGTTCAGAGTATTTTAAATCATAGTCTAGTGAGTTGTGAAATTTTCTTGAGTCTGTCATTTGTTGGAATGGTCAAAATGGGTATATGGTTAACAGGAATCATGTTTCTTGGGGTTTGGGCTGCTGGGGTTTATGGGTGGGGGAACTTGGGGGCTTTTCTCTAGGATGTTGCGCTGGAGCAGGATGGAGCGGGAGGGCCATTGCCATTTGTACACCGGGTAAGTTTTCTATTTGTGCAATGTCACAATCTATAACAACAAAGCATGCTGTCAATCATCCAAAGATTTGCTAGTTTTCTCTTTTCACTTTTTCTGTGTAGGAGATCATATAAGTTTTTTTCGTTTAAGTTCTGCTGTAATTAACAATGTGATTGATTCTAAAGCAATAATTTGTTTACGTTAGGATGTTTCTTGATATATTTACCATTTTGTTGACCAGTTCATTGTATGTCCAGCATCAGAGAATATCAGGTATGATTCTCTTTGCTACCATTTTTTTGAAGGATATTCTTTTGATCTTATCCTATTAGGGTAGTGCTTCTCAAAGGTCTTGAACCTCTTGTAAGAGTATTGGGGCATGTATTGTATAGTCAATTTAAGAATTCTTTTTGGCCTTGAACTTGCCATATTGACTCTATTTAGCTATATTGTGTGTGTCCTTGTAGTATAAAGTAGATGGATGCAATTCATAATTTTGTGCCATTTTTTTTTTGGTTTGAATGCATAACTAGTGCTCTACATTAGTAAAAATGAGAATACAAGAATGTGGTGGATCATGAAAGAGGGAAAATATGAGTGCCACATGGGTTTGCATCCTCCCGTCCTTTGGGGCTGTCCCAGATGTTTCTGGGAATGGTAACGTGAATGGGACATCCCCATGTGTCCTCTTTTCAGCATTTTTCTGTCTCTTAGTCAGATTGGAATTTTATTGGCATCCATATGCCACTCTGCTGTAGATATCCCAATGTGCCCCATGTGAATAGTGTTTAGAAAAAGGAAAAACTCATATTTGTAAAATTAAATATGGGGATATTTTCAAATAGATTCATGATCGTAGAAAATAATAATAACAATGAGACCTTCATGATCAATTTTCTTTTTTCTCATAAAATGTGTAACTCTCAGTTCTTGATTTCGGTTTTTTAATTGTCAATGTTGAATGTTTATTGGTATATGCCATATATGTACAATTGGTATTTGAAGTTAAGTTCTTTAGAATGTTTAATGATTTTTTAAGTTTAACAGTTTAATTATACTATGTAATAGCTCTAAAACTTGTTTTTTTTTTTGTATTTATCTATTCATACACACACATATATGTATGTCCTGAGTTGGCCTGATTGTGAATGCATCCATAGTCTATACCAGATTTCACAAGTTTGAGTCCAAAAAGAGGTGGGGTTTACAGTTTGATGAACAATTTATAAGATACGGAAAAACATCCCCTCCTGCGCCCCCCCCCCAACCTCCCCACTCAGGCCTGATTGTGAATGCATCCATAGTCTATACCAGATTTCACAAGTTTGAGTCCAAAAGGAGGTGGGGTTTACAGTTTGATGAACAATTTATAAGATACGGAAAAACAACCCCCCCCCCCCCCCTCAGTGCTTGCACAAGGGTCGTCCCATTCACCAAATTGGTTTCTTACTTGACAATGAATTATGAACTTAAAGCTCCATTCAACTTTACCTTTGTGTGTTTGTAGAGGAACAGTAACACACACACACACACATGTGTGTGTGTGTGTGTGTGACTATTCCTCTATCATCCCCAAATTCCAAGAAAGTTTTTGGGGTTCTGAAAATGTGTTACTTTGTCCTGTAGTGTTGGAGAAATGTAGGGAAAAGTGGAGAAAAGATGCAGAGACTCTGATGTACAGACAGAAGGGGCATTCATTACTTATTGGTTCTTTTTCAGTTACTGTATAGAAATTGTAGGCATAGTAGCATTAAATTTACAGTGCAAACTGAAAGTGTAAATGAATTCATTTACACAGGTTTAAATGAAAAAATAATAAACCAGATTCTTTTTTCAAAAACATGAAAAATAGGAAAAAAAATGTGAAAAAACGCTGGTTTGACTGGTGCTGGTTTGACCTGGCATGGCTCAGGTGCCAGGTGCCAATGAAATGCATTTATTCCCGTTTTTTGCTTCTATGGCTGTGGGGGTACAATTATAAAAGGTCAAGCTTAAACAAGATGTAACTAGGTTGATGAGGCATTGAAATTGCAGTACTGCTTCCATAGAATACTACTAATGTCAAGGCTAAACAAGATGTAACTAGGTTGACCTAGATGGCATGTGCTTTGCATAGAATAATAGTACCATTTCCCACTGAAGACATAGAGCATGATAAGCCGATACAGTATGGATTGGTTATCCAACCTACCCAATATTTCCATGTCACATTTTGTTCATCTGACAAGACAAGCCACAAATGAACCTCTCTTTTTAACTGTATGTTTGTTCCTTTTCCTGAATAATATTATTGATCTCATTATGAATTGAATACTTTGGAAGAGAAAGTCTTTTAATGAATTGGAGTTTGTTGAATAGAATGTAACCTGGAGCTTGGAATAAAATAAGGACATGAGAACAAGAGGAGAAAATGCTTTCCATTAATTCAGTGGTCTCAGAATCTTTCTTTGCATTTAAATAATTGAATTGTGTCTTTTTTAATCTTTCTCTGGATATGCACAGAGCTTATGTCCTTGGTGTTATAATTTTTAGTGCTAACTCCATCCTGGAAATCGCCTGTTCTAGATTTGATAAGTAGGAGGTATTTTGCCTGTTCTAGATTTTGCATTACTTGTTCTGTTTGGGGAAGCATTTATGGGATAACTTCCATGCGACCGATAGGAACATGCTTATAGTCTGGTAGAGGTTTTTAGAATCTGCTGCATAACTACTTTCTCATATTGGTTAGCTGTCAACCTACTATAATATTTTTTTAAGGATTGATAAATAAAGGTTTAACACTTACCAATCAATCAACTGGATAATAATTAAATTATAGCTGAGTTGCATGGAAACAGATATGGTAGTGGATACAGAGACAGTATCAGACATGAAGATGGTGAACCGTGAATTCACTTTATTCTTAATCTGATACCGTAGAACTTTTTAAGAAAATAACAGATAACTTGTCAAGAAAAAGAATCCTAAAACCCCTAAAAAGCTCTAAAAGGGGGATAAATTGTCATTGCAAATCCGAAATAAAGCCTAACATTTTCAAATCTGAAACTTTGATAACACTAAAATGGACCAAACTAAAATCTAATAACTACTGAACATGCATCGTCCAAAGAAAATCATCAATTAGAAATTCTGGATTCAGAGTAAAATACTTAAATCTGTTCTCATATCATCAGGTATGCAGAACAACTGAAGATTGTTATTTGTGAATTACTTCCAATTGTGAAGATAAGTCAATTTGAAATGTTTTTTAAGTGCTGGTCTAGCCTTCTCACACCATTTTGCAGTCAAGGAAAGCCTATCCTATCTATTTTGAATATTCCTCTAAATTAATGATTAATCTTTAGTATTTTTATAATTTCTTTTGCTTTATCCCTGTAAAGCAATCTTTGGCCTTTGTCGTCTATTTTCTAGGATAGGATTATCTTTATCCTCTTCCTATTTTCTTAGAATAAACTTGTGCCTTGTTCTTATCAGATCCTTCTAGAATAAGCTAAGTCCTTTTAGGCTAAAGAGTTGTTCTAGTGAAAGCCATCAGGCCTGTTAGAACCCATCAAGTAGCTCTCATGTATTTTTTGCATTAGTTTATTGCATTGGCTGATTATTATTCTTTTTAATATTGTATAAAAAGTTAAAAACTAAAAATCACATTATGAAAGAAACATTGGATTGATGGGTTGCCCACCTCTTACTACCCCAGATGAAATAACATGTCTGATTGTGCCTTAAAATCAATTCTATAAGATATTTAGCTCAAACAGAAGCATCTAGGTCATGTAACAAATGAAATATATGTTACAAATTGAACAGGCCTAGTTACTGTTGCCTAATATTACACAACTTACAATCCAAACTGATATTCGTGATGTCCTTTTGTCTGCAGCACTGAACATAAAGTATTAGAAAGAATGGTTCTAGCTAGCTAGTGTTTACTTGGAATGCTTTTAAGTAAAGTGGGTCACCTTAGAACTTTATGTTTAAAAGGATGCTTAGGATACTACTACAAGAAATACAATAGATCCACAGAAATAAAGCTAAGTTACTGGTACGCCCAGAATTGGCCTTGGGTATGAAACGAAACGGTACAGATACGTGGTACGGTACAAAAACGGCCAGGAAATGGTTTTCAGACTGTGGATACGGGCAGGGAACGAAATGCTACCTGTGGGTACAAAAAGTTCGTTTCCAGTTCGAACCTGGACAGAATCCATGTCAACTTTTTTGGATATTATCTGATTTTTTCCCATCAATGGCTGTAAATTGTGATTTTTTTTTCTCATTTCAACTTTGCTCACATTTTTCTCCAACAAAACAGATTGTTTTTTAGGGTTTCTCAAGTGCCGAATGTTTTTGATATCTTTAGGATGGCTGAGATATTTGATGAAGAGCAGCTGAATCAAATTAGGCATGAGTAAAATGTTGGAGATTCAACATCAGAAACTGTATTATATTCCTCTATGGGATTGTTTTGTGCTCTTTGTAAACTTTGCATCTTGTGTTATGGTGATGTTAAGGGCAGCTCTGTTTATTCATTGCTTTGTTAGAATTTATAATTGGGACTTGGAAGATATCACTGTTTGGGAGGACATATGACCATAGTCCATTTGACTTCCCTAAACTTTTGAGTGCAGATTCTGATGTTCTTAGTGGAAGTAAGGCGTGAACTATGCCAGTATCCTTGCACATCTTTTCAGAAAGATGTTCTGATGGTGGTACTAGTAATATATAATGTTCTAAGCACCATAGAAACCAGATCTCTGTTGTAAGTGATGGTTTAGGATATTGAGATGGCATTGTGTTTGGTCTTCATGAGAAACAGGTTGCCTTGCTATTTCTCCTTTCTACTGATTCACAACATTGAACCATAGCATGAGGATTGAGTAAAAATGTACTGGCTTTACATCAGATATTTTTATATATTTACTAATTATTATATTGAACCATAGTGAATGAATACAGATATGTATATATTTCTGATTTTTGTTTGTTTTTGTATTAATGTACCCAAAACGAACCCAACACCAAAATCCGGAATCTCGTACCCGAACCCGAACCCGAACCCAAAAACGAACCGGTAACTTAGAACTTTATACTCTACAGTTTATACCAATTTTATGTTTCTATTCCATGTTGAACTAGTTGGGTGATGTATGCCCTTCTCATCTTTCTGGCTCCATTCCATAATGTTGAAGTTTCCTGTAGACCTTCACTTCTAATGAAGTGTCTATTCCCACAATTGTATTCTATTCTAAAGTATCTGGCATCTGGCAAACAACTATTTATGCACCAGGTATCTCAATTATGCTCCTTAACAAATGTTGGAGTTAATCCAGGAGCCGTTCCTTAGGATGCTCTTTTTGCTCCAAGACATCAGGTGTCTGCTGATTTGCATGTAAGATGCACATTTCACATTCTGAGATGGCATTTTAATTTCAATGCTTTAAAAGGGAATACGAATTCCCAGATGCTTCAAAAGAACTGGTTAATGAATATCACAATAGTTTTAGTTTAAGTCACCAAATTGAAATTGAGGATGGATACTGGTATGTGGGTATAGTGATATTTTTTGTGGAGCTGGGTATGTCCATACAAAAAGCATATAAATATCATAAATAAGTACATATTTGCAGCCTATGAACAGGATTTAAGTACAGAATACGATATCATGCATATGCGAAATCAAACTATCATAAGTACATATTTGCAGCCCATGAACAGGATTTAAGTACAGTATACGAATATCATGCATATGCCAAATCAAACTATCATAAATATTACAAATATGAACTACAGTATACTAATGTATTTAAGATTAGATATCTATACATAAAACTGAAATGTTATAATATAAATAGATCATAAATATCTCTACATAAAGCTATAGTAGAACATATATGATAATATATATAGAGCTAAGATGTTATAATTTAATAATATATATAAATTATAAATATCTATACACGAAGAGAAAGTAGAACATATATGATAATATATATGTAGTGCTAAAATGTTATAGGGCATTGCAATATATAGATAAAGTGATAGTTGTAAAAATATGAAAAATTACATTATACTTCGAAACCCTAAAACAAACAATTCATAAGGAAGCACATAAGGCTATGTTTGGTTTGAGCTGCAGATAATTCAAATCTAAAGGCTATTAATAAATTATTGCAATTCCAGTAGTGGGAAAGTCAAGCAGCAGATGGAGATATGTGTGGTTCGAGCAGCAGTTAGATTGGATGCAGAAAATGTTCCCTGATTGCTGTGACTCCTTTCCTGGTTGCTGTTTTCTGTGGTTCCTTTACTGATTGCTGTTGGCTGTGAATCAAATGAAACGTGCTGAAAATGTTAAAGGACTGTTGTTTAGGTTTTAGAGTGCATATTTTAGAGTAAAGAAGTCAAACAAAATGTGTTGAAAATTTTGCCTGCCATTGGAATTGCTGCGGAAATGCCATGGAAATACCTCATCCAACCTGGAATTGGCCGGGTAATGCGTCAATGCCAATGAATGATTCCAACCCCTCAAAAATGTACCCTGGTCAATTCTACAAGTGTTTTGCACCTGAATCTGAATCTGAAACAAATCAAAGCCAGGTACACATGGTTTTTCTGCCAATTTGGTCGCATAGTTTTTAAGATGTACCTCTTCATGGATGTGCACTGGTTAAGGATTAGGTTCTAGTTGTCCAGCTGGAGAAGTCACTTGTTGCATTCTAACTTGTTGCTGAGAATGTGTTTCTTTCCTCAATCTGTACAAATGACTCACTGAAAAGACCACCTTGTTGCATTCTACCTTGTTTGGAAGACGAGTCTCTTTGCTATCCTGCACAAATGATCCACTAGGAAGGCTATTGTTCACAGATGTTTAGGAGGGTTTGAGTTCCTTATTCTCTTGAACACAAGGCTAATTGTGAGATCCGGCTTTTATCCCAGAAGAGCTGTCTGAATGAAATCTAGCAGGAAGATTTTAGCGACCCAGTCTCATGTACTTCTGTTAGTATTCTGTTTGCTTCTTCTCTGTGCTTCTGTCACAAATTATCATACTCTCTGTTTTGTCTTGTTTTCTTGCAACCTTTGCATTACATTTGCCCTTTTTGTCAGCTACCTGATCTAATCCTCAATCTGATCATTCATTATTTTATTGATGAAGCAATGGACAGTTAAATAATTAGAAGTTAACTTTTTGTGAATTATTGATGGCAATTCTGAAGATAAATCAGCCTCCTAACACCTTTGCTAAAAAATGAAAAGTTATTGCAAATCAACCTCCATGATGTGTTTGATGAAAACTTCTGTACAGGTATCAAAATTCACAAAGGATAACAATTTTAAGACAGTTGGGGTTCAAACAAAAACCCTGTTGAGGCTGAGCGTATGCCATACTCCACGGGTGACAACTGTCTTGGTTGAAATTAACTTGGATGTACCTTCAACCCGACATTTTCCAACAGAATGACATTTATTAACAGCTCTTCTAAGAAAGAGGAACATTATCATTCACCACAATAACTTTTCTAAAGTGCCTATCATATTTTTGGAGAACAGATATAGGGCCAAATAAATCTTCATTTATCTGTTCTGTGACAAATTGCTCAATAGAAATTGGAGCCTCCAATAAATTAACATACGGAGGGGGAGTTGCCTCTGTTGGCTCCAATCACCTGCCTTCATAAAATATTCCTTGAAAAGACAATTATATTCTAATGTATTGTGAGTTGCATTTGGAAGCCCATAACCACCAAGCAGTGTGTTTTTGAGTGTTTGGTTCGTTGTGGGTTATACTTTAAATCAGCCCCTCTGCCATAGTCGTTCTAGTTATGCTCCTAGGATCTCTGAGCATTGTTATCTGCAATTGGTTTAATTCCATAAAAAATACTCTTATGCAGATGTATGTAATGTGAGTTTGTTTGTTTATCGACTTGTTCAAATTTCAAAATTGAGTGGTCTTAAGTAAAGATTTCGAACTCTAGTCCAAGTACAACTGAGCCTTATTCTCATTTATTTTATTCTTCTACACAATTCTGTTCTTGCTCGAATTTTGCCATGCTGTCTGGGAATTATATGCGAAGGAATCCTTACGCCATGCCTTAATTCGAAGACTTTTCTTGTTTGCCAATGGAACACAATATATTTGTTATTAAAAAAGAAGCAAAGAAGTTGAATTATACGCTTTTAATTCAAAGGCTTTTCTGGGTTGCCAATGGAACACAATATACTTGTTATTAAAAAAGAAGCAAAGAAGTTGAATTATACGTGATCAATGGGATACAAATATCGCATGACTATTTTAATTTAATGGAATTAATTTGTGAATAGTAATTGATGGCTTTCCAATTGTAATGGTGAAATTTACATAACCATGCCAATTTCCATTTAGTTTTGTGCCCATTGTGAGGACGTAATGTAATTATATGCACCAAATTGTGCAATATTGTGAAGTTGGGCTCATTCCCTTGTGCCATTAGTCATCTACATTCACATGCATTCTCATACATTCAATCTTATCCATAGACAACACCTCTTTTGATACATTCACTTGATTTTCCAGCTTGGTTCTATCATCGTTTTGCCTTGGGTTATGCCACACTTATGGGTTGGGTCTCACCCTTGAAATTTTGAAGTTGAAAATTAAAATTGGTTCTATTGCCCATTTCACTAGTTCGTATTAGCCAGATAAACAGACAATTGTGTGACTTGTTATGTTTTAATATTTAAACATTCAATTGCATTTGTTTATCAGCATTAGAAAACATTGAATATCATTCACAATTTAAAGAAAGAGATAAATAGGAACACTAAAATGGATTAGAATTTACAAAATCATCCTAGAAACATCTACATGTTTGAAGATTGCTGATCTTGATTATTGGAATCATTGTAAAGTTGATCTTTTTTAGGGTTTGACCTAGGATAACTTGTTCTTGAGCAATTAAACAACGCTTTGAAGGTCTTCATAAATATTGATAGTTATTCATAAGTATTGATGTATTGTAGAACACAACAGATTTGGTGATACATAGATTAGGATTGTGCATTGTGTTAGATCACTTCTATGGGTAGAGATAAGGTTTGCTAATGCAAAAGTGACCAAGTCCTAGGACAAACATTCCTTTGAGCAAACATTTTGTTTAAGATCAAAGGTAGAATATCAAGCTTGAGACATCTTGAGTTGAACATCTATAATAGATTCATGTGTCATCTTCATATCTAAAGCTAAGTACCATTAATCTTTTATGCATTTAATGTTTGTAATTAGCATTTAATGTTCCGACTTCTTGGTATCTATGCATGTAGCTTTGTTATCTAGATTATTCCATGTATATATTGCTTATATTAATTAGTTAATTTAGATAACACATTTATTTTAGGGAAAGTTTATTTATTTATAAATATTTTTGGTGAATTGTTTGTCTTACATGACCTAGTTCTACTCTTGAGGTGTCTCACATACAGTAGGGTTTTCTTCTATGTTTTTCATTTTATTTCTAGATTTGAACTCTTTTTAGTCTTGTGTTTCGTTTGTATATCCTTATTGTGGGGCTTCTTCTTGGGCTTGCGCTTATTTGCTTTGGTATCTAGGGTTTACGTTTTGCACTTGGTGTAGATGTGATTTAGATTTAGATTTTAATTTATAACAAATTGCACCTTATTTTCATATAATATTTTTACATATATTAGGGCTTTGTGCTCGTGGCAATTTTATAAACCCTACACGACTCATCCTTGATGGATCCTTATCTTTACACTATTGATTTGCATGGCCCTCTATCCTTGGCATCTATTCATGCTTCCATTATTGATTATGATATGATTTTGCTCTTTGTTAAAAACAAAAAAGGAGGCGACCTTGTCCTTGAAGGCACTATATCAACATATATGCACCATGTGTTATATACACTATCAATAGTGACAATAATACACATGATTCTAATTGTATAACCAACTTTGAGCATCTTTACTTACATGATCACTTAATGATAAATCTATTGTGGAGGATGCTTGTGATATACTTGAACCTTCTATTGCTATTAATGGCACACCATGTGATGAAGGTATTTCTCATGGCATTGTTAAATCATATATAATAAATTGCTTCTACTTTCATGCTCTACTCCTCATACTAGGCCCAATTCCATTCCTACACCCAATTCCATTCCTACTTTTCATGCATTTACCATACCATCAAAGCATCCTTTTGTTAGGCAAAAAAACATGGGGTAAAATTCACCTATTGAATTTAATAATATCCTCCACCAAAATATGTGTGGGGTTTGGTATGCCCTTGGGAAATACATAAGAACATCTTAAAGGATGTCTCACTACATGTAATTGTTTCATCTACATTTTATTCTAAAGAGTTACCTTTAATGTTGCAACGAGTACTTCAAAAAATAATAATGCAAATCTCCTTAGCGCTTAATGAGTTACCGACATCATATGTGATAGAAGAATATAAGATAACATATATTTTTAATAGTTATGGAAATGTTATAGTATTAGTGGATAGTGGATCCGAATTGGATGTTTTTAGTAAGCAATTTTTATATATGACCCAAGTCACCTAAACTAATCTCCCAAAATTTGAGGTAGCACTAAAAAAGTTTGATAATGTTATACATAAGCCCCTTAGTTACATTACTTTGCTTATCACTTTAGGTGTTGTTATCCTTAACGCTACTTGGTACATGATGCTTGGAATCTTTCTATATAACATCCTTTCGGGGGTGTGGGTGATAGCCCTTCTACACATCGTCATAAACTCAAGTTATCCGTCATAATTCATAAAGATAAAATAGTGATATCTCCAACATAATTAATTATGACTACAATGCATTTCGATCCATCACCTCACTTGTACATCACGTTGATCTAGAAGATGATTGGGGCTCCCTAATCTTGAGCCATCAAATCATGACAACCTAGCTTCTAGCCGATAAATCACCTTCGGGTTTTCACATGGATACTCATTCTAGTGAAGGGGATACTTCTCATTGGTTTAAAACTAGCCTTTGTTATGGGTGCCATTTATTTTCATCTAAGTTGGCTAGCAATTATGACAAAGGATATAACCTCTTACAAAAGCTTGGGTACAATGGGAAATGATTAGGTTTAAACCAACAAGGTATCAACAAGCTTATTAAAATTCTTGAATTGAATAGCACCAAAGGAATAAGTAATTTGTATGATGACTTCAACTTGCCTTTGGTTTTTCTCGACTTTATTTTTTATGATTGCATGGAGAAATTTTGATACTTTTCCAAATAAAGAAGTGTTATTTGAATGAACATTTAGGAGTTACAATGATTTGTTCACATGTCATGTTAGAGGCTTCCCCCATGTGTTTGAAGTTAATTCATGTGCGGAAGATGCACACTTTGTAGGTTGGTAGTTTATATGATATTTGGATGAACCAAAATTAAATGAAAAGCTCTTAAAAATGGGAGATGGCTTGAACATATACAAACAATGTAACATGACCATACTACTAAAAGAATTTGGAGATATCTTTGTACAATTATATTAGGGAATGCACAACGTTATCTTTGAACTAGTTAAGCAAAAGATTAGGAATATGCACCATAAGGCTACTCTAATTGTTAAAGAACTAGAAAAGATGCTAAAGGTAGGATTCATAAGCCCAATTGACTATTTGCCTTGGATCTTTAATATGTTTCTTGTTAATTTTGATTATCTTGTTTGAATTTGTACTGACTTTAGATATGTCAACAGTATAATCTAAAGATAATTTCCTTCTACCCAACAGTGATGTGATTGTATATTCACCCACTATACACGAAATGATATCCTTTATTGGATGAATTTTTGTGCTTGTCAAATCTTAATAAATACACAAGCCCAACACGACAAGGCTTTCACCACACCATCGGGCATGTTTTATTATGTCGTCAAGCTCTATGAGTTGAAAAATGCAGGAGCTACTTATAAAAAAGCCATGATGACTATCTACCATAGCCTAATGCATGATATAGTAGACAATTATGTGGATGGCATCTTGGGGAAATCAAATTAATGAATACATTATCTTTAAGATTTGAGGAGAATCTTTAACACTTAACACCAATACAAAGCAAGATTAAATCCTAAGAAGAGTTGATAGTGGTTCCTTATTGGATCCATTGTATCCTTGTGAGGCTTTGAGATGGATGCTAAGAAAATTGACACCATTGTTAACATGCCTCCTTTGAAGAATGCTATGATTCCATAATCTTAAAGAAAATTCTTAAAGAGAGATGAAGTTTAAATGATGTCGGTTGCCAAAAAGCATTTGAGGGCATGAAAGGATACTTGTTAAATCTTCCCATCCTAATGCTTGTTATGCATGCAAAACCTTACTTTTACATGTATTGGACATATAATTCACTATTGGAGGTCTCTTGGCACAAAATGTTGAAAAGGGTAAAGAACATGTAGTGCATTACATTAAAATAATGCCCTATTGAGTAATGGGGCACACAACACACTAATGGAAAATTATGCTTAGCTATTGTCTTCTCACCTTAGAAGCCAAGGCACCACATGATTCATACCAAGATACATATTATTAGTTCTTGCTTGAGGCATACATACTATTGTAATTGCTAAGCTATTGATGCATGCTTAATTTGTACATATGTAACCAATCATAATCTCTTCTAAAATCAAATTATAGTGTTGTGTAATTCAACATATGCAAATTGCCCATTTTTTAATGAATAATGTGAGATTTGTGGCTGATTTTTTTGGTCTAGTATTTTAATGTACAATGTGATTTATTTGACACTTATCTTATTCAACATGCATATTGACACGACCTTAGTTGATACCAAAAATGCCTACGGATGTGCATAGGGACATGATCTAAGTTGATTCCTGAAGTGCCTACGAATGTGCATGTGTGAATGGTCAATACTACATGTTAACTTCTTGTTCAAATAATGAAATGATAAAAAATGGTGTATGCTTCTTGGTTGTTTACGTTTATGTTGAGGCCATTAATGTTGTGGAGATCATCTAGAGCTGTTGAACTACAAGATAGATGCAAGGGATTTAATAGGCTTTGTGCTTTTGGATAGTATGAAACAAAAGTTAGCTGTTTCAAATTTTTTTAGTGGTGAATGTAATTGCATAGGTTGCTTCTCGTGATTGGTGATTACATGTTTGTGCCTAGTGGATGATAAAAAGATTTTGGCAATCTAGTGTAACACATCTTCTCATACTCCATGTTGAACTTGCTTGTATTAGAGCCCTTGTGTCTTGCAATTGTCCTTGGATTTTTGTGAAGATTGATACAACTCATGCAACATGATGGTATTGATTTCTTTTTATTGCTTAACATTTATATGTGATGTTGCAACTTTTCTCAACTTCATTGCACCTATTTCTAGTCTTGCCACTTTAAACTAGGTTTTGATTTTTTATAGTTTGGCTTGTTTGTTCAATAGAAGCATGCACATCATAGTGATATTGTGTTTGATTGTATAATGTTAAAAGACAAGGAAATACAAAGCATTGTTAGCACTGGAGGCATAAAGCAAGTGAGTAGATATGTTGTTAGCCTCAAGGAATTTATGTTTGGCCTTTGATGCTCTTTTTGAAGCACAAGTGCAAACAATTTTTACTTTTTGTAATAGGGAGTTTTTAGCAAAATTGTGGATCGCTTCATTTTCAAGTATTTTCCTAAATAATCAAATACTTCTTTATGTATGGTAGGAATACAAAAGCATGCATGTTATGTTAATTTCCGAGCATTTGTGTATATATAGGGAATGCATTTAGGGCTAGAGCTAATAGTTATTCACTAGCTATTGTAATACAAATTTTCTAAGGATTTGCTTTCTAGTTAATGTCATTTGATGTTATTCATTGGTTGAGTGTGTAAAACCAAAAATTCAATGAACATTGGTTAGACATATACCGTAATAGTTTTTTACTTTTATAGTGGGAAGATTTTTGTCATGAATATATATACATTTAAGGAAGGTTTTGCAAATTGTAAATTGCTTCCTTTCACGTATTTTCCTTTAAGAATCAAATATCCCTTTATGTATGGGTGGGAACTTCTTGAAATGATGTCACTTTCTTTCTTGTGCCAAATGTTGTGCATAAATGCTTTTACTTTGGGAATGAATGATCTGTATGAGTTGTGTAGTGAATCTTCACTTTCTAGAACATTAATTTTGTAGATATTTGCTAGCTATTGTAAGATGAAATTTGTGACAATTTGCTTTCTAATTAATGTCATTGATGCTAGTCATTTGCATGGTGTGTAGAATAGAAAATTCAATAAACATTGGGTATGCATAAGAAGTCATAAGAAATAAGAGGCTTTCACATATAATGTAGAACATTCATTGTGTGTTAACTAATGACGCTCTTGATTGCTGCTCTTGGTTTGGGTGTCATAGTGGAGGAGAATTTTTTTGTACTTGAGAGTAGCAATGGCATGCTTGATGTGTAACCCTTTGTGGTTGTGGTTTTATCCCTGTTGCCACAAATCTTGTTGATTCAAGTCAGTCCAAAGGGTGCAATGTGTTTTGTGTTCAGGGGTTCTATCTGTGTTGTCATGAATTTTCAATGTGTTGTTGCACGACCCTCCTCATGGTAATGCCTCCTCTCTTCTGTCTAGTACAATGGTGGAAACATATGCAAATATTAGTAGGGTAGGGGCGCCAGTGCTATTGCTCTTGGTTCACACCATTCAACGTGATATGGATAGGTGACAGATATTGAAAGCATATTTTAAATTCCTAGCCCTCATCTGTAGAGTCAATCATTTATGCCCCTTTTATAATTGAACAAATGGGTTTTGGAATCCTAGATGCATCTCATTGAGGCAAGATTGGACTATATCCTTGTGCTAGGGGATGATTCATTACATCCTTTTGATCAAAATTTTATAGGAAATGGGTGCTAGAGGGTGGGGATTGGATGTGGGGACAACACTCCCCTTCAACCCTTTAACATAATCCTTAAGAATCAATACCCATATGGGTCAAACTACCCAATCTCCCTCCCTAATTTTGGTAAGTTTCATGTTTTGAATATATTGGCAATGCTCTTGGTCACTTTTCACATGAGGATGCAATGTCATCAAACTTCAAGCATACTACCTTTGCTTGCAAATCTTGTGGATATTAATGCCTCTAAGGCGTTGCTTGGGGATATTGTCTTGCTTATTGGGCATATTGTGGACTCAAAACACTTTTCTATGTTGTTCTTCCCTTTCATTGTTGGAGATGCTTCTCTATTGGAAACTTTTCTTTGGAGTCCTCGTTCTCACCACAAGAAGGATGAGTCAACTTGGTGGAGGAATGCCCTCCATGATCATTTGACATTGAGGATGATAAGTATTTGGTGATCCCTTCCCTTAGGATTGCTGAAAGTTCAAAGATTTCTCCTAGTGGGTTGCTTTCTCAAGGCCCAATATTAGCCACTCCACCTTTGGACCTCTTGCCATTGGGTGTTGAATCTATTTATCTTTATCTATTAGAGGTTTTAGTGCAACATGCAACTCTTTTTACGCTTGTGAGGGCATAGTTTGGGTCTTCAATGAAGGTTAGCCCTCCTCTCTTCCCCTATTTTGAATCTTTGGAGGATGATGTCTCGTGGAAGATTGTTCAAAAGAGGAAGAGGGGTCTTCCTAAACATGCTTGTGTTTCTCACACCCAAGTTAAGGGTGTTTGAATTGCAAGGATGAACCATGGGGTTGTGCAAGTGGCCATCTAGGTTTGTTTTGTTTGGCAACTATGCTATAACCTTATTGTATAGGTTTTATGGTCCGTTTAAAACTATCTTTGTGTTGGTAGCTTGGCTACAATGGTCTAAAGGTTTTAGGCCCTTTGAAAACTTGCTCATTTATGGTTTTGTTGTGGGTTAGCTACACTTTCACTAACGTTTGACATATTGTTTGAGTTTTAGGTTACCTTCAAAACTTGTTTTACCCCCTTTAATAAAAATTAGATAAGAGGCTTTCCCTATGCTTTTGCATTGCATAGTTTTATTGTTGGTAAATTGCTTTTTGCTTTGGTAATGATTGAATTGTTTGAGTTGTGTAGTGAATCTTCCCATTTAAGAACATAAATTTTTGTAGCTATTTATTCATTATTGTAATATGAAATTTGTAAGGCTTTGCTTCCTAGTTAATGCCATTGATGCTATTCATTTGTAGGGTATGTAGAATAGAAAACAAACATTGGCTAGACATGTATCATATCAAGTAAGAATTCTTTGTGCTTCTATATTGCATAGTTTCTATCATGTCAGCAACAAGATGAAAAATAAAAGACATAACATTTTAGTACTAATTGTTGTGGATCTATATTACTACAAATTAGTAGATGAACATGTAGTTCACAATATTGATGTGATGTTGCAAAATGGTGACATGTTTAGAATAAAACTATTTATATACAATGTAGTAGATTGCTTTTTCAACTTGTTATAGCTATTGCTATATTTTTGATACTTCTATTGAATTGTGCAACCAACCATTGACCATTTTTTAATGTCTTGGAAGAGATGATCTAGATGCAATATTATCCTACAAGTATGACTTGTTCCCTTATACATTGTTTGGATTGCATAAGGTACATGATGTCAAGACATATCTATGTTGAATTTGGTTGTGTTGTATCAACTTCAAATAATAGATAATAGGTTAGGGGGGACATGTTTTGTATGTAATGGCCGGCCAAATGGCTAGGCATACCAATGTGTTTAGTCTTTAGCAAGAGCAAAATAAATGCTTGGATTTCAATGAGATTTCACATGATCCTCCATACTTTGTCTTGTTCCATGATCAAAATCTTATTCACAAACTTTTTGATATACATGTTTGCAAAAAGATGATTGCATATAAAACAATTTATCTAATATTAACCAATTCAATCAAACCACTGTTTTGAAACTGTTACATGAAAACTAGTTCGTGTCGTTTGGAATTTACAAAGAAACATTATTTATATTATATTGCGGTGACAACTATTTTAATCCTATTGCAAGTGTGAAAGAGAATGAAGATGATAGAAGTCAATCTCTTAGACGCTACATGGCTTAGTCCTTTCGCAATGTAATTGTGGGTCAAGAGAAAAGAGCATTGACTTTCCTCTATACATGCCTCAAAAGTGACTTAGAGATTGGTAATGGTATGGAAAAAATGGAAAAAGATATATTGAAAAACTTAGAATTGCATATGAAAGTGGACATGGAGGACAAGATTTTTGTTTTGAGTGGTTGTCCTATTTTGTAAATAAAATAAGTGTGGCCATTAAACAATGCCATATGTATGAAATAGTTTTGCAATTGTCCAAACCCTACAAAAGTATACAATATTACTTCTCGTGGAATGTTTGAAAGTTAGATACATTATAAACCATATAATCGAAATTGGTAAAATCCCAATGGGCAATTACAAAAACACATACCTATAAATGAATTAATAAAGATTAGCTCCCACAAATTGAAACAAAGCATCTAAAACAATGAACACATCCAATCTATCAATAATATAAAGTGTGATTGCTTCCAAAAAGAATATTTAGATATCTCTTCACAATAGAGAGCAAGAGATATGCATGAAAGGGAGTAATAACACATACATCAACCAAAAATAAGTATTGCAAGGACCAATAGAGACTTTTATGGTGAAAAGTGAACACTCCCAAACATACATATGCAATTTATGAGTGATTGCATTTCAAGAAAGACAAAAAATTAAAACAAGAAGAAAAATGAAGATATGAACACTATTGACAAACAAAAAGACATTATAGGTAAACAAAATATGCTACATATGCAAACATAAATTTCAAAAGTATAATTTGCTTGGATATGCAACATGAAATCATGCTAGAATGAATAAACCATTATGTTATACAACTACTCTTTTAGAACTTGATGTAATACTAGTCTCTCACATGAGTACATTTGCACATATTTTATAATGAGGCCCTAAGAAATCATAAATGGGGCTAATTGTGTCTATTATTGATGTACCAACAAATTTGAATATTGTACAAGCACCATTGCCATGCTCAATTAATTAAACATCTATAATTGATGCAATGATAAAAATAAGATTAGATTAAGAAAATGCATGTCAAAAGTGGAGGGTGTGACTAGATATTATTATGTAGGCTTTACAACAATGATGTAAAATACAAAATATCCAATTGGATAAATATGCCATGAATATTTGCATTCAAGAGAAGAAAATAACATAGTCGATCTTTATCAAATGAAAGTGGCATTGGCAATGAAATGCCTATTGATATATTGATACATAGGTTGATTGAATCAAGAACTACACATCACATGCAAAACAAAATTGTTGAGGTTGTACGAACATAGGGTTAACATCTTGTTGAAAATTTCCAAGACAAACATATAGAAGAAACAATTTTTCTAACATTATTTTTTGAAGATCCATGTGACAAGGATATCAAAAAGTTTTTTTTTTTTTAACGTAATAGAAATATCAAAGCATAGGTTGAAAATTTACTTACCATATTACCATTGTAGTTTTCAAAATGATCAAATCACTAATAAGTGAAGTCCTATCTACCATGTGGATAAGAATTCAAAAAGGCTAGTTCAAATGGAGAAAATTATATTTCAAGTACAAGTCATGTCTAGAAGAAATACTCATATGATATTGGATAATGTTTTCAAAAGGATTAAGAATCCACCAACCTATTTATACCAATTTAAGAAAAATGTGTTTGCTATGATATGTAAATTATGACCATCCACTTTTTTTGTGACATTCACTAGTGGAGAGAAAAAGCGAGATCCATTAACAAAAACATTGTAGGGATTGTATTATTGTGCTTGAAAACAAATCAAATCACAAGCAACTTGAATTGGCTAATGGAACTTATCATTTTTTAATAAGGAAAGATCTAGTGACTCATGCTTGTTATTATAAACATAGGATATATGCAATGAAAGAATTGATATGCAACCAACTATTTCTTTAGAAAAATCTTGGACTACCTTTTAGTTGAAGAGTTCCAAAATTGATAAAACAAGAATGGTCATTCTATGCTATGGATTAAAGATGCATAAATACAAAAAAAAATAGTAATATCAATATCAAAACTTTTTTAGAGAAGTATATAACTTATAGTTTTGAGAATTTAGGTAGGTAGATAACTACTTGATGCATATGCACCACCACACTAGATAATGTAAAAATCACACAAAGTTTTTGATATAATTTCTTGCAATTGTCAATGAGTAAACTACAATACTTAACCATGTCGAAAAAATAACAATATTAGTATCTCTATTGTAAATAAAATCTTCACCAAGTTACAATGTGCAACATATAATTGCTTTGCTTCATTTGTAATGTTTCTTAGTGATAAGTGTTGGTGAAAATAGACATTTTGTTTATAAAATTTATCCTTGTTCGAGCAACAAATTTTTTAGAAAGGAGACTTGTGCACATATGTTTTTCTATGTTGCTAATTTTTTTTTGAAACTATGATGAGCACATATAGATGCACAATTTTTTCTCATCCATATGCCACAATAATGTACTATTTTCATATATAACAAAAAATGATGTTAACAAATGGTATTGGGCAAGCTGTGGGGTCGGGCAGAGGTCTCTCTTTCTATCAAGCCTTGGAAAACTTCCTTTTATCCTCTTACTAAGCCACTAAATGTGTGTTTGGTGTGGATCAAACTTTTAAACCTCCCTCTACAGTCTTGGGAGCCTTCTTGTTATGAGGCCACTGGCAATTCCATTGGTCACTTCTTGGAAGATGATGATACTACTTCATTCATGGGGCACTCCACATTTTCACACATTCTGGTGGATATTGACATCTCCAATCCCCTTCATGGAGATGTATTGATGGTTGGGGATAGGCCTTGGACTCAACCTCTTGATTATGAGGGCCTACCCTTCAAATGTTGGCGGTGCTTCTCCATCGATCACCTGGCTACAAATTGTCCTCTCTTGTGTTATAAGGGCTTTGCTACATGGTGGAAGCATGCTATTGAAGACCACTTAACTATCCATGCTTATGTTGATTTGTCAGATAACTCCTCCCAAGTTGATGATGTGTCTCTTGCTTTTGCCAACGACCCTTAGACTCTATGGTGGAACCTCCTACCCTCCCCTTGTAAATCGGTCTACCTTCATCTTTGGAACCTTCTCGTTGTTCTTCTTATGTTGGTGGGATCCTTGTGGGGGAATGCCCTCTTGCGTATGCTACTTCATGTGCTGACGGACCCTTTGTGGGGGTTTCTCCTCATGCTCCTACTTGTAACGAGCATTTGGATGACAATATTGCTTGGAATGTTGTTTGTAGGAGGAAAGGTCTTCCTTCTCTCTCTTCCCAATCTCATTCTTGTGTTATGGTGTTAGGTCAACCCCCTCTTGATTTTGGGTTGTCAAAGTGGAACATTGGTGGTCCTTGCTCTCTTGTTAAGTAGTTTTGTAAGGTAGCTTGGCTATAACTCTTTCTCTTTCTCTATTGTACTACTTCTCTACAATTTTTGGCCTACTTGGGCTTGTTCCATTTGGCCTTTTGGCTACCTTTGTAAAGGGTTTGAGACCCTTGCTTCCCACTTACATTAATCATAAACAAAATTTTCAAAGATCATTGTCAACAGAGTATTGATGTCGTAAAAATGATGGTAAGACTTGGAAATGTATTGCCCAACCTACAATAGATATTTTTCAACAAGCTATTTATATTGTCCTTTCTCTTTGACTAAGCACTTGCTCAAGGAAATGCATATTCATTGACACATCTTGTTCCAATGAACATACATTTATTAGTTGGCCAAACAACTAAATGAACACCAAGATGAGTTAGAAATTGTCACTTCCAAGTCCCTACTTGATCATTATATTCCATGACTAGAAACACTTGCAAATGTTTTCTTGGTATAATTTCTTTCTAAATAAATAAGAAATGTAAACAAGTTAAAATTAAGAAACCACAAATCATATGGTTTGTCAAATACAATTAACATATCAAAATGAAAAACTATTATAGGGAGCATTTTTTTTGTATGTTCCATTCACAATAGATAAAAACATGTTGGAACAAGGCTTTCCACCATGTGAAAATAAAAAATAATAAGACTTAGACTAGACAAAGCATATTTATCATATAAACTCATTATGGAGTGACTTAGACAAAACTATTAATGATGATGAACTTGAAAATGAAAGCTCTTATAATGAAAACAATGTGAAAAAGCCACATAACACATGATGAACAATACAATATACAACTAGACTTAAACAATTAAACTTAATTAATAAAACACAAAAGCACTTGAAATAGGAAAATATCCTCACTTAGTTGACAACATTGAGTACTACAAGATTAGAAGAATTTTAAACAAAAAGTGGCAAGCCATATTAAAAGACACAGTGATAAAAAAGAGACAAGAAACTTACACTTGTTCCTAATAGTAGAAGTTGGTACATGAAAAATATTCACTATGAAAGTTATATACCACAACCTCATTTACATATATAATTTATATTAACATCGATCCAAACAAGATAAGATGCCTAATGATTGTGTGTATAGGAAGAAGAACATAGAACACAAGAGAAATGATATTGCACTATGCATTTCTTATAGCTCTCAATAAATTTGAATTGATTCCATTGGCTTTTGATATATTAGATATATTATCAAAATAATATCATCTATGTATTGTTCTTATAAATGAAAATATATTAGTGGGGGAATGTTTTATATGCTACATAGACAAATAATTAAAGGAATATAATCTAAAAAAATACTAAGTATTTTGGGCGTTTTGACATAGTTTTCTCTACTGACTTGTATCCAACTCAACTCATCCATGGTTATTTGATATTAAAAAGTTCAATAACAAATGATAAACTAACACCATACAATTTTTGGATAGAGATATTCGAAAGTTACAACTTACAAATAATAATATGCCAAAAATATGACACTTTTATATTTGTAGTTAATCAAATCATCTTGAAAATATAGATGATGCTTATGGAGATCTATGTTGGCAACGTACACAAAATGGTCTTGTTACAAATAAAGATCCTAAAAAATGTGTTTTTGAAAAGTAATCTTTTGGGTTGTGTTACGTGTTGGGTTATGCTACTTTATAAGTTTCATTTTAGGTTGGTCTTCCTAAATATTGTCAAAGGACAACTAATTGTTGAGTGATTAGGTGCACACCATACCTTTCTCATGCATCATTAGATAAATCATTTGTTAATGAGTACAACTTACACCTTCTCTAGCCTTTTGCAATGCTTGTCCTGTATATCCATGGCAAAGTGTCTCTTGGGTCGTTCTTTAGCTCCATATAATTGTGGGGCTTTGTATTCTAAGAAAAGGTGCAACGTTTTCCTCTCACAACATGTTTCACTTTGTTCTCTAGCATAGGCTTGTGGTTTCTTTACTCTTGATGTTGATTCAAGTGCCTCTTAGGATGCCACTTGTGAATGCCTATTGGGTGTGTCTATGTCTATGACTGGTGACATTGGGGTTTTAAGTTGCAGCCCTCTTTTGGTTCCTATTGTAACCTCTATCACCATTTTCACATGCACCTTTTACCTTATGAACTTCAGTAGTTTTCTATAAGTGATTTTAATAAATGTATCAATGATTTTATTCTTTTACACCAAGATATTCTCATGGGTAGGACAACTCTTGGTTGATCGAAGGTTGGTGTATATCCCTTTTGATGGAATGGACGAATTTTTTTAGACAAGCCATATTTTGATATATCAAAAGTAGATTTTTGAAAATAAAACATATTGTTATGTCCTTTTTTAGGGTTAATGCACTAAATTAGGAAAATTAGGGCCAAATTGGTAATACATAGAAAAATTTGAAAATTTCAAGAAAAACTACCAAAAATAGGAACTGAATTTGAATAGAGATCATAGATAGGGTTTTCCACAAAAAAATGATGCTAAACTAACTGGACAGGGGTGTGGGCGCCCTAGACTAGAGAGACAATGTTTTGATAATTTAAAGTTCTAGAAACCAATTGTAGTGTCTAAGGATCTGAGGTTGCATAGGTCCAGGTTTGAAAGAAAACAAATTTTTGGAAACAAATGAAAACCTAAATTCTCTATGTGAAATACAATCATGCATGCAATTTTGTGTTTTTATAATGATGCAATGTGTTCAATAGACATTTTCCAAAAATTAAGATGTTGTAATTGATTGAGTTTTTTTTTGAAAATGCAAAAAAGTAAACACTTTTTTATAATTTGAAATGAAAAATGCTATGCAAATATTTTACCTTTTTCAACGATTTTTACTAAAATATGCATGAAAACAACCTAAGATTATAGTCAAACCTCTCAATGAAATAACTCAGATCTAAGCTCTAATCATATTTGAAATTTTACAATTAAATTCACAATATTTTTCAATTTCAATTTTAATGTGTAATTAGCAAAGAATGCAAATGTATAGTTTTGAAAATGAAATAAATGTAAATCAACAACAAGATCTTAAAATAACCTAGGTTTTGAGTCAATCTTCATAATTTATGCTATAAAGATTAGAAAATTACAAGTGTAGGATATGTCAGTTTCACCAAAATGTGGAGTAGGAAAAGTGATCCTAGATCCAATTAGGATTAACTACTTTTCACTTGACTCCACATTTGGACACAAAATCAACAAGGGTTTTATGATTGGCTAATTTCCACAAGGGAGAGCCAATCTCTTAGGGTTTTGGTTCTTTTGAGTTTCAAAGAGGAGGATTTTGATGTGTTTTAACAAGTCCATTTGACATAAAACCATAGACTTGAAATTATATTTTATTGCATAGACGCAAATGAAAACTAACAGCATAGTTGTAGATTTGTAAAGTGGATACAAAGAGGAACCTGTGACTGAAAGGTGATCCTAAATTATAAGGATAGGGCGTAGGTTCCCTAGACCAGAGAGTCAACCTTTTCATGATCTACAAATCTTAAATGCTATGTTATAGTCTGTATTGTGTTTCTTGTGTCTGTCTATTGACGAAACGTTTAGATTTGACCTACAAACATGAAAAGAGGGGTGAAGATTGTACTATATAGGGTTTGCCTAAGTTAAACCTCATTTTAGTATTTCTACCTCCATATACAACAATGATGATCAAGAGGGAATTCCCTAGGTTAGGTAGAGGCCAAAACAATAATTGACTGAAATGATAAATTATAAATGTATAATGTTACCTTAGGCATGAAATCCTTGTCGAAGTGATGTTCACACCATAAGTCACCACAAAATTTGATTGAAGGATGCTGGGATTGTTTGAAGACCTGCAAGAGGTTAGTCACAAAATGCAATAGATTGCTGTAGTTAGCATGTAGAGGATAACTCATGCATCTTCATAATAATGACATGATGGATCATAATAGCTCCTTGTTCATAATTGCTTTCTTCTTCCTAATGTCTTGCAAACATGATCTTGATTGATGAAAGTGCTACAATAATGTTGCTAATTCTGCCCTTGAATTGCCTTGACTACTTTTTAGGATCCCCAATTGTAATTCCATAATTGCTAGGATTTCAAATGGTGAAAATACATGTATTTATATGCATTTATTTATTTCCTACAAAATTAATTATCAAAAGAAGATAAATGAAATTGGATTTTTAAATGTTAAAATGATGACAATGACATATAAATTGGGGCCAAAATAGGATGGACAAGGGCTCTAGTTCCCTACTCTAGACCTATTTTGGACCTTTAAGTGTCATTAAATAAATATTAAATAATGATTCCCAATTTAATTCCGATTTATTGAAGATTGCCATAAAACAAACAATTTAAGAGCACAATTAGGTCCAAACACATAAGAGGGAGCTAAAAATAGTGTGAAAGTGTTAGGGATGACAATTTAAAATACTACATTTAGCCCCCACTTTAGTGAGAGTATGAAATTACACTCATGTTCACACTAATGTAAGGATAAGATAGTTTTTTTTTATCAAAACACTGAAGAGATAGATGAAACCAAGTTGAGGGGTGTGCAAGTGCCCGACTTAGTATCCCATCAGTCTACAATGTTAAGAAAAACATGAAGCATATATATCACATGCAAGACAAATCAAGATTTAATGATACATAGAGCAATCAATGGAATACACATAAAAACACACACAAAACATTCGTAAAATCCAACACAATGCATACAAGGAATACACAAGGAAAATACATAGAATAAATAAATCAAACACATGGAATATAAACACACAAAATACATGAAGAAAACATGCGAAATACACAAGGTAAACATGATACATACATAAAGCAAACATAACATGCACACGAAACAAAGAACAAAAAATGTTAGTACATAAAAACTAAAGATTCAAGTCAAAAAGGTAAAGAAACCTCAATTTGTAAGGTTGTCTCGATTATCAAGCATCATCCATTGTAGGCACAATATACACATCTAAGAATACTAAATTGATGAGCTACATAGATCTACTGGATAGAAAGCTATGTTATGCTAGGCGTCCATGCACTATGATGGGTTTCACAAGGCTAGCAAGTTGTGTTATGCTAGTTTACTTATGAAACACATGGCTCCACTGGCAAGCAAGTTGTGTTATACTATGTGGTCATATAAAAATGTTCAAGTTTATAGGCCAACAAATTCCATTATGCTTGGTCTATGCAAATCACAATTCAGGGAGAACATTAAAGTTTAACGTTACAGGGAATGTTTAATGTCATGAGGGATGAATTGCCAACCACACCTAAGGAGGTGCATAAATGTTTAATGTCACAAGGGACAAAATTTTGTAGGGGACAAATTGAACCATGCCTTAGGGGGCGTTATAACACTGCCACCAAGGGGTATGCCAATAAGTCAAATATCACAAGATGTCAATGAAATGGATATGGTGATATGCCCCCCTTAAAATGTCAATATGTTTGCTATATTGATATTTTAAGGAAAATAAGGGGAAGAGGAGATCCTTGAAAAGAATACACACCTCCTAAAAATAATTATCCTTGCCCCCCAAGTGTAAAGACAATGACAACCATGCTAGAGACTATTGTGTTGCTACCATAGATGAAAATATGGTTGCAATTAAAATTGTACCACCATGAATGACCATGAGCAAAAACATAAAGCTACAAATGCCACATAGTCAAGAGCAACATCATAAGAGATTATTATTTAGAATTATTAGGTGCATCAACACATGGGAGATCACCACAATCAATAAGCTGTATTTTATTGCTCAAGGATTGACATTCATTGGTAGAATGACCATGCACTCAATGATATGTACAAAAATAGTCATTTTTATGAAACTTCTTACATGTTGGAGGAGTAATCAAGTGGGCTTTGAGAATCCTTGAAAAATATTCCCTTTCTTGGATAGAGGATAAGAATTAGGAGACAATCCTTTCTCTTGTGAAAAAAACCTTTCTCGCTTAGCACAAGAAGTTGCAAATATAATAGATGATGGAGGATGAGATGTAGATGAAGGAGAAGGTTGGAAATCTAAACCCCTTTTAGCAAGGTACAATGTAGACTTCATATGATCCTTAAATCCTTGTTCCATGTTTTCATTATATCCAATTTTAGAAAGAATTTTAAATCCATGCCCATAACGTTTTTCCAACTCAAATGGAGAAGTCTTGTCTAAATGATTATGAGAAGAATTTATCCTTTTTCAAGAATGAAAATAATTTTTAGGTGTTGAAATATTAGGATTAAATATCACCAACACACAAGGGATGAAAGCTAAAGAGCCACCATCACCATCATGCGATAATGTTTTTGGATTTGTTGATGTAGAAGAAGATTGGGAAAATGAAACACAAGACTCCTTAGGTTTAGATTGTGATATTTTACCTTCGCCTAAAAAGGAGGGTGTAAAATCTAATGAACCAAAAATATCACCAAAACATGTAGTTTAAGATGAAGCAATATTGTGATTATTATTTACAATTTGAGGAGAATGACAATAATGTGTTGAAAGAATCTCTGACTCTATAAGCTTTGATGGTGATATTTTATACTCCCTAATGAAAGTGGATGTAAAATTTAATGAAACACAATCATCATACAAGAGTTCATCCATAGTATTGTTATCATTGGAAGGTGATAGTTCCAATTTTGAAGATGTAATCAAAGTACTAAGAGAGTTGGAAATGTTATTCTTGTCTTGTAAATTATTTTTTTGTATCTGCTTTAACCGTATGAATATCATCCCATCGATTATTCACAAGTGCATAAAGTTCCCATTTGAAAATGAGATATTTATAGTGCATCATAGTGGGTTTAATCCTTTATCTTTTCATGGGAATTTTTCATTGGATTTCTTTTGGCCTCAACTTATAGAACCTATAAAGCATTGTGAAGATTTCTTTTTCAAATCATACCAGAAGTTCAAGGGAACACGCATAATAGAGTTATCTCTTAGCAATATTCATGAGAATGATAAGTCCATGGTTGTTCCTCCTCTCTCACCTATTATGGATGATCCTATGACTCAAACTAAGACCCTCCCAAGTAACAAAGGTAAGTATGTTGTAGTTCCCCCATCCATCTCCTATAAAAGACCAAGAGATAATCGCATGGTTCCTTTTGTTCCTCCAAAGATAAAAAAAGGTGTATTAACCTAAATAGACAATGGTTTCCCTACCCCCGATGGTTACTTCAGTTCCTCCCTTAAGGGAAGAAAGGAAACCAATGGTCAAGAAACCTACTCCTACCCCATCAAAAATTGAAAATCGTACAAGAAGAAATTGAAATGATAAAGAGCGTAGGCATAGGTGTCATGCTATCACTCGTCAGTTGGAAGAAAAGAATAAAATACTGAATGATAATCCATCACCTATGGAAACAACTCAAGAAGAATTACAACTTTCACCAAAACAAGACATGAAACCAAAAAAAGAGCTGAAACAAGAAAATTCAACTGTGATTGTCATAAAACCTCCCATTGTGATCAATTTGGATGATGATGATGAAATTTCTAAAATTGATGAAGAGGTGCATAATGATCTTAATGTTATATTTTCAAAGAAAATGAATTTATATGGGGGCAACCGTGATGATCCTCATGATGAGAGTGATCCACCATGTATTGTACCTAGAGATGCTCCTAATACGACACTTGTTGTAATATTTTTAGCTAGTTGTCTTCCTTCCTTATATGATGAGCAAGATTGGGATGCAAATGACTTGCTTTAGGTTGGCTCACATGTGTGGTACTCTTTTATGTTTGTCTTATGTGTTCTTTGTGTTTGCTTGCACATGATGTGATTTCCCATGTTGTGCTACTTGGTGTGTATTTATGTTTGTGAGTTTTATTTGGATGATCCTTGTTGCTCTGTTGGTGCAAGGATATAAAGGAAATAAACCTATCATGATATTATTCTATTTGTATCTTCATTCTTCTATTTTCATAAATTTTCTTTTCTTTTTGTCTTGTGTTTTCCTTTTGGGGATGATGTAAGGCATTGAGACATTGAGGTTTCTTCCATGTCGACCCAAAAGTTTATGTCTTCTCTCTCTATATGTTATTCCTCTATTATCTTCATTTTTCCATGAGTATTTGGGGAATGATGTTAGTTTCGAGCTCTATTATATCACTATAGTAAAGACGTATACTGACCTTGGATCCGTGGATCCCTTCCATGTGCATCTTTTTATCTTGTTTTTTGCATGACATTTGGGGGAAACCCCTTATCATGATGTAGCTTTATTTGGAAATATATCATTGGCATGGGGCTTTCCAAATAAGCTCTTGTGATCTTTTGTTACATGAAATTTATCATTTTCTACTTTAAAGTAATTGCACTCAGCATGGTGTTTTGGAATTTCTTTAAAGTGGGGGCATACATTGGCATTATTTTGCTTCACTTTGTTCATCGGGGTAAGACTTAGTGGTGTGTTGACATTAACATTGAAATTTTCTTTGCTTCACTTCGTAAATAGGTGTTGAACTTTGTGTAGTGTTGGAATAACATTTTGATAATTTTGTAGCACCTTATTAAGGTTATTAGGGAGTATAACTCATGGCATGGTTATGGGTACACACCTAGTGAAAAAAATCCTCACTAGACCTAGTGTGTTTTCTCATTTTGCTACCTTGTCCTGGGGGATCACCTAGTGAAAAATGATCCTCACTAGCCCGTGTGTCTTCCAATTTGTGATTCACCTAGAAAATATGAGACTTTGCTATTGTGTGAGTCATGAATGCTTTTTGTATGGATCCTAGCATAACATAACTTGTTAGCCCATAGCCTACTTTTGCATTTCATGATTGATATTGTATGTTATCTTGCTACATAATAATACATATGTGTGTTCCCTTTTTCCTATGTTTGTTTTCCATGGGATCTTGGATCTTGGGGGCTTGATCACCTCCCTTGATCCTTAGTCATACCATCTCTTCAACATTTGGACGATTGGACCCCTCTTGGTATAGATTTTCTACTTTAGTGTGAGTCTGAGCATAATTTCATACTCTCACTAAATTGGGGGCTAAATGTACTATTGTAAATTGTCACCCATGAAAATTTCACCTTATGTTTGGTCCCCCCTTAAATGATTGGACCTAATTGAAAATTTAATTTCCTAAATTATGCATTTTATGACTCATTTTTGACAATTTCTGAGGAATTGCAAGCAAGAATAAATTGCATTTAACTCATACATTGCCCCTGACACTAACTGTCCTAGAAAATAGGTTAAAGAAATTCACTCGTTGTGTGTGTGTCCACTTATTTCCCCCCCAAATTAAAATATGTCAGTTGTAGCAATTTAATATTTGAATTTCAAGTGTCCAAAGTCAACCATCGAGATTTAATTTTTGGGAAATTGAATAAATGCCTAGAAATACCTAGTTATTGCATCATTTGAACATTAACAAACAAGAGGTGAAAATTAAGAGAAATTACTATTATCAAGAGCATTCAAAAGAAAGTTAAGAGTAGCCTTTTTAAAGCATTGTTGCGGAAATTCAAGATCCCAACATCAAGTCCAATTTTATGTGACTTTATGTGTGTTCATGTTGTCATTGTTTTGTGAAGGCTAACATTTTTGTAGTTCTTCAAGAAATTCAAGCACTCAAGCAATCAAGCAAAGCATGATCCAAGTCCTTGAGGTGATGTGGATGAATTCAATCCTCCAAGGAAACCATTGAAGAGTGGTGAGTTGCAACACTTTGTGATTTCATCATTCCTTCCTTTCAATTATCCATTATCATTGACATTGCCATTATGGAAGTGAAAACACTTACACGGGGTTTGACTCAGGCAAGTCCCTAAATGGCCCAACATTTCCTCTCTTTTTGAATGTGTAGATATTAGGTTTGAAGAGGATTGAAAGGATCTTGAAGATAATTTATTTATTGTTGCTTTCAAAACCCTACATCTTGTCAACTCAGATAGAAAAATATTTGAAAGTGTTCCGATAGATTTGTAGGAAAGAATTTGAAGCTCAGATTCGACATCAGAGGACCTCAAAAATAAATTCAATTTTTTTTTAAAAGGACACTCATGCCTTGGGAATCTGTGTCTTTCATTTTTTGCCCCAAATTTGAATCATAGGTGCATAGTGTCTTGCTCTGCTCATTTTTGTTGTCTGAATTTGTTTGTGAATTTATGTGTCTTCTATATTTACATTAGAACAACAAATTACATTGTTAGCCTAGTTAGATCAATGCATTTAATTATTAGGACATTTCCAAACCTAGTTAAGGGTTGAGTCACCTATCAGGATGTAAGTCAATCAAATACCTTATTCAAATCCATCAGACCCTCATCCCACCTTTTGTAAGGAAGCTAAGGTAGCAGAACAACTTCCTACACTAATCTTGAGAGGAGAATAATGCAATTTTTTTTAGATCTTTAATAGTTACAGAAACTTAAACATAAATAAACACAAATATCATGGATACCACAACACAGTGATTTACGTGGGGAAAACCATTTTGAGAGAAAAACCCCACACTCCAAAATTTTCCTAATATATTATTCAAAAATCACAAAGATTACAATATACTTGCAGAGCAAGCTTCTCATAGGAGTATCACCACTAGAGATCAAGATACAACACAACTGCTATTAGACTCGTAGAAAACATCACACACTACTGCAATCGTAATATAATTCCCTCATAAAATAGGGTTACATTCTAGGGAAAGATAGGCCAACAAAATATTTTCCATTAGTTTTAAAACCTAATAACGAATGGTCCAGATTTACAATATATCATTATTTAATGTATGTCGGCCGTTTTAGGAGTTTCTTGAAAATGTTAACACGTTCACATTTCGCTCCTCAACGCCACTCGTGCTCCCATTGTATATTACACCTATTGATGTAACTAGGATATATATATCCTATCAACAGTAACCTTTATATAATTGCAAGGTTAAGACACATTTTCCCAACAAATCTCCCACTTGACGAACACCTTGCAAGAGAAATGGGATGAAGTAAACATTATCTCTTAATTGCTAGGGGCCGAAAGGCCCATAGTCTCTGAACACCATCTGAACTTCTCTCTATTTACAGGCTTAGTTAAAGAATCAACAACATTCATCAAAGTATCTACCTTAACAAACTTCACCCTGCCATCTTCGACCATATCTCTAAAAAAATGATATTGTACATCAATGTGCTTGGTCTTGGCATGAAATGTCGGGTTCTTGGCTAGACATATCACACTCCAACTGTCACAATTAATTGTTAGTGCACCTTAAATTTTATTCTAATATCTGAACACAGTCTCTTAAGCCAAATGGCTTCTTTACAAGCATGAGTAGCTGCTATATACTCTACTTTAGTAGTGGATAAAGAAACCACAATCTGTCGCTTACTCATCCAACTAATTGCACCACCAAATAAAGTAAACACATAAGCACTGGTGGATTTTTTGCTATTAGCATCATCTGCCTAGTCTAAATCCATATAACCATGAATATCAAGGGAAATATTGTCTTCAGTCACATTACTATGATAACATAAGGAATAATCTGAGGTACCCCACAAATATCTAAAGACTCTTTTAACTGCATCCCAAAGAACTCTGCCAAGATTAGACATATATCTAGAAAGAAATACCACTACTTAGGTAATGTCTGGTCTAGTACAAACCATAACATACATCAAACTTCCAAATGCACTCTGGTAAGGCACTTTTCTCATGTCTTCCATCTCCAATGGAGATGTTGGACAATTTGAAATAGATAACTTTGTTTCAATTGAAACATGAATACACAATGGTCTACAATCCTTCATATCAAACCTCTGTGAAATTGAGTCGACATACTTTGGCCAATCCATAGCTTTCTATTCACTCTATCTCTTTTAATTTACATGATACATCCCAAGAATGTGTTTAGCTACACAAAGATCTTTCATCTCAAATTTAGTAGCAAGTTGAGATTTTAGTTTTGAAATCATACCTTTCCCTCTACCAATAAATAACATATCCTCAACATATAATGCAATAAACATGAAATGATCACCATCAGTTTTATAATAAACACAATGATCCGATTTAGAATGCTCAAATCCCAAACTCAACACATGTATCAAATTTCTAGTACCACATCCTAGGACTCTATTTTAGGCCATACAAAGATTTCTTCAATTTACAAACCAATCTACTTTTACCTTTCACCATGTAGTGCTCTGCCTGTGTCATATAAATATCCTCCTCCAAATCACCATGAAGGAAAGCAATTTTCACATCCATTTTCTCAACCTCTAAATCATAAGCAACAACAATAGAAAGCAAAAATTGTTGGCAACACAAGGGCAACCAACTGAGAGGGGGGGGGTGAATCAGTTGTCCCAGAATTTCAAACTTATTCAACTTATTAAACTTATTCTTAGATTTTATCAATAACCATGAAAGCATAAATCAACAACACATTAGAAACACACATAACATAAAGATTTTTTTACGTGGAAACCCTGTTAGGGGAAAAACCATGGTGGAGGTCAATCCACAAGATTATACCTTGTTAAAAGTATAAAGATATATGAATGGGGAATGCACATGCATTCAGGTGCACTGCCTAGAGCTCACTGCTCAATTACAAAATGAAGACACACTATCTTACAAAGGATTTACATCCACAAGATTTGAACTGAGAAAAATAGCATTTGCTAGTGCCTGATTACAGTTCCGGTTAAGCACATGAACACTTCTTCACTCTTCTTCACTCTTCTTCACACTCTTCTCTACCTTCAAAAGATTCAGAATGTTATTCGTGCACAAGACTTGCACACTTTGCATACTCATGCCTTCAAATGATAAAGCTATCACTTATATATATCTGCAACAAGAAATTACATCGCTACATGTCGCCCTTAATGAAATAATAAAATGAATACAAACTGTCAGCCCAAAACATTAAAGATTATTAATGCAAATCAACCAAGGTCGGCCACAACATAGTGAAGACCCAAAATAAAACTCTCAAACATGAAGCACCTTCAAAAATTAATCCTTGAAGATCCACAACACGCTACAACACCTGTTGGCCAAGAACGTGAAAAACATGAACATGCAAGAGAAAATATCGAATCACGAGCACAACAATCAATGCATACATGCAACACAAATAGAGAAATATATAAAAACATCCACAAAAATAGGAGAAGCATCCACAACAACCAAACTTGCTAAAATCTCATCACCTTCATTTAGGAACATCAACTGAAGCAACATAAAAACTGTCAGAATACAAATCTTCATAACACGAACAAATCTTCATGTGGATCTTTGAAACTTAACGTGGATAAACTAGATATACTCGAAAAAAAACCCTTTAATCCACAACCTCTGATCACCAACGTACTAAACTCACCAATAGACTGAACCTCACTACACCACTAACAACTTGCAACTTATTTCATTACAATTTTCTCAATATCCTCAACATATACAACTTCTAAGACATTAATGCCAATAGTGTTGACATCAATGACAACCACATATCAGCAACACAACCACAACATCCAACAATATCCCCCTTTGGCATTGATGGAAACACATGATGTGAAAAACACCATCAACGCAACTATCTTCAACACTTACTCCCCCTTAGGTTCAAACTCTTTTCTCCTCAACAACTCTTCTCCCACACGACTCTTCTTCCTTAGATAATTCATAGTTTTTCACATGACTCTTCTCCCCCTTTGACATCAATGACAATGATATCTTTTCTCCACACAAGCTCTGAACCACATATCTGAACATCTGACTACTCCTAAGTAGCAGCCACCACAACATCAATCTGGATCAAAATACGACTATGAAATGCATAGATTGATGCAAGTTAATGCATCTTAGTTCTGATTAGGAGGGGTAATCACCCCTAGCTTCCCTCTAAGATACTCAAAAGTATCCTTAGGCAATGACTTTGTAAAGATATATGCAATTTGTTCCTTAGTAGGCACATACTCTAATCTGACTTCCTTTTCACTCACCTTCTCTCTCAAAAAGTGAAACTTGATAGATATATGCTTGGTCTTTGAATGCAACACCAAATTCTTAGAAATGTTAATTGCACTTGAATTTTCACAAAATATAGCAATGGGTTCATCATACACAACTCTGATATCCTTCAACATCTGCTTCATCCACAGTACTTGAGTACAATTGTTAGCAACAACAATGTATTTTTCCTCAGCAGTAGATAAAGAAATGACATTCTACTTCTTACTCAACTATGAAATCAACTTCTTACCCAAGAAAAATGCACCACCACTAGTACTCTTTCTGTCATCCACATCACCTACCCAATCAGCATCAGTAAAACTACTCAAAGTAAGATCATCATCTTTAGGGTACCACAGGCCAAAATCAACTGTTCCCTTCAAGTATCTGAAAATCCTCTTCACAATAGTTACATGAGATTCTTTAGGATCAACTTGAAATATTGCAACAATGCATACAACATTCATGATATCTGGTCTAGTTTGAGTCAAATAAAGCAATCCACCAATCATCAATCTGTATCTAGTCTGATTTGCTTTCTAAGAATCATCATCTTGTGTCAACTTGCATCCAGTCACCATAGGTGTACCAACTAGCTTTGAATCTTCCATACCAAACTTCTTTAGCAATTCTTTCACATACTTGGACTGAGATATGAAGATCCCTTTATCTAATTGAGTAATCTGCAATCCCAAAAAGAATTTCATCTCTCCAATCATAGGCATCTCAAACTCATTCTGCATCTCATCAGCAAACTTCATGCACAAACCATCATCTCCTCCAAAAATGATATCATCAACAAAGACTTCAACAATCAGATCTTTATCATGATCAATCTTGAAATATAGATTACTATCAACAATACCTTTATTGAATCCAAGCTTCAAAAAATACTTGTCCAATCTAGCATACCATGCTCTTGGGCCTTGCTTAAGTCCATACAATGCTTTCTTCAACTGACAAACCATATCTCCCTGATCAGTCAACTAAAATCCATCAGGTTTCTCTACATACACCTCTTCTTCTAGTTCGCCATTTAGAAATGCTGACTTGACATCCATTTGATAAACCTTGTAATTTTTGTAAGCAACATAAGCAAGAAATAGTCTCACAGCTTCAATCCTAGCAATAGGGGAAAAAGTTTCTTCAAAGTCAATTTCTTCCATATGTGAATATCCTTTACACACCAATCTTTCTTTGTTTCTAACAACTTCACCTTGCTCATTCAACTTGTTTCTAAAGACCCATTTAGTTCCAATTACATTTTTGTTCCTAGGTCTAGGAACAAGAATCTATGTATTATTCTTCTCAAATTTTTGTAGTTCTTCTTTCATTGCTTCCACTCAATGTTCATCTTTGCATGCTTCATTCACACTATTAGGCACAGTCTTTGAAACCAAACAATATTCTTCTGCAATCTTTCTCCTAGTCTGGACACCTTTGTTCTTATCACCTATAATCTGATCTTCTAAATGATTCAATCTTACATAACTTGGAGTCTTAGAATGTTCTTGAACTTCTGGCTCTTGTGATCTCTCTTCTGCACTTTCACTAGTTCCTTCCTCTTGATTTTCTTGATTCACTAGAATGATTTGAACTTGATTTTGAGTCTAAACTTTCTTTCTTGTGACTGAACTGTTATTCTGATCATCTGAATCATATCCACAGGTTCTGGATGGTCTAGCTATGTCTTCATCAACCTTGACATTTGCACTTTCAACTATTTTCCTCAATCTCTTGTTGTAGCACCGGTAGGTCTTGCTCTTAGTAGAATAACCAAGAAAGATTCCTTCATCACTCCTAGCATCAAACTTTCCTATCTCTTTATCTCTTCTAATATAGCATTTACTCCCAAAGATTTTGAAATATCTAATAGTAGGCTTATGACCTGTCCATAGCTCAAAAGGGGTCTTACCAGTATCACCTTTGACTTGTACCTGGTTGAGGATGTAAACAACAGTACTCATAGATATGAGGAACATTTCCTTCCAACATCATAGTTCTAGCAACATATTGAATTGTCCTGTTCTTCCTTTCCACTACTCCATTTTGCTGAGGGGTCCGCAAGGCAGATAATTGTCTCTTTATCCCATGCACTTCACAAAAATAATTAAACTCATGGGAAGTGAATTCACCACCTCTATATGAGCTCAAAGATTTAATCTTTAGACCTGTCTCTATTTCAACCATAGCCTTAAAAATATTGAACTTTTCCAGAGCTTCATATTTCTCTCTTAAGAAAGTAACCCACATCAATCTAGAGTAATCATCAATAAGTATCATGAAGTACCTATCTCCTTGTAAGCTTCCGACTCTTGAAGGACCACACAAATCAATATGAACAAGCTCCAACACTTCTTTTGAACAATGCTGTTTGCTCTGAAATGAAATTCTAGTTTGCTTCCCTAACTGACATTCCTTGCATATAGTATTAGTAGGCTTTACCAACTTAGGAAGATCTCTCACTTCCTGAGTAGAACTTATCTTGATAATATTATCAAAGTTTACATGACACATTATCCTATACCACAACCAACTTTCATCAACTTGAGCAATCATACAACTTTTACTAGCAACATTTAGATGAAAGATGTTACATTTTGTTTTTGTACCTAAAGCAATCACATTTCCAGAACTTCCCAATATTCTACACTTTCCATTCTACCCAATATTCTACACTTTCCATTCTTGAATTGAAGATTGTATCCCTTGTGAACCATCTGTCTGACACTTAAGAGATTATGCTTCAAACCTTCCACATAAAGAACATCATCAGTATTATTCTTACCATCAAGAGAAATAGATCCTCTGCCACATATTACACCTACTTTGTCATCACCAAATCTTACCACACCACCATCATACTTTTCTAGGCTCACAAACTTTATTTTATCACCTGTCATGTGATGAGAGCATCCACTATCAATCACCCATTCATCTTTCTCTTCAACTCTAGCCGCTAGAGCTTTCTCCACATTAGAGAAACTAACAGATTCAATAAGGGCTAGATCATTTTCCTTGATAGCAATAAATACCCATTCATCTTCACTTGCATTCCCTCTATCAAATTCATCGTTTGTCACACCTTCATCAAAAGTATAATAGCAATTTCTTTGAAATATAGGCTTGTTATGTCTTGGCTTAGGAACTCTTTCAGGAAACCTTGATGCAAAATGACCTATCTTATTGCAAGAAAAACATTTAATAGGAAATTTTCCTTTATAATTATCTTCTCCTTTGGCTTCTCTCTTGAAAATAAGTGCTTCAAGCTCCTCTCGCTTTCTCTCCTCTTCTTCAATCTCTCTCATTTCCTCCTCATACTTGAATTCCTTTCTAGAAGAACTTTCACCCGGATCATATCTCTATTTATCTCTTCTAGAAGTAGTAGCTTTGAATGCATATTCTATCTTAGGAAGAGCATCACCAAATTCACTCAACTCAAAAGCAATAAGCTTACCAATCAACATGTCTCTAGTTATATTTGTTACAGTCCGAAGCTCCTCAATAGTAGTAGCTTTGACTTTGTATGCAACAGGAAAGGATCTAAGCACTTTAGCAACAATTTCTGATTCTTCCAACTATCCACCAACACATCCGATACCACACACAAGTTCATTCACTCTTTGCATGAAAGTAGTAATGTTCTCATCATCACCCATTCTCAACATTTCATATTTCCCTTTCAAACTTTGTAACTTAGCAATCTTCACATTAGCATCACCTTCATACAAAGTTTCCAACTTTTTCCAGATCTCATAAGTAGTCTTTAGATCCATAACATTTGTCATCTCAGAATCAATCAAAGCACTCAACAATGCTTCCTTAGCCTTGATATTGTACTCAACATCTCTAATCTCAACAATAGTAGGAGCATTCCGAGGAATAACATACCTATTGCTTGTAATGCTCTAGTAGGGTTCACCAATGCATCTCATATGACACTCCATTCGAGTCTTCCACAAAGAATAATTTTTTCCATGAAATATCAGACTATCCTTCTTGTATGTCACCATCCTAGATCACCTCAAGCTGTTAAACTTCTTCCAAGGAACTTGCTCTGATACCAATTTTTGGAAACATAATGAGAGACAACTGAGAGGGGGGGTGAATCAGCTGTCCCATAATTTCAAACTTATTCAACTTATTAACCTTATTCTTAGCTATGATCAATAACCATGAAAGAAAAAATAAAAAAACACATCAGAAACACACATAACACCAAGAATTTTTATGTGGAAACCCTATTAGGGGAAAAACCATGGTGGAGGTCAGTCCACAAGATTATACCCTATTAAAAGTATAAAGAAATATGAATGGGGAATGCACATCCATTCAGGTGCACTGCCTAGAGCTCATTGCTCAATTACAAAAGGAAGACACACTGTCTTACAAAGGATTTACATCCACAAGATTTGAACTAAGAAAAATAGCATTTGCTAATGCCTGATTATAGTTTCGGTTAAGCACATGAACACTTCTTCACTCTTCTTCACTCTTCTTCACACTCTACTATGCCTTCAAAAGATTTAGAACATTATTCACGCACAAGACTTGCACACTTTGCATACTCATGCCTTCAAATGATAAAGAAATCACTTATATATATCCACAACAAGAAATTACATCGCTACATGTCGGCCTTAATGAAATAATAAAATGAATACAAACTGTCAGCCCAAAACATTAAAGATTATTAATGCGAATCAACCAAGGTCAGCCACAACATAGTGAAGACCCAAAATAAAATTCTCAAACACGAAGCACCTTCAAAAATTAATCCTCGAAGATCCACAACACGAAAAAACATGAACACACAAGAGAAAATCTCGAATCGCGAGCACAACGATCAATATGAACGTGCAACACAGATAGAGAATGATATAGAAACATCCACAAACATCATGAATCACCAGAGAAGTATCTGCAACAACTGAACTTGCTAAAATATCATCACCTTCATTTAGGAACATCAACTGAAGCAACATAAAAACTTATAGAATACAAATATTCATAACACAAACAAATATTCATGTGGATCTCTAAAACTTAACATGGATAAACTAGATATACTTGAAAAAAAACCCTTTAATCCACAACCTTTGATCACCAACATACTAAACTCACCAATAGACTGAACTTCACTACACCACTGGCAACCTGCAACTTATTTCATTACAATTTTCTCAATATCCTCGACATATACAACTTCTAAGACATTAATACCAATAGTGTTGACATTAATGAAAACCACATATCAACAACACAACCACAACATCCAACAAAATATAATGGATGTCATTTTTTCAACAGGAGAAAATATCTCACCATAATCAACACCCTCAACTTGAGAGTAACCCTTTGCAACCAACCTTGCTTTGTACTTCTCAATACCTCCATTTGAACTAATGTTTTTCTTGAACACCCATTTGAAACCAACAGGTTTTCATCCTTCAGGAAATGGTACAAGATCCCACGTATCATTCTTTTTCAAAGATGCCATTTCTTCATCCGTAGCAATCTTCCAAGACTCTGCATCATTCATACCTAGTGCCTCTTCTACAGATTTGGGTTCATCCATGTTAGTATTCAAAGAGAAAATACATCTCCAATCATTAGGTGATACCTTTCAGGTGGTTGTCTATGTCTTTAAGACCTATGAACAAGCTGTGTTGGAGATTCTTCCTCATCTTCTGAAGATCCAAAGCTAGATGAGCTCTCCTCAACTTCTTGTCTATCCTTGGTCCTCGATTCAACTTTCTCAGGTGTAGAAGGAAATTGAATCACATCTTCCTATTTACTTTGTTATGGCTGCAATATAACAGAAGGCTTAGTTTCTCTAAAAATAACACTTCTACTATGTATTACCTTTTGTGCAATAGGATCCCAAAGCTTGTATCCTTTCACACCATAACTATATCCGATGAAGATACATTTCACAACCTCGTTCTCCAAATTTTTTCGCTTCTCCTTTAACACGTGTGCATATGCCTCACAACCAAAAACTCTAAGATGTCTTAATGAAGGCTTGCGACCCAACCATGCCTCTATAGGTGTCTTATCAACATGAGTTGATGTAGGAGACGTGCTAATCAGGTAATAGGAAGTGGTAACAACTTCAACCCAAAACCTTTGTTCTAGACCAACACCACTCAACATACTCCTAGCCATCTCCATCAGTGTCCTGTTCATTCTTTCTGCAACTCCATTTTGTTGTGGAGACTACTGAGTTTTCTTCTATCTATGAATACCACAATCTTTTCAGAATCTATCAAAGTATTTAGAGAAAAAATCACCGCCATTATCATTCCTTAAACATTTTATTTTCTTTCCAGTCTGCAACTCAACCATTGGTTTAAATTCTTTAAATCGATTGAAAACTTTAGATTTACTCTTTAGGAGATATACCCATGTCCTACTATAACCATCAATAAATGAAATATAATATATGGATTTACCAATCAAAGGAACATCTACAGGATGAAACACATCAAAATGAATAAGATCCAATACACCACAATATTTATGAGAACTCGAGTAAAATTGAATGTGGTTTTTGTTTTCCATAAATACAATTCTCACATATATCAAATTCAAGATTACAATCAGATAGACCTTCAACAAGGTTTTTATTTGTCAAGGTCCGTAGACCCTTTTCTCCAATGTGGCCAAGTCTCTAGTTCCATAACATAGTTTTCACTGTAGGTAACTTTGATTTAGAAGAAAGAGCACCATTGGGTACCCAAAAGCCATGACCATTTGCTGAAAGTGAAACCCTCACTTCTTCCACAAGCTTTATTTTCATAGAAGTACTATTGCACTCAATAGTGCATGCATCAAGATTATACAATGTGCCATATATGACACCTCTAGAAATCACCATATAATCTCTGACCATCTTGCATCCTGCATCAAAAAATACTACCTGCACACCCACATCTATTTGTTTTCTCATAGATAACAAATTTTGTGCTAAACCAGGGATATGCAACACACCATTAATCCTTTTTATTCTACCATCAAGAAACCTAATTTTAACTTTACCATGGCCAAAAATGTCATCATCACCCAAGTACACCTTACCTCCATCAAATTATTCATATTCAAAAAACTAATCTCTATTAAAGGTCATATGAAAAGATGCACTTGAGTCAATTAACCATGCATCATTACCTGCATGAGTTGCCAAAGATGCAATGAATGTGTCACCATATTCCTTCTTGGACTCAGAATCAGAATCAAATCTCATCTTTTTCTTCTTCTTTTCTTGTTTGCATTCCTTACGAACATGTCCAGGCTTACTGCAATTCCAACAAATAACTTTGGACTTTCCAGGAGATTTAGATCTCCCCTTGGACTTGGATTTGTCACGCTTCTCATTCTTCTTTCCTTTTTCCTTAGGTCTTCCACGAACATTCAAGGCCTCCTTGGCAGTGATGGATACCTTTCTCCTCATCTCTTCAGAAATCAAAGAACCCACCACATCTTTAGTCTTCAATATAATAGAAGTACTCCCAATAGCCATAACAAGAGAATCCCACAAATCAGGCAAAGAACAAAACAAGATCTGGCTTTTCTCTTCCTCATCCATTTTTACACCAATTGATGCCAACTAAGCCACCAAAATATTGAATGATTCCAGGTGGTCTATAATTCATCCACCCTCTTCCATTCTCAAGGAATACAATTTCTTCCTTAAGAAAATATTGTTCACTAAAGATTTGGCTTGATACATCTCACCAAGCTTTTTTCATAGTTTCTATACAGAGGTCTCTTCATGGACATTAATTAAAACAGTCTACCAAGCACAATCTAATTAGACCTTGGCTTTAAGGTCCATAACATCATATTGAGCAGCTTGAGTACAGTTTACAGGCCTTGAAACATTATCATCAACAACATCCCATAGATATCGATCTATCAACATATCCTCCATCTTTAGCTTCCACATCTCAAAATTATTTCTAGAAAATTTCTCCACTTCTATTCTCATTGATGAACTTACCATTTGAAAATTCCTGCAACAAGATCACAAAGTGTCTTCTGCACAAGCTCCCACTCAAATATGGATTAGTTCAAAAAACCCAACAACCCACAACTGAAACCAAAGGTGATTTGGCTCTGATACCACTTGTAAGGAAGCTAAGGTAGTGGAACAACTTCCTACACTAATATTGAGAGGAGAATAATGCAATTTTTTTTATATCTTTAATAGTTACAAAAACTTAAATAGAAATAAACACAAATATCGTGCATACCACAACACCGTGATTTACGTGGGGAAAACCCTTTTGGGAGAAAAACCTCACACTCCAAAAGCCACCCAATATATTATTTAGAAATCACAAAGCTTACAATATACTTGCTGAGCAAGCTTCTCATAGGAGTATCACCACTAGAGATCAAGAGAGAACACAACCGCTATCAGACTCTTAGAAAATGTCACAAACTACTGCAGCCATACTACAACACCCTCATAAAATAGGGTTACATTTTAGGGCAAGGCATGCCAACAAAATATCTGCCATTAGATCTAAAACCTAATAAAAAATGGTCTAGATTTACAATATTATCATTATTTAATGTATGCCAGCCATTTTAGGAGTTTCTTGAAAAAGTTAACATGCTCACATTTTGCTCCTCAACGCCACCCCATGCTCCCATTGTATATTCCACCTATCGATGTAACTAGGAAATATATATATATATATATATCCTATCAACAATAACCTTTATATGATTGCAAGGTTAAGACATATTTTCCCAACACCTTTGCATTCCATTCCAAATCAATCCATACATGCATGCATCCATATACACATTGAAACATTTAGGAAAGGTGTCAAACTCTAAGGTTTACCCTTTCCCATTGTTTGATGTTTTACATATAGGTTCAAATTATTAATGAATAGTTGGAATATTTATCAATTGATATGTATGATTTGTTTAGAGAAGTTTTGATTTGATAGCAAAATAAAACATTTGATATTGATTCCATGTATTATTATTGTAGACATGTAAAAATGTTTGATGCACATCGCACATCTTGAAACTGCATTTTTCCATTATTGGCATCATTTCACTTCATTTGCATCATTAATCCCCTTTTAACATCATTTCCATCATTTAGCCTTATTTCCCTTTATTAATTAAATAATCTAAAATTATTTAATTAATTCACTATTTTATCACTATTTCTCCTTTATCACTCTAGTTGAATAATTTTAATTATTTAGTTAGGTTCATCTAATATGTCTTCTAATCCCATATAATTAAATAATTTTAATTATTTAATTATCTCACTTTTTAATCTTTTTCCTCCAATGGAATATTCTTTCTTAAAGAATGACATATTCCTATCCTCCATAATAATCTTAATTATTTAATTCTCCTCTTTGATCTCAAACATCATCCATTAATAAATAAATATTTTATTTATTAATCAATCTTATCTTGCATGTTCCTCTATTAATTAATTAATTATTTAATTAATTATATCATTCATTATTCTCTCAAATGTTATCTGTCACTCTCTCTCTTAGTCAACTAATATTGATTGACCACTCTTCTAATCAATCAATTCTCTTAACTCCCACTCACTCAGAGTCTTCTGATCAATCAACTTAACACTTCAATCAATATCGCATGCAACTAGTTAAGTGGAATCCTATAGCTAGTTGTAGTCAGTTAACTGGGAAATCAATTCCTCTCATTCATTCTCAACCTTTGATCTCAAATCAACACCTCTTAATCCAAATCAATCAAAATCTATAAAATAACCCTTCATCCTTCACATTCATTAGCTAGAATTTTCATAGCTAAGTCATGCTCATTTGAGTTTTGAGCATTCATCTTGAGCAATTGAGAGCATTTATCATAGCATCTAGGTCATCTTTGCATCACATTCAATCAAGATTTTGCTAGAAATCATGGAGGCTTCAAGTGTTTGAGCAATCCAACACCATACTACACCAAGCTCTCCAACAATGGGATGTTGAGGTTGTATTTCTTGTTTTGAATTCATTGAGTTTGATTTGCTTTATCTAACCCTTGTGTTTGAATTCCTACCTTGATTTGCAATCCAATTTCATTGGTAAGTGGGTTTGATCTTCATGTTTTTAGGTTCTTTTATTGAATTCTTGTTTCTTAATCCATTCCACTTTTACCCCTTCCATTAAATTGCACACACCAAGCTCTCCAACAATGGGATATTTAGGTTATATTTCTTGTTTTGAATTCATTGCGTTTGATTTGATTTATCTAACCCTTGTGTTTGAATTCCTAGCTTGATTTGCAATCCAATTTCATTGGTAAGTGGGTTTGATCTTCATGTTTTTAGGTTCTTTGATTGAATTCTTGTTTCTCAATCCATTCCACTTTTACCCCTTACATTAAATAGCACGCTCAGTGGTACCCATGCCCTTGATCTAGCATTTTTATCAAGTTTTTCATGATTTGCATGTTTCTGGAGTGCGGCCATTTGAAGCAGAGGTCACTTTTATTCACTAGATTGCTATTGTTTTGACATCCGAATGCATTCGCTTCTTCATAGAGTCATTATTGTTAACTAGGCCATGGTTTTCTTCTAGGGTTTTGACCTTTAATAGTGTTATTTTTCAGTTTTGTAGAAACAAGTTTGCTACTATATCAGAAGATATTCACTAAATTGTATAAACGTACCGTGGCTATCATAAAAAAGGGCTGCTATTGTAGAAACAAAGCCACATCTTTCTTTTTCCCTACTCACTATTTTCTCTTTCAAACTTTTGAATTTTAGTTTTCTAACCCTAACCCTAACCTATTTTCTATTTACGAATTGGTTGAGATTGATCTAACCTAATTGTGTAACTCTTGTAGGGTGAAGGAAAATCATTATAAACTTCTAATCAATATGTTTTATAGGATGAACGGCCAAAGACAAATCAATTCCAAACTACCAACACTTTTCTTGTATCCCTTTGTCTAGGAGTAAATTTACTCAACCATTATATTTTTATCTTGTTAGACTAACCAACACTTAGTTTGTTGCTTTAAAAAATGAATCCTCTCCCCTTGCATCATTTGATGATCTTGGGTGACGAGAAATATCTTGGACTTCAAATTTTGGTCACCAAAGGCATCTTGTATATGTATCCTCTCCCCTTGTGTCATTTGATGATCTTGGGTGACGAGAAATATCAAGAAACTTAGCCTTTTTTTAGTAGAGGGGCCTTCCTTGAGACACATCCCACAACGAAGAACTCAAGGTGACCTCAAATCACGTGTTCAAGTGAGCTATATAAAAGTGCAAAAGTGAAAGCAAGTAAGCATGTATCTAGGGACGTTATACCTTGTGTTTCAATTTTGATGTGGGTGTATAGACCACACGTAGGTCGATTAGAGACTTTAGTGTCTCATATATGAAGTATACCTCTAGTGTTCATTGAGTCATTACAAACCATTATACTTAGAAGCCTTACTAGTTTTGAACATTTCTTGAGAAGGTGCAATGGGACAGCTAGTCATTCCATGAAGATATTCACCATGTATTGATTGCTTGTTGAGGTGAAAAACACCTTGAAAGGATCTTTTTACTTTCAAGGTAAGAGATGTATCATGTACATGTGCATACTCTAGTCATCCATTCAAGTTAGGAATTTTATCGTGCGAACTTGACTCAAGAGATGTACCCACTTGACTAAATATGAATGCATTTATCAAACATTTCTTAGTAAGCTTTATGGAAGAAAGCTTGCAGAATATCCTCCTTTAATTTTGAGTAAGTTATTGCATACTTTTTTTTGCTGTGTATCACTTGCTCTTTCAAACAAATCACCTTAAAACATTAGACCTAAACTTTCAACTTGCAAACTTGTCAAAATTGTCATCAAACAAGAAATAGAAAATAGAGTCGCACTTGTCAGAAATTGTCACTTTTGTACATCTTACTACGTCTATCTTAGAATACTGTCGCTATTGCTCAACATCTACTCTCACTTGTCTAGACATATAGTTGCTATTTTATTGCATTTGGTTGCTATTATACAATTGGTCACTATTTCTTATTCTAATTATCTTCCAGACAATGTCTAAACAAGGTTGCATTTATCAATACTATCGCTATTTCCTTTGTAGAAGCTTTCTTTTGTCTCAAATTCTACTGTAGCCGTTTGAAATAGCCACCACATTTGTATTCCTGCTTAGCTCAAACTTGTCAAAATTTGTCTCAGACCTTGTCAAAATCTTCTGCTCAGCTGTCATAATATCTATTACAATGTACCTACACAGTTATATCATCCATTTAAACTTTCAAACATTATCATCCCACCTTTCGATTTTGGGTTTACCTAGGGTTTGTCAACATAGACCTCTTCGAAAAAACATCAATCAAACTTACATAATATTTTTTAGCAATCTTAGACATCACTAGTCTTTTAGACCAGCCTTTGCATCATCATCATAGATCAAACATCAAACTAGCCTTTGGACACACATCAAACAAAACATATCAAACATCATCATTTTGCTAGAGCCCTTATCTAATTAGCTTATGATCTTGTGGTCTTGCCAAATTTAATGGACATTATCCTCTCCTTAAGTTTCTAGATTACTATCATCCTTCCTTGTACTCACAAGCCTAGTTCAAGTAGAGAAATTGACTTATCCTTCATCAACACTTTTAATAATTAGCAAAAAATAACCAAATATTGTTTATCCTTGTTTCCATAGACTAGCATCATCTCTAAATATCCAAAAAAATCCACTCACACCTTCATCAAAGGATTGAGTATCAAAAATATAACATCATCCTTAAATATTTCAAAATCCACTCATACCTTCATCATAGGGTTGAGTACCAAAATCTTGTCATTCTTAAACATCCAAACATCCAAAATCAATTTTTTTCATCAAACTATCCCAAGATCAACATCAATCAACATAAATAAAAAAAAATCATTTGTCCAAAAGGTTTACTAGCATTCCCTTTGTACATCATTTTGCAAACCAAAATCTCAAACCAAAACATCACCACACTTTCATAACTGGCAATCTCCCATTCACCATGGTCTAGTGTGCAAGTTTATGAAAATTACTAGGTCTCAACATAGAAGGAATATAAAAGATAACACAAGTAGCTCTAGTGGACCTACCACTACCAATGTTGAAACTCCAATTCCTACACCATGGGGTTATGATCTTAATGAACCTCCAATTTTCTCAACCCCTCAAACAACCACCAACATTACCTCACAACCACCAACGTTCAATGCTCCACCACCACTTTATCTCAATCCATCACAACATGATACTGGCATACATCTTCAACATCACGAAGATTCGCTCAACAACAAAACCAACCTCCTAATCCTCAAGATGTAATCATAGAAGACGATGATAGTGATGGAAAAATTACCAAAGAGGATATGTTAGAATACACACAAGATCCTAGGATGCAAAGGATAATGGATAAAGTACTTGGAACAAATCCTAACACATACTTCTTAAAACTTGTAGAACATGGTGCCAAGTTACCCATGGAATTTAATGTGGAAGCTCTCAAAGACCCAAATCTCATTCACATGGGTGATGAAATGGTTGTGAGACAAATCCTAAAGCCACTGTAGATCCAAAGATACCATCCATCTTTTCCAAGTCCAAAGCACCAATAAATGAACAACCTTATGGACAACATGTAGATAATCCACTATATAGACATCCATCTCAAGTGGAACAAGCATTGGTTTCTCAACATAGTCAAGTAGATCCAAATTCTATGGAAGCTCAAAACATGCCTCAACAATCAAACAATCCATTCTCTACACCACTTGCAACACATAATGTGTCAAAAAATTCATGGAGACCAAGCGTATCAAGAAACCTATCTAGAAAATCATTATCAAACAATCCCCCACAACATGGACCAAGTGTTAACATGAAAAATATGGGTAACCTTCCACCTAGACCATAATATCATACACAAAATCAGCCACCTAACATCCAACAACAACTCCATGCTAACATTCGTCCACAACTAGAACACATGTCATCATCCATTTATACCGTACCTAATCAAAACAATCCACCCCTTCATACACAACAACCTCCTCTTCATCAAACAACACATACACAAAAAACAACATATAATCACAACCCTCAAGATCAAAACATGTATCAAAAAAATACTCAAGATCAAACACAAACACAATGCATGCAACAACAACCCCCATACTATGACCCTTCATACAATGTACAATATCATCAAGGGTTACAATAAAAAAATCAAGATCCTAATGTCATGCAAGATCGACATGGGTCTTACTTCATTCAAAACCCCCAACAACAAACAAACACACATTCTCAAAATAAAACTCCAAATTTTCAACCACAAAACACACATCCACAACATCAAACCTTCATCCCACAACACCAAATCCCTAATCCAATACACCAAACATTCATACCTCAGATGCAACAATAAGGTATTCCTCAACAACAAGGTATTCTTCAACAACAAGGGGTTCGTCAACAACAAGGTGTCCCTCAACAACGAGGTGTTCCTAAAAAAAAAATACATATAACACACAACAAAGTCCTACACCCACACAAAACCCATCATATATGGGACAAAAAGGATACAACACAATTAATCCTCAAACAAACACACCTAGTAATTACATAACATTACAAATTCAAAAATTTAATCAAAGGATATCAGATATACAACTTAGGAAACCCAAGAAGAGCTATGCATTGCAAGACATATGTCCATATCCATTTGATCACAACATATCAATGATCCCCTTTCTGAAAAAAATGAAATTATGAAATTCAATAAATACAAAGAAAGAGGGAACCCAATTGAACATGTGCAAGAATTTTCCATAGCTTGCATGGAGGTTGCTAACAATAACTCTTATCAATTAAGAATTTTCCCAAGAAGTCTAGGAGTTGCAACTATTGAATGGTTCTCTCATTTACCACCTAGAATTAAAACTTTCGATGAGCTATTTGAGAAAATTTTCAACCATTTTTCATATAAAATTGAACAAGACATTATAGTTCCTTATTTGTATAAGATAAAACAAAACCAAGGGGAGTCATTTGCTTCTTACTTGAAAATATGGAGACATAAGTGAGTAAATGTAAATGGTCTGTTCTTGAGAAATAACTTGTTGAAATCTTTATCATAATATTCAAACTGACATAAGCTATCAATTGACTATGCTATGCCCTAATACCTTTGAAGAGATCATTGAGAAAGATTTAGTTATTGAAAGATCTCTCATTGAGAAAAGTTTCATCAAAATTTACAACAAAGATCAAGCATTTGATTCAAATGATAAGCCTCAAATTTGGGAAAAGAACAAAAATGTCACAAATGATGCAGTGGTTGATGTTAAGTTTGTTTGAAACATAAAACCACCTCCTAACAATCCCAAAAACAATTTACAAGCCAATCAAATGAATTATCCTCAAAACAATTAACTTGTACCTACCCTTAGAACAATCAACAAATGAATCAAACTCAAAAACCTAAAGAGGACCACCAAGATAAAATAATCAAATGAGAAGAAAGTACACTCCATTGGGAGAACCTCTTGAGGTGGTTATGTGGAAGCTAATTCAATCAAAACTCATCAATCTTCCTAATCAAATGAATTACGAAGAGCCTCAATTTAAACCCCCATGGTACAATGAGAGTGATCAATGTGAATTCCATCGAATCAAGGGTGATAAGACAAACAATTGTATGAAACTAAAGAATCTCATCCAAGAATTAATTGAAAAATGAGAGGTTGATATCGAGAATCATCTTGGAACCTCCAAAAATAATGACATGGGTATTTACAAGGATCCAATCCCTGACCATTCTAAGGGGAATGACAAAGGTAAAGGACAAGATTATCAAAAAACCTCTTACACCTATGACATTGTTGTAGGAACCACCAGTGAAACTGATAGCAATATCCATGTTGTAACACTAGTTGGTAAGAATCCTGAGTGTAACATTACTACAAAAAGAGGGAAGATTACAATCCAAGGAGCCCCGCTTCAATCAAGAGTTTCCATTAAACCTTCAAATGACTATAATATTGTTGATCAACTAAAGAAAACTCTAGCCTAAGTCTCTATCCTTAAGCTTCTCAAGCTATCCCCCGCACATAAAGAGATTTTGGAGAAAGCTCTCCTTGAATCTTCTATACCTAATGATATCAACACAAATTAGTTTCAAGCTATGGTTGGGTACATTTCCTCTACACATCAACTTGTCTTTTTTGAAAGATACCTTCCCAAAAAATCATTCCATAACCAAGATTTATAACTTGAAGTTTTTATCCACAAGCATAAAATAAAAAGAGTCCTCATAGATGGTGGTGCAGGTTTAAACATATGTACCTTGAAATTGGTAAAACAACTTGGATATTCTGATGAGGTTATTGAGAAAAGAAAAAGTATCACTATAAGAGCTTATGATGATAATGAGAAAAATTCTAAAGGCACCATTAGACTTTCTATTCAGGTGGAACCGACAATAGAAAAAATAACTTGTCAAGTACTAGATCTTGAACTACCCTACAACCTTCTTTTGGGACGGCCTTGGATCCACACTATGCAAGCTATCCCTTCTACATTTCATCAATGCCTAAAATTTCCTTATAATGACAAGGAAGTTACAATATATGCTGATCCAGAACCCTTTCATTACTGTAAGAGCTTGGAAGAAAAATTATAAGAAAATATTCCAAGTTCCCATTAAATTTCCATTCATTTTCCTACATTGATCCATCATCCCTTGAATCATCCTTACAACCTTCATCATCCTCCACTCCATATTTCGATTCATTTTCCTACATTTATCCATCATCCCTTGCATCATCTTCACAACCTTCAATATCCAAGTACTTGAAAATGGTTGTGAAGACTATCACTTTAATCAATCCTTCTACATTGGAAAAATTCCTCCATCACCAAGAACTTATGGATGACTGAAGGAAATCAAGAAAGCTAAACTTGTCATGGTTAAATACAAACCTACTATATTCAATAAATGGGGAGACATGAAAGATGAATTAGTGTTTGAAGAATATCACTCTACATGGCTCTATAAAGAAGAAGAGGAAGAAAAACAACTACCTCCAATCCCTATACATATAGATAGTAAAGGTTATCAATTTTCTAAAGGAATAGGATTCATTGGAAAAGGTGGCCTTGGTTTGAATGAACAAGGTATGAGAGAGCCTATCATCATGGAAAAATTCAAGAAAAATCAAGGACTAGGCTATGGTTCATTAGATATTGTTACTCCTAACACTGAAAATGCCTCTTGTGAGGAAGGTTCTTCTGCTATCATGGTTGAGACATTAGATGACTATGATCCTATTGACGACGATCTATACATCATAGACATATTTAGAGACATTTGTATAAATACCCTTACTACCCTTTCCTTTAATCCATCATCCCAAACACATGAACTCTAACTCACTTACCCACAACTAATCGATTGGGACCAACAACATCAACCACTTGTTGTTGACATATTCCAAAATGATGAAGCTATCGTTGAGTTTATGGGACTTTTAAATGGTATATCACTTGGAGACCACAAGATTGTATTTGATATTGAGCTAGGACAAGAAGCATATTTTGGTAGGGAGATTGTATCTTCTAGTCGCAAAAATGAAAATGAAAATATAAACATTAAAATTAGATCCCCTAGTGAAAACCACAATGTGGTGCTATTGGATCATGAAAAAGACAAAATAAAGGACGTATCTAAGGGTGAAAATATCCTTGAAGTGCTCGAGGATGGAGGATTCAATATCCTTATCACATAGTATCAAGAAAGATCAACAATTTTGGTTGAAGAGTCTCAAACTATAAATGTGGAAACAAAAGATGCACCGAAGATAACCTATCATGCAACCACTCTAGATCTTGAGGAAAGAAAAAACTTCACAACTTTTATACAAGAACGAAAGATCAATTTTTCTTACAGGAATTATGGAGATATGCCTAGTTTAGATTTGACTTTAGTGGTTCATCATATTACAATTTTTCTTGGAGCTAAATTGGTGAAACAAAAGCTTCACAAGATGCACCCTCAGATAGTGCTCCTACTCAAAGTGAAACTTCAAAAATTGTTTGATGTTGGATTCATTAGACCTATTGATTATCCTGAGTGGGTGTTAAACCTGGTACCAATGTCAAAACCCACTGGGGGCATAAGGATCTACACTGATTTTAGAGACCTCAACAAAGCATGCTCGAAGGATGATTTTCCCCTCCTGAACATTGACATGATAGTGGATTTGATAGCTGGTCATGAAATTCTTTCTCTTATGGATGGCTTCTTTGGATATAACCAAATCAAGATAGCACCTAAGGACCAACACAAAACAACATTCACTTGTCCTTGGGGAACGTTTTGCTGAAATGTCATGCCATTTGGCCTAAAGAACGCAAAGTTACCTATCAAAGGGCGATGACTACTATATTTCATGATATTTTACATAACTATGGAAGACTATGTAGATGTTATTTTGGAAAAATCTATAACAAGACAAGGACATCTAGGTAATCTGGTAGGAATATTTGATAGATTAGAAGAGTACAACTTGTGCCTAAATCCAAAGAAATGTTTTTTTGGTGTAACATTAAGAAAACTACTGGGTTACATTGTATCCCGAAGAGGCATTGAGGTATATCCCACAAAATTCAAAGGTATCATCAAAATGCCTCTCTTGAAAAGACATTGAAATAGTTGCGTAGCTTACAAGGAAAACTGCAATCAATCCAAAGATTCATAGCCTAGTTAGCGAATAAGTGCAATCCTTTTACACACTTGCTCCATAAGGATGTAACCTTCAAATGGGACATAAGATGTGAACAAAATTTTTAGCAGGTCAAAGACTATTTGGGAAGTCCTCTGGTTTTGATGCCTCCTATATAGGATAAATCTATGATATTGTACATATCAGTGGCATTAGCATCTTTAGGAGCTTTGTTAGTACAAATTGAAGAGAATAATAGAGAAAGAGTGGTGTACTACATCAGTCATACCCTGGTTGGTTATGAGATAAAATATACATCTATTGAAAGAGCTTGTTTAGTAGTTGTATTTACATCTTAGAAGCTTAGACATTACATGCTGAACCGATAGATCAAGCTAATATCCAAAGTTGATCCCTTGAAATATCTATTGGCTAAAGCAACTCTCACAGGAAGAATGGCAAAGCGGGTAATGATACTTAGTGAATTCAACATAGAATATATGGATGAAAAGCAATTAAATGAAAAGTAATAATAGACCAATTAATCGAAGCACCTATAAAAGATCATCAACCATTGATATCAAAATTTCTATATGAGGGCATCCTTGTGACAACTCAAGTAAACTGTTGGACACTATACTTTGACAGATCTCATACTCAACATGGATTAGGGGCTGGTATTATTTTTCTCACACCTTAAGGAGATAGCATACCTAAAGCATACAAAATTTCCTTTCCTTGCACAAATAATACAGCCGAATATGAAGCACTAATCATTGGGCTAAAAATGGTTGTTGAATGGAAAATTAAATAGCTACAGGTTTACGGTGATTCACAGTTGGTCATTAGACAAGTGAACGATGAATACCAAACAAAGGATGATAAGCTGATGCCTTATAAGAGAATAGTAGATAGTTTTAAGTAGAAATTTTTGGTCTCCTCTTTGAACAGGTTCTAGAAGTCAACAATAGAGCTGTCGATGTCATGGCAACCATTGGTTCACTTCTTGATATACCACAAAACATTCCTAGATTTGAATTCCTCATGGAATAATTGTTTATACCAACATTCGATATCCTAGAATCCAAACTTGTGTGTGATGTTGTTGGTCCCAATTCACCCGAGTACCAAGACAACTACACCTATATCCAACACAGAACCATACCAACTCACCTTACAAGTAACCAAAAGAAAAAAATTGTCTGTCGAACTGTACACTTTACTATCCTCAAAGATACTTTATACCATCGAAGTCTATATGGAACATTACTCTGTTGTCTCAATGTGGAAGACACTCGAATTTCCTTTCAAGAGGTACATGAAGGTGTGTTTGGGTCTCATTCTATCGGGCCTAATCTAGTAATGAATTTGTTAAGAACTAGATACTACTGGCCATCAATGGAACAAGAAACTATACATTATTTAAAAAAGTGTCTTAAGTGTCAGCAACACGGTGATATTGTTCATGCACCTACAGAAGAGCTACGTCCAATCACTACACCTTGACCCTTCTCACAATGGGGAATCAAACTTATAGGAAAGATATCCCCTACTTCATCCAACAAACATAAGTTTATCATAATTGCCACAAAGTATTTTAAAAAGTGGATAGAAGCTATACCCCTAACCTATATCACTAGCAAACAAATAGCGAAGTTTATCCTTAACTATTTGATTTGTCACTATGGTATCCCTCAAACTATCATTACTGAAAATGAAACTTTGTTCAAAAACCAAGATGTCTGAAAGCTTTGTACTAGATTCTCCATCCAACATCACTTCTCTACCTTGTACTACCCCCAGGGAAATGATCAAGCAAAAGCGTCTAAAAAAATGATCCTAAATATCCTTAAGAAGACTGTTAATGATGCTAGCTATGATTGGAACCTTCAATTGAACCCTTCTTTGTGGGCTTACAAAACTAGCATCCGTACACCCAAAAGTGTGACACCCTTTTCCTTGTATATGGATCCAAAGCCATCTTGCATATAGAGGTCAAGATTCCATCCCTAAGGGTATCCTTGAAAGGTCTTGTCAGCAATGAAGAATACTGAGTATCTAGACTCCATGAACTTGGACTACTAGATGAAAGACATTTGAGGGCTCTAAACCATCTCCAAGCATATCAGAACCACCTCAAAATAAGTTATAACAAGAGAATCAAGAACATGAGCTTTTAGGTTGGTGACTTAGTTTTCAAAAAAAATAGAAGATTTAGCTTAACCAGGATGGGAAAGGTAAGTTTGAGCCAAACTGGTTAGGTCCCTTTGTCATCACAGTAAATTATGGCTTTGATTGTTATTAGTTGGCTACTCCAGAAGAAAAACCCCTAGCAGAACCACTCAACAGTAGCCATCTCAAAAATTTCTATACCTAACGTATCAAAATATCCTAAGAAAAAAAGAGAAGAAAAAATAAACAAAAAAATCAAGAAAAAATAGTAAAGAGAAATAAATTGTCCTTTAAGTGAAAACCACCTTGTGGTGCTTCTAGGATAGGTACTGTAGTGAAAACTTGGTAAATAGGCGCTATGTTTGAATAAGTCCTGCATCATCATCTATCTAACTTTTTTCATCCAACTCATCTCAAAATTTTATCCCATCCACTCTGTTATATCCATCTTATTATCGCATCCATTTCATTCCATCCATCGCATAATAAACGTGCATCCAACCATGGCTCGATAACTGGTTAAGTTTTGAACCTTGCTGCACTATCTTGCATCTGCTTTATCCACCTATCCATAATAAATGAAATCCTATTCTAAACTGGGGGAAACCTCTTGAACCTGGTAGATGGATCAGATCCTTGTTCATCCCATCATTTGCGTAAACTATCAAAATCCAAAAAAAATCCAAAAATGGTAATATCAAAATCCAAAAATATCCATATAAACATCAAAATCCAAAACATCCAAAAAAAACTATCAAAATCTAAAAGAATTGTAAAACATCAAAATCCCAAAAATATCATTGGCGTCTTCGTACGAGCTGATTTGAGTCCAATAAATCAAACTACAATGTATTTGCATGTATAACTTAGGCAATACCATCAATTGATGAGCTCCTGAGGCACTAGTTCAGTCCCCTTAGGTCCCTCTCTTGGTCTCTAAATCTCTCAAAAACATAAAAAAGATCCATATATCCCGATAATATAAAAAACAACCTCAAATAACCTCAAAAGAACAAAAAAATTCAAAAAAACTCAAAAATTATATTCTCATTATCACCTATCTTCCATAAAATATCCATCCATAATAAACAAATCATTGCCCTTACCCTTTGACAAAGTGATCAATGAGCAAAGCAAACATCAAAATCTCAGAAACATTCAAGTGAAAATTGTAGACTTGATCATTATCAGACTAAAACAATGCCTAAGTATTAACTACCCACCTATCAAAATCATCATCAACATCTTGACATGTGTCTTAACAGATAAATCATTCCTAAAATAGACCCCATTGATGGATAACATCCCTAAACATCAAAAAATATATGGCAAGTGATACTGCAACATTTTTTTAATCTATTTTAGTCTTATCTTTTGATTTATCTAATTGTCTCATTCGTAGGATCTCTTGATGATGTTAATAAGGATTTAGAGAGGAAGAAATGGGGCATTGATCATTGATGTCGTATGCTCTATTTGTTGGATATTTTTTCCAATACTACCATGGAGAATACTTTCCTTGTGTATGTGGAAGTTGTTTTGGACAACTTGTTCAACCAATTCATGTTAAATTCCTCATATCTCTTTGTGCACTGGTCCAAAATGCTTTGAAATTATCACCCATACACTTTAGAAAGGTTTTTGTATGTCTGGTATGAGCAAGAATACTCTTTATTTGTGGATTCAAAGTCCATGCAATATATACAAAGCTGCCTTGGTCATTAATACCTTGGTGCATCATGTCTATTTGCTACATTAATAAGGATTTCTATACTTAGTATCTCCATGAAGTAAAAGAAAACTCATCACATTTTACAAATCATCAAATCATTATCCTTCATTCATTATCATCAATGGATTCATATAATCAATTAATCATAATCTATGGATTTTCAACAATAAGATCAAAATAATTAAATTCCATCTTCTTCTAAATCCTACTAACATTTCTTCTGTCTAACATCCTGCATCACAACATCATTAGTACCGCATGTATCCTGCATCCAAAAATTCATCAGTGCATATCATAGGAAATTATACATCATATAACATCATCCATTGCATACATGCATCATCATAAATCATCCACATTATGCATATCATGTCAAAGCATCTAGAAATAAAAAAAGAGAATATCATAACATCATCATATCATCATAACATCATCATCACATAGCATACATGAATCCATTAGATCATAAACATAATGCACATCAAAGAAACATCTCATAACACATCATAAATGGTATTCTCATATATCATAAAAAATGGAAATGTTAGTACAATGTCATCAATAAATATGTGTGACACAATATCATCTGAATCAAAATATACATATATATGAGGTTTGATTGGATGATGAATGTATATACAAAATCCTGTCTATATCAAGTCTATGTAAAGCAATGAAAATATCATAACAAGAATATTGGCTCAATTGGCAATCTCTAGGAGGTGACTGGTGTTGTTTGTCTCTCTAAGGAATATGGGTGTGTTGAATCCCAATTGGAGAGCGATGTGGCTGTAGGATGTGATGATGTGTATATTGGGAAGACCTATGCATTGATCCCCTTGTTGATTTGCTTGACTCTACACTCATAGCTATGCTCTGAACTCCAAACCTAGGCTATCTCTAGGCCCGAGCAACCCGAGCCTCGTAGAGGGTCCTATAGTATGTCCTCTCCTCTATTAGGGAATACCTCTCTTGATGATACTATGCTCAAGGGGTGGAGTCTATCTATAATTTCATCCTCTGGCCCCACTTTGTGTTTCGCTCTTGGATAGTGATATCTCACTTAACTTGGGTTGCATCTCTCTTTGATTTAAACTGGTCTCTCTCATTTCTAACCATGGCTAGCTATACCTCTAGGGCCTATCTATAGGTGATCTCAGCATCCCGCTCTCTAGCTCTAGCATCCTTGTCTCTCATAGATATAATTTGAGCAAGACAAGCAACCATGTCTCCTTGAGGAGGTGCCTATGGTACTTGTACCTGTACCCTCTATTGCTGATCATTTGGGCCTTGTCCCTGTCCATCATCTTGAACATGCTGGCTATCATCCTAATCATCTTGCTATGCCATCTACTGCTACTCATGAGATATCCTCTGTCTCTGATGGGCCTCCCTGCTACCAACTTCTCCACCTCTCCTCCTCCAACTGATCACTAGGCATCTAACACTAGCTGCTCCTAGGGGTATAGTAAATATGACTAGCTTCTTATAGGCCCACCATGCATCAAAATCCCAAATCATCCTAGGATCTCTGGGTATGAATTTCCAACCCCATCCAAAAGGTACCAATGCTCTAAACTCTGTTACTGCTCTCCTAGAATCCACTCAAGGTCCCCATGCATTGACCTCTCTAGCTGTGTGAGCATATTGAGCACAATAGTCATCAGTTGGATTGGTCTATCTCTCCCCAAACTGGTGGAGGAATCTATCTAGAAGATACCTCTCCAAGATGGTATCTACTCTCCCAATCAAGTATCTAGTTTGTCAACAATAAACAAGCTACTTGTGATCATCTATCCATGCCTCACAATCTAGATATGGATGCCAAATAAACTTTTCCATATCATCAAACACAACCCTCCAACAATGTAGTCTCCCAAGCTGTTAATAGTGGAGCCAATCATGGGATTGGAATGAATAAGGATCATTTGGATCCCTCTGATCACCTCTTTGGTCTAGTAATTGCAATCCACTCCCATGCCCAAACATGGAGTAAGCTGATGCTTGCCAATATGCTGTTGCCTTCGTGGTAAATCACCTCGTGCATGTCATGATATAGATGTGCTAGTACATATGATACCCATGTGTAGCGAGTACCCTCCTCCATCATCATCTCCATGAAAATGCCCCAATCGATTGGAAATCTTCACGATCTCCTATCTGGCATCAAAGGCCTTATAATCAATCCAGCTAGAACAATCATCATATCATTTGCAGTATCCAAAAATGGTGTCAGGTCAATCTCAGAATCAACCACAGTGAGATGAAAAGCACCCAATAGTCTCTGCATAGCCAGTGTACCTCTCCTAACGTCATATACAACCATATCACCATGAATAGGGATACATAGTATCCTCCAAACATCCTCTAGCGTAATGGTACACTCCCCTGCAAGAAGGTGGAAGGTGGCTGTCTCTGATATCCAACACTCTACTAGCGCTATCATCATAGTTCTATGTGATTGAATCTTAGGCATATATGCAATGTGTCTCAATCCAATGACATCTAGGAAATGTCTCTCTAATTCCTGAAACTGAGCTATCCGATCTAGGATCAGTGGTCTACACTCCCTAGACTATAGAGGATGTAATGTGGCCTGCAAGCATTCAACCCATAACATAAAATTTTGCTAAAAAATCTAGTTAGAAACCTAAATTTGTAGTTAAACTAGCTAAATCAGTGCTTTTGAGAAAAAAGTGAGCATCTTTTGGAGCAACCGTGGTTGGTTTTCATGAGTCTGTTTCTTGATAAGAGTAGTCACCTTTTACAATAGTGATCCTGTTTATCCTACAATAGCACCGCTCTTTGACATTAGCAACAATGTCATAATAACCTAATCCATGCGACTGGTTTTTACAACTACAAACCAACAATAGTGCTACTATTTAGCACTAGCATTGCTATTTGACAATAGCACTGGTTTTTAACAATAGCGAGTTTTCTAAAACTATAATAATGGTAAAATCATGTCAATAATGCTAATCCTAAAATCTACCACTATTACCTAACCTAATTTTCAACATTAATTATAGAAACAAAATAAATCAAAAGTGAAAGTTTGAAGCTTACATACTGCAACCCTTGTATCAACTGGCCGTTGGTACTATCAGATAGTGTCTACTTGATGTGGTGCACTCAAAACCCTCGCCATTGTCAATGCATGTTTGTAACAGATGTAGTGTCAGAAAATGTACTCCTTTACATTTTCACACTATGTTTGGGTTGCTTAATTAAATTGGACTTAATTAAGCCTCTAATTGGCCCAATTATGCATTTAAAAGCCTAATTAACCTCATTTACCAAAAGGGAAACTTGTATTAAACAATTGCAAGCATTAATTAAATTTTCTTGAAATTGGTGTGTCCTAGGTTTGGGGCCTAGGACCCATTCGTCCAAGGGAAAATGGGTCCCCATTATGTTTAGGACCCCAATTTTTAAGATGTTTTTGGTGGCATTTTGATGATTCAAATTCAAGTTACAATTGTGGGCTTTTGAATTTTAATTGTCAGGAAATTAGAAAAATACCTATAAATACCTAATCTTTTATCAATTCAAAATATCTAGAAAGAGGGAAACTTTCACATGAGAAAATATTATTTTCAAGAGCATTCAAGAGTATATTTTTTAGTCATCTACAACAACATTCAAGATCCTATAATGATGTCAATATTTATGTGTGTTCATGCATGTTTTTGGAGCTAACATTGTGATGTAGGTTTCAAGCATTCAATTCAAGATTCAAGCTATCAAATCAACATCCAATCAAGCCATTCATGCAAGATCAAGACCTTGGAGAGATGTGTTAGATTTTAGTCCTCTAAGGATTTCTATTCAAGGGTTTGGTGAGTTTAAACATAGCAAGTGTTCATTCATCATTCCTTCCATTCATATTTCATTTTATTTCAAGGTTTAATTACCAAAATAGGGTTTGAACAAGGAAAATCCCCATTCACCAAAAATAAACAAATTTTCCCTCTTTTTGTGTTTGCAGATTTACAAGTGAAGAAGGATTGAAGATTGATCAAAAGTGTAATTTTACAAAGTTGTCAAAGTTGTCATCAAAGTTGTCAAGATACAAAAACTCAGATCCCAAATTTATTTTTGACTTTCCGATAGTGAAACTTGGGGAAAACAGAAGCTTAGATCCATCTCCAGAGGACCTTGAAAGTTGAGCAGAAAATCCCTACAAAGACTCATTCACCCTGGGGTGAAACTATCCCAAGAGGACACTCAACAAAGGCTTTTGGTGGTAGGTGCATAAATTCATACTCATCTAAGATTTGCCAGAAGTTTATTGATTATAATAGATTAAGGTTTTAAATTGATGATTCAAGTTTTAAATTACATAATTGCATTCATTTGGTATTTTCATTCATCTCCCAAAAGTGCATTTTAGGCTGATTTACCCCATCCTCAATCATAATGAAAACAACAAGATCTGCATTAAGATTGACTCACCTAAGGGTTGAAAGTCAATCTTTCGCTAGGGGATCTCTTTTTCCTAATGAACTAGGGAAGATAGGTGCATATCCCCATTTCTCATCCATTTTGGGAGAAAACACTATTTTCCTATGTTTCAATAGAAAATCACTAGAGAGCAAAAATCTCCTAAAGTTGTGTGTGCAAATGAGGAGCAAATGAACCCTAATTTCCTATTTAACCCCCCTAAACCATAGGTTTTTACCCTCGACCACCCTCATAGGTTATATTTTGAGCACCAAAGATCATCCTGAGCCTTAACCGTGACCCCTAGGGTCTAATTTTTTGTCTTCTACATAGCTGAACTACTCCTTAACCTTATGGTGAGCCTGACCTGAAAAATAATTTTTTTTGGGTAACCTCTCAAGGGGGCATCCCATCCTCTTTTGCTGACCGTTGGGACACAATGGGGCATATTAATTTTTTTTCAATCTTGATCTAAGCATCAAATTCTTTGAAACAATGCAACACGTACATTGTGTCAAAGAGGGGCAAAATGTAGACATGTAAAAATGCCTGACACACATCGCACATCTTGAAACTGCATTTTTCCATTATTGGCATCATTTCACTTCATTTACATCATTAATACCCTTTTAACATCATTTCCATCATTTAAAATTATTTCCCTCTATTAATTAAATAATCTCAAATTGTTTAATTAATTCACTATTTTCTCACTAATTTTCCCCTTTATCACCCTAGTTGAATAATTTCAATTATTTAATTAGGTTCATCTAATATTTCTTCTAATCCCATATAATTAAATAATTCTAATTATTTAATTATCCCATTTTCTAATCTTTTTCCTTCAATAGAATATTCTTTCTTAAAGAATGGCATATTCCTATCCTCCATAATAATCTTAATTATTTAATTCTCCTCTTTTATCTCAAACATCACCCATTAATAAATTAATATTTCATTTATTAATCAATATTATCTTGCATGTTCCTCCAATAATTAGTTAATTATTTAATTAATTATATCATGTATTATTCCCTCAAATCTTAATTAATTCACTATTGACCACTCTTATGATCAATCAATTCTCTTAACTCCCACTCACTCAGAGTCTTCTGATCAATCAATTTACTTAACACTTCAATCAATATCTCATACAACCAGTTAATTGGAATTGTACATCTAGTTGCAGTCAATTAACTAGGAAATCAATTCCCCTCATTCATTCTCAGCCTTTGATCTCAAATCAACACCTCTTAATCTAGATCGTTCATTTGAATCAGTAAAAATCTATAAAATAACTCTTCATCCTTCACATTCATCACCTAGAATTTTCATATCTAAGTCATGTCCATTTGAGTTTTGAGAATTCATTTTGAGAAATTGAAAGCATTTATCATAGCATGTAGCTCATATTTGCATCACATTTAATCAAGCTTTTGCTAGCAATCATGGATGCTTTAAGTGTTTGAGCAATCCAACACCATACTACACCAAGCTCTCCAACAATGGGATGTTGAGGTTGTATTTATTGTTTTGAATTCATTGTGTTTGATTTGATTTATCTAACCATTGTGTTTGAATTCTTGGCTTGATTTACAATCCAATTTCATTGGTAAGTGGATTTGATCTTCATGTTTTTAAGTTCTTTGATTGAATTCTTGTTGCTTAATCCATTCCACTTTTACCCCTTATATTAAATGGCACGTACCAAGCTCTCCAACAATGGGATGTTTAGGTTGTATTTATTGTTTTGAATTCATTGTGTTTGATTTGATTTATCTAATCCTTGTGTTTGAATTCCTAGCTTGATTTGCAATCCAATTTCATTGGTAAGTGGGTTTGATCTTCATGTTTTAGGTTCTTTAATTGAATTCTTGTTGCTTAATCCATTATAATTTTACCCCTTACAATTATTATCCTTGTCATCAAAAGATCTATGATATATCATTTGCATCCTTGTATTTGAATAATATAATCTATTATATCAAATTGTCCTAGAGAAGTTAAGTATTGAATATGACTTAGTATAGGAATATTTGATTATCCAAAAAGTATAGATAAATTATTCATTTATAATATTCCTATTTTTATTTCAAATTATAATCAATATTATGCAATGATTGTATACTCACACCTCAATTAATTAGAAACTTGGTGATAAAAAATGGTTTTTAATCTTTTGGTTATTACTTGAAAATATTTCTTGGAAGGATACTAATTTAAAATGATTATAGTCTTCTAGATATAATCTTATTAAATTTATAACATTCAATTGTTAATGTTGTATATAAATTGTATCAATGAGTTTAAAAAATATTTTATAAGGGAGGTATTAATTTGAAATTGATGTACATCACTAATGAGTATGGATTCTTGTAGATTATTCTATGGCAAGTGTTGTTTACTATCGTCACAACATGATTATTTCATTGGAATAGTTAATTGTTTATCATATACATGAATCTAGTTGTTATACTAGTTGGACATGATAGTAAAATTATTAATGAAACAATTGGTTTTAAGATATATTAAGTTAAACTCCTTAGGCATTGGAAATTAGACACCCAAGTGCAAGAAGTGAATAAATTTTTGGAATAAGAAAATTGAAGATGTTTTCTAGGTAAAAAAGAAACTATTCTCAAACTAAACTTCATGTCAAACACTTATTTTAGGTGTTTACAAGTAGATGATTTTATAGGTTTCATTCTTTGCTTCACTTGAGTGAGTGTTAGCCAACAAAGAACTATTTAGGAAAATTGGAACCTAGAAAGAGTTGCATACCCACTTGTACAATTGCATAGACATAGTTTGAAATAAAACTACATATTCTATTCACCTAGTTATTTAGTATCTTTATCCTATGGATACAAGGTATGTAGGTAGTTTGGGAAACAAAGGATGCTTCTAATACTTAGATACAAAAGATATTATGAGGTTTTTTAACTATTTCCAAAAGATAAAACCATGAAATAAATTGGTATAAGAATAAAATATGATAGTAATTGATACTCAAAAGAATCTCCAAAGTGGACTGGTCTTGTACTTGATCCGTTTCCTAAAACCAAAGGGTACAATATTTTTTTAGGACTTGCATAAAACCTAGATATAGTATATTGGGTGTATTTTGATTTTTCTATAAGTGACTCAAGACTCAATTGGTCTTAATGAGTAAAAGTATTTAGTTAGAGAATATTTATTGTTCCTATCCTTATGGGCTTGTATAGCCATTTAAGTGCTTATTATATATTGGATGAAGATATGGTCCAAATTTATCATGTTATATTGATCATCTTGTATGTACGAGTTAGCCCAATTGACATAAGAGCCTAGATTGGTTATTTATTTGTTGTACCATATTGGATAAGTTAGGTAGAATTATTTATTATTAATTCCTGAGTATTTAGTCAAGACTATTAATTAACAATTAAGCTACAATTAATCAATTCACTTTTATAGTGATTTTAAAAACAATTTGAGGTGCAACCTGTGATCATGTTACACCAATATCCTCCTTTCTCCTCTCCTTACTCCTCCAACCTACAACTTCATAAATCCTCTCATTTATTATCTTATTGATCTCATTTCCTAATCCCCTCTTTCCTCTACTCACATATCCTCCTTTATTATATCATCCCCTCCTATTTCCCCATCATAAATCACTTTCTACTCCTTCATTTCCCATCCTACCCCCACCATCTCATCCATCTCTTCTTGCTTTTCATCCACACCTCCATCAACCTCCCCCATCTCCAAATATCCTCTTCCCTTTATCCCACCTCTCATTTCTCCTTAAAATAAAGGTGTCAAGTATGTTTTAACCCACCAATTCCCACACTATTATATGAAATTGACATCATATATTTCTTATCATCATTCATCTCAATTTAATCCCATAAGTATTGCATCCACAATTATGATACCCTTAGGTCATATGATGTGCATGTATCCATAATAGTTATGGTATCAAAATTATTTAAAAATTTCCAAGTTAATTAATAACCCTCTAAAAAACTATCATAGTCTAGTGGTGACAATGGTAGGATTGAGTCCTCTTGATCTACCATAACTAAACTATGTTATCTACCTAGTCATCCATATATTAAATAAGAGTCTCTAAGTAATCACATAATTATACAATGTATCTAATTTACCTTTCAATATTTCCATCTCTCTATATAAATTTTTACATATTATGGTATAAATGTGCTTGTGTAAACGAGGTGTTTACCTAATTGGCTCATCGCCTAGGTCATATTAAAAATAGTTACTAAAGTTCACTTAGGTTGTACATAAAATACTTATCATTGCATGTCTCAATTCATAAGATTAAGACACATGCCAAAATATTATGTAATCCTAAGTATCATCTTGGCCCATATAACCAAGGGGTTCTCTTTATATTCTCAATGAATCATTATCATTGTATACTTGCATCCTTTGATAGAATAACGTTATACTCTCATATTTGTTCTCTCTTGTATTTTCATTGAAGCTCCTAGATCTTGGGTGACTATATTCAACCAAATATTGCATGGTATAAAGAATACTATACAAAATTTTACATGGTATTAAAGTTTGTGGGATTGCTTCTTGCTAGTCTTTATTGAGAGATCTAGGTTGAAAATCTTGGTAGAACTTAAAAAATTGAGTATGATTTTCTCTTGCATCAAATGATGACCTAGAGAATAAAAGATGATAGAAATATAAAATTTAGGGGGTTCCTATTCATGGATTTATATTGTAGGTTTATTTTGGAGCATGTTGGTGTAAATCAAATCTCACGATTGAGTTTAAGGTCTCCAAAAAAGTTAGTTTATCTTTTTTATTTATCTAAATTAGGCATGTGAGGCTAGATCTACAAGGTTTTGAAGTTGGAAGGTGGTTGTCAGGTATATAAGGTAGCTATAAATTATGAATCACTTTGGATCAAATTTGACTCTACCCTTGCATTTAGAAGGCCCAAGAATATAAGTATCAACTATCAAATTGTATAAATGGACATTTTTTCTTTAGTTCCTCAGATATTTTTTTAGCCCCTATATCGTATGCATCATATGGACTACTATACAATTGTATGGTCATGAAAACATTTTATATTCATTGTTGGCACTAACAGATCATCATACGTGCATACAATATTATATATTTTAATTTAGTTTTTAGAATTTTAAAAAATGCATAGCGATAGAGTACCATAGGGTACCAACTAGGATAGCCGAAAGTTGCCACATGGTAGAACCACATGCACCATTTCCCAACAAACAACCTCTCACCACTTGGTGAAATTTTCCATCTAGCATTAACATTAAAAAAAACCTATAATTTATTCTATGACAAAGGGTATGGACATGCCACCATACCACGTAATAGACTCAAAACATTTTCTCTTGTGACAGGTGATTTCCAACTAAAGTATTGTAGTTTTAGTCCCATGAAACAAATTTGGAAAAATAGATGGTATTTTTGTATTCCAAGGAATATTCTAAGGATAATATATTATATCTAGTGGCTACCCCCCTCTCCATTGCCCCCCTCTCCATTGGTGGTTTGGTTTTAGTAGTCCAACTTTAGAGGCTTAGTTCTTAGTCATCCCAACTCCTTTTTGTTAGATTTTTTTTTATATGAGGAAATTTTTTATGAGCTCCACATTAATGTGGATGGTTTTTGATTTTGGTGTTTTTTTTAGAAATTGTAGATTCTCACAAGAGTTGCTAACAAGTTCTTATTTTAGGGCTTTGTTTAGGATCCCATGGTAACTTTTTTTGGTGTATTTATTTTTAAAAAAAGTATATAATTTTTTGTGTACTTTACAATAATGTGTTAATATTGATCTTAATTTATTAAAAAAATACTTGAATTCTAAGGTAATTTTGGCATTTGCAAGCACTAAGATCAAGTCTACTTCACTATTTTTTGTGACACTTGTAATCACACTAAATATAAAGTGCCAAGATCATTTAGTGTTAGGGGGAATCCTTGATTAAGCAATTTGGGGGGAGGGAGGTGCGGGGTCGGGGGGCTAATCTTGTGATTTTGTTGGATTGGGTCTCTTGATTGGTCTATTATGTGATTAAAGTTGAGGAGTTTATCATGGCTATCAAAATGTACCTTGTTGTAATCAAACTGGATAGATGAAACTACAAGTCTTGGCAAGATGGAATATTTACATATTGTAGGCGGCTTCATATTTTTCCCTTTCTCTATGGACTAGTTCCTAAACTTACATTATCAATTTGGAAGAAAATTGTGTGGGATTTTAAGACTTAACATATCCTAGGAGTAATTTTTTGTAGTTGTAATATTAACACCCAAATAGCCACCACTAGCATCAAGTGCCCTCATGGTCTTTCTAAAAAAATTTGGGAGATGCTTTAAGACTCAATGATCCTCCATTTTTAGAGGATATTCTTTTTCCCATATGACCATAAAACAATTCCGATTCTTGCTTAAAGGGAAGAGCTTCATTATCATGATGATACAAAGACTTCTAAAATGCTCCTTCTCCTCCTATACATACTTATATTGACATAATGTTTCAATTTATATGACTCCTGATCTAGATTTAGAGGGTTCATCTTCTTCATCTATGAGTCAATATATTGAGATAGAGGACTCTATTAATCCAACATTAATAGATCATTTGATATTCAATATCTTACAAAATGTTCCACCATGTAGTACATGTAGGAATGCATAGTGTCATTTATCTTCATGATTTCAATGTAGTGAACAAGTCCATGATGTCGATAAGTGCCTTGACTATCTACTAACATCAAGATTACTAATATTATGATCATAATCTTTCTCAATTAGGGTGTGATCCTTGGCATGGTATCCTTGAATATAATGGTACTTTGGGTTGGCCATATATTCCTACCCATATAAACATAATTTAAGCATTTTGTATCTCCCTAGATGAAATCTATCTCAAACACTATACATATAATCCCTTTAATAGTAATCAAATAAATTTATGTACATCTTCAAGGGTGAAATTCATCTCATCCATCATAGCTAGAAAAATAATACATTAAGATCATATCACTTAACAAATATTGTGGACATCCTAGAATTGTGTATCATATCTAGCAAGTGGGCCACATGTTACAAACCCACACTCCTCAAAAAAACCTAATTAATGCCATTTAAATTTAAATAATGAGAAGAAAATAATACTACATTATGTCATATATTCATAATATTGACCAAGATAGATGAAAAATAGAAAACCAAATCTCTTCATCAATCCTCCATTTATCATTTTAAATAAATCTTATAAAAAGTATACATAGCTAGCTACATCAATTTAAATCCTAAAATCTATCTTCTTTCTTCTTTGAGTTCATGACCATGATCTACAAGTTACCATCATGGCATACAAGTCTCTACAAAAAGACTATGGTTTAAACCAAATCATAATGTGGTAATTGTGACCTACTGGTCTCACACAAATTATCCTAGAAAAGCTCAGATTCTATATCAAAAACATGTGGTCATGAATACATGTGTTGGATATTTTGATCTACATGTAAATTTGACTGTGACCCATTTGACCCCTATAAACTATTAGAAGTTTGGAATTCTATCATTATTGATACAACTTGGCAACATGAGCATGAAGTGTACATACATAGGTTGATTCGACCGACCCAGTGTTATCATTGATATCAACATTGTGGGGAAGCATTTTTGTTGTTACTTGTACAAATACTAACTATATCAGAAAGCTCTGATCTATTAGAGATTTGGTTAAGTGTTATTTGTTGATGGTGTTGTGGTCTAGTGCATCAATTTTTGGGTCTACACTTCACCGCAAGAAGAGATGTAACTCTGCACCTCTAACCATATAATTATGATTGATTCATACAACTATATTCAATATCTCGAGAAATTTTGTGAAGAATACTGAAAGATATCAATGACATAGTTCAATTGTATATTACTATCATCTCTCTGACCAGTATACCCGCAAGGGAGATTCCGCATTTTCTTATGGAGGATGTTTTGATGTTGCAGTTCTAAAGGTAGTCTCTCTGATGTTGGTGAAAATAGAAACTAAAGAAATATCGAATCTGGAAGGTGTTTATTGTGAGAAGTGTGTGTATGTTTGTAAGTTTTTGTGATTAGGTCCTATTCCTAACTGACCTAATACATGATACATGTTGAGAAGGTTAAATATACATTGCAAATGTTTTTTGGATCTATTTTTTGTCCATACCAACTTGAAATTGAGTATTACACATTTTTCTTGAGTGAAAAGATGATTTTAAATCTAGTATGGTGCCGACAAGAGCTATTTTGGATTGTTTTGTTTACATCTGATTAGTCTGACCTAATTAATGTGTGAAGATGTATTTGGATATATATATGAGATATTTTGGAATTGTAAAGTGAGTGTAAGTATGAGAGATAAGTAGATGTGCGATCATAAATGACATATCAGATGCAAGTGATGTATGATTCAAACATGTGAATTTAGTGGTAGAAGTTTGGATTTAAAGTAGAGTTGTTGTGTGACTGCTACACAGAGCAATACTTCATATTCAGAGCTTCGAAGGAACTGAAATACTTGTACACAAGGAAGGTGCACTTTGTATCATTTCATACCTTGGTAATGAGCCACCATTTTTGTATTGTACTTAACTCTGGTTGTGAGCCTTATAAGGACAATGTGTCATGGCAGTGAGCCCCTATAATATACTATATTGGGATATAATATCTTGTGAGCTAATCCTCACCATGGTTTTTCCGTTTTTAGGTTTTCCACGTAAAAATCCTAGTATTCATGTATTTTATGGATTTATGGATGATTCATTCTTTCATTTCTTATTTCAGTTAATATGGTCTGGTGATTGAATTTTCTATGTTCATAAAGTTATAGAATACTAATTCACCCCACCCTCTCAGGTTTTCTGAATGTTCAACAATTGGTATTAGAGCAAGGTTCCTTGAAGAAAAGCCTAACAACTTGAGGAAGATATTGGAGGTTTGAACACATGGCTGAAAAGAAGTGTCCTATTCCTCCAGAAGAAATTTCTGCAATTGAATATGTAGAAGATGGCTACATGTTTGACAAAAAAGAACTTAAGGCTGCTCTTGAAGATCTTGACAGAGTTGAAACTAAGAACAAAAGATTGAAGGAAAGCCTAGGAGAAGCAAATGAATGCATCAAGAAATTGAGAGAAAAAATCAAGAAGTTCATAGAAATACATAGGGAAGTCAATATATAGTTGAAGCAAGCAAATGAAGAGATCATTGGATTGAAAGTGCAAGTGGAAGAAAAGAAGAGAATTGAAGATTTTTTGAATACTAAGATACAAAGCAAGGCTGATGAATATACAAAGCTTGAAAAAGAAGTGGTATATCTTAGATTTGATCTAAAAAGCATATATGAGGATAAATTCAAAATAAGTACTACAATGCTTGATGAATTAATTGTAATACAAAAACCCTCTAAGGACAAAGGTGGTTTGGGACTTGAAGAAGGACAAAGTTCAAAGGAAAATTTGACACCTACCCAGGTTGAAAATCAAAAGAAGATTCAAGGCAATAGTAGATAGTTCAAAAATCAAAGAAGTAATGCTAGAAGATCTCCTATCAGACAACCAAATCCACAAAGGTACCCATCTTTCAATGGTATTTATTTTTCATGCAATAAATATGGACATAAATCAATAGAATGTAGGAGTAGAATGAATCAGAATGTTGGATTCTTCTCTGAACAATGTTTTGCATGCAAGAAATTTGGACATAGAAGTACTGAGTGTAGAAGTCAGATAATGAATAGATATAACACAGGGAGAATGTTTTAATGTTTTAATGGCTATTGTTATTCATGCAATGTATTTGGACATAAGGCTAACCAGTGCAGATCAAGAGTGAATAGAAGTCAATTTGGATAGAAAAATGTTGTATGCTAATTTTGCAACAAGCATGGACACATTTCAGGATTATGTAGAAGAGAAAATAGAGGAAAACTTCTAATCTGGTAAAGAGGAATGAATTTGTGAAGGAAGTTAATCCTACCGAGGTTAAGAAGGAAATGGAAAAGATGTGGAGAAAGAAAGATGATTCTAAGAATAGAGATGATCAGGAACTACAAGTGCATTTGTACCTGCCTTCGGTACATATAATTCTTCTGGAAACTAAGCCAATGCAAAGGCTTAGGGGGAGCAATAATAGAAAATTCTAAAAGCCCCCTGAAATACTAGGTGTCAAGTCATGACATGAAGATATGTCTTGGAAAAGGAATTTTTGAAGCTGTTGAAGAAAATTGTAGAAGGAAATATTGCAATGCAGAAATTTGCAAAGCATATGTAGATTAATTGTGGATACTAGTTTGAGAACTTTTTCTGCAACATTTATTACTGACACATTTATTGATACAGGTCAAATCATGGAGTTAAAAATGTATTTGAGAGGATAAATTCATTTGATGTGAAGGAAATACAAATTGAAGAAGAGGAAGTGGAACTGAGGTGTGTTCTAGAAGAACTTCAAAACCCTATTCTTCACTGGAGAAAATTCAAGAGGTATTCTGCTTACACAATTCTTCTTCAAAATTCTCAATTTTAATGCAATGGCTGGTTCGAACCTATAGTAAATATTTCAGATAGACCACAAATTAAATTGAAGAGGTATTCCTTAAAAAATCTGTCGGAAGATTCAGTGGATTCATTTTATGGCATTCTCCTTAGAGTTCTGCCTACTGAAGATATTTATGCGTACATTTATGGGAAAGTAGAAGAAATATCCCATGTTAGATTGAGTATGTTGTCTCTTTTAAGGTCGAGCTCATGACACTATTTTATTTTAGTTCAGATGTGTAGAGGATGAAAAATTAAGCCTATAGGTCTCTTGCCAATAGTCCAGATGTTCTTGGGAGGTCCTAATTTTAACCTAGGAAGGTTTCTCAAGTAAAAAATTAGGGTTTTGGGGGTTAAAATAGGTAATTAGGGTTCAAATTACCTCATTTGCACTTTGAGCGTATAGGAAATTCTTGCGTTTGGATTTCTTGTTTTTTCAATTGTCGAGGAGCTATGGTGAGGATTTGGGGAGCCCCACATGGTGCGGATGCGGTTCGCGAGTTTGGATGGCCTGTAGGCGTCGGTGCCCCGGTATGACCCTTTCATTTCTCATTTTCAATTTTTCATGTTTGTGTAATTAATGCCTACAGTCCAAGTTGTTGAATGTGTTAATTTTGTGTCTTTTGCACTTTTGAGTAGTTTTTAGCGCATTTGATGTTTATGAATGGTTCACCTTTGAAATTTCTATTTGCATTTGCTCAAAATGTTTGTATTTGACCTAAAATTTTGCATCTGCTTTTCGCCCTTGTGTTAAATTTTTTCTTTTGATTTTGTCTTTGTTTGTTCACTTTTGTCAAACTTTTACGCTTTTGGAATACATTTTCACTTTTGAACTTTTCGCATTTCCCATTTTTTATTGCTTTTGACTACAAAGTGTTTGCTTTCAACTATTTTATTCGCTTTTGCTAATTTTTTTTCGCTTTTGAAAAAAGGGTTTCACTTTTGACTATTTTGGAATTTTAAGTCTATTTGTTTACCATTTGAGATGTGTTTTACATTTTTGTAGTAAATCCTTAACATCATGGGTTGAATGGTTGCAGGCGGTTCTTAATCTGCTCTAGTTGAGGGAGCAACAACCGCGTGATCTATTTGATTTGATCGTTGGATTTCAGGAGCTAGAGCAAGATGTTCTAGATGCTGTCGAGTTGCGGCATATCTGCTACATACCTACAATCGGATGCCATAGAGGGATGATGATCACTCTTGTATTGACCCTCCATTCTCACCGTGGATGTGCAGGTAGTTTGGCTTTGGAACTTGGAGATGAAAGTAAATTAATAGGGATATTTAAAGTTATGTGCTAATGATGTCGAGCAATTGATGTTGTATAATATGAATTTATGGATTGTTATGCGGTTATATTGTGACTGTTCTTATCATTGGTACTGGGTGATGTTCTTACTGATGTGTTTGGGTGAAAGGGATAGTGTCGCATCACTCACTTGTGAGTACCCTGCGATGCTGTGATTCCCTTTCACAATGTGACTATTTATATGTATATGTATGCACGACTGTTTTGTGTGTTGCAAGTTGTAGGTACTAGGAATCGAATCCACCTGAATTGGCATGTCTGAGCATGCCTTAAACCCAATGAAACAATTGACCAGAGATAACACTTGGTCCCCTACCCTAGCTATCATCCTCGAAGAGGATGAGTATCCGGTCTGATATCTTGTCAGCGTTGTCGGTTTGTCTGTGGTCAATTGTTGTCGTATGAAGTTTTTCTTTTGACCCTGGTTGGTGGTTAGGTAACTATTTTGAAATTTGGTTTATTTGATTTGAATTGTCAGATTAAATGCATTTGATTAGCTTATGCATTAAAATAAATTATTAAGTTAAAAGGGTACTTTGATAAATAAATAGTAATAGGATAAATAAATATATAAATATAAATAAATATATAATCATAGTTCATAATAAAATAAAGCTATAATGTAATATTAATTAATAAAAATAAAAAGATAAATAAATAAAATATTAAAGTTGGGTTAAATAATTGATTATAAGGCATGTGTAAATATTAGGTAAATGGTTTTACCCATTTATGTGAATTTGGGTATTAGGTAAATATTTCATATTTACCCAAATTATGATTTTAAAGAAAATACCTTTGATTGCCCTAATTATTGATTTAAAATTAATTATTGAGTGTGTGGGGAAGGATTGAGTTAATAAATCAAATCGTAACTATAATCTATTTTTTTGAATTGGTTGGGATAGTTGGTTTTGGGTTAAAATAAGAAATAAATCTGTTGTGTTCGGTTGTCAGTTGGGAATGTTTCCCAACATTTTTGTGCATTTCCTTTTTCTGTTTGGGAAAGTTTCCCTTCATAGTTTTTGGGTGCCTTTTTCAGCTATAGCTATTTATGCATATATCTATCTTTTTTCTCAATAAAGTGGGGAAGATAGTGGCTGCATATTTCGGTGTTTTTTTTTAAACACAGTTTATTGTTGAGTATTTTCATGGTGTATAGGCATTTGTTTCTAGTTTATTATTTCTAACACAACCAACATCCTCCTTCTTGTAGATGATTTTGGGTTTTGGGGAAGAGAAAACTGTCTGTAAATTTTGGGGAACGTAAAATTTTAAGGTGGAAAGCGCCATGATACCCTGTGTCAACAAGCACAAAGAGTTTTAGGTATATTTTAGAGTATGAGCTATGCTTTTCCAACATTTTGGACGGATTCAAGGTATGTTCCAGAAATAAGTTGTCTTTCATACCATAATATCAATTGGTAGTATTTCCATACTTATATCCTTAAATTCTGAACGGTACTTTATTGTAAACTTTGCGTAATAAGAATTGTGGAGGCTCCTCAATAAAATCCTTGGAAGGTTCTAAAGGCTTCCCAATAGAGTAACCAATGAAATTAATATCCTTGAGCTTTTCACATCTAAAATGTTCCGCCATAAATGTAAGTTATGTATATCATCATAGATCTTCTTATAACCAATACTTTTGAACCTCACCACACCTGGCCGCTTCTGCACAGACGTTTTAGAGATGAACATAAGTCACAACATCTTTACTTTAAGTCTGTATTCAGTTTTTGATCAACTGTTCTACCTCTACTAATCTTTACCAAGAAATAAAATGCCTTGTTAGTCATCAAATCCTGTTTCTTTCTCCATGGCTAGATAATGGTCTCCAATTCTATTCTTCTGATGGATGTTGGTAGGTCATGAAGAAAACAGAGACATGGAATACAATAGAAATAGAACAAAAATGTCATGCTCATCAAACAACCAAGAATAATCTACAGTCCACCATAGCCATCATCATAGCATACAATATAAACAATTGGAAAGTTGAATGTATTCATTCTTTCATGCAAATATGATGTACACATTCTCCATTGCAGACCTACCTCATATAATAGGATCCAATAAAAAAATATATCCCCAGTTTTCCCATGATTGCACATGGAAATAAGAAAAGAGGAAGTATGCAACAACCTTGAGTAAGTGTAGCCTTCTTGGTTGAACCACTGCTTTTTGTTCTTTTCATAGAACCCGATTAATAATTTTGTTTTAAAATGTTGAATTTTCTCTTTATGTTTGTGCAATTGGTTATTCGTAGGGATTCGCCTCTTTTACCAGCAATGTAAAGTTTCATAGTATGAATGAAGATATCAATCGGTATGGTTTAGTTTGTGTCTAAATAAAATTGATATAAGCATGCCAAATTTTAAAGCGAAAGGTAGAATATATAATATATATGGACGAGCGTATTGTATAGTTTCTATTATAAATTTCTGAGGTGTATTGATAGTAGAAAGGGGATTGGAAATATTAAGGTAGAAACTTGTAGTCCCACAACAGTTAGTTAACGATATTCTTTTATTTAGAGATTTAATTCATTTGTAGCCATCTTATTTCTACTTAGGGTTTACTTAAGTTTATTAGGAATATATGTGTAAATATAGAGAGACACCTTCATATAAATATTTTTGTATTGGATACAGTATTGCACCTTATAAGATATAGCTTCTCCTTTGGCGGCTAGCATAAGCATGCTTTTCGTACATTATAGTGTTCACTTGTTAATTCAATTATTGGATTAATAATTAAAAATATCTAACTTGTAAAACAACCTTCAATTAATTGTTCAAAGGTTATTTTTTTATCATTAGAGTAATATTCAATAATATATATAAATATAAATATATATATATATATATATATATATATATATATATATATATATATATATATATATATATATATATATATTCATTTCAAATCATTTTATTTGAAATTATTCCTTGATTATGATAATCTAGTTGCAATTTATTATCTTCTTTTAGTTCTATTTTATTTGATTATGCCAGGGGAAGTAAATTTTAGGCGAGGGTAAAATATTAGGAATTGATTATGTAATTTAAATGATTTAGGTTAATGGATAAAGTTAATTAGATAAGGTTGGGATGAAAACAATGTAAAGATATCTAAGTTAATTATTACATCCTCACATTAAGGAAATTGACTAGATTTATATCTGTCTCTTGTGATGTTAATCTAAAAGTTAGTTTTGTGAGCATTATTATGATATGGGTTATCTGATTGAGTGATTTGTGGATTAGTTAGTAACAATATAAGTATTGGTGTGATTAGACTTTAAATTTTTGAGTTGTATGTCTCATTGCATGAGTTTGCGAATGTCTTCATGGTTATAATTAATTGATTGTGTCTTGACTATTGGTTTAAGTGTTGATGTAATTGTGGTCACTTGTGTAAAGTGTGTTCAAAATTTGTGCCAAATGTTGGGAAGTGTGTTTAATATGTTGGTTTCCAGAGGCCTAGGAGGGAGTATATTTGTGGTCCTTATGATTGTTTAACCTTGGAAGTGATTTGGATATGTTGTTGGTCATTTGCTTTGTGTGAACCAATCCCTAAGGGTGTTTCCATGGGCAACTGTGATATGTAAATGAAACAAAAGCCACCATCAAGAAAGTTTTGTGTATGGGTGTTGCCCTCCTATCTTTGTATGAATTCAGTGCAAGAAGGTCAATGCCTTGCACCTTGTATAAATTCATATGATTGTGATAAGTGTGCAAGATGGTTGATTCCTTGCTTGATGTGTCCGGTTTACTAGTTGCAAGTAGGGGGAGTGGCTCTCCATGGGGGTCAGGACCCAAAGTGGTGCCTGAGATAACCCATTGGAGGGTTTCTTAATCCAGTGATAACCATAATAATGAATTAGGGGGATTGGTAGAATTCACATTAATCAAGATAATGTATGCCTCACTCATGGCTCAAGTGCTCGTTTAGGCTTGAGATGAGATGGGAAAGTCTGGAATGACAAGATCAACTGCCTTGTCCTCATGAAAGGTACTTTGATTCCACATGAGTTTGTATGGGGGACAAGGATTGGGAGAGGTTGCCAGGATAACCTAGGATGGGGGTTGGGAGCCTAGGAAGATCCACCTAGGGAATCTTGTTTTGATTTTTATATTATCTTTTTCACTTTTGCGACTAGAGGAAAAAATCTCCCCACCGAACTATGCTTCCTAGTTAAGTTCTATGCTGAAACCTTCTTTATGATCTCCTGTTGGTATATCCATTCAAAGTCCCATGAACTCTGCGATTGCTTCATTGTTCTAGAATTGATCCAAAATAGGTGAATGTTGTTGTTGGTCCCAATCTATCAACTGTGGGTAGTAAGGGGTAGGCTATCATCATTATCTGTAAAGCTTACAGACGTTGTCAAAATGGTTATTATGGCTCTAGTATCATTCTCCCATTGGGTGTTTAGGTCATCATCACTAGAGGTGACAAAGGAAGGAGAATCCCATTCATACTCGTTAGAGTCTGCTCTGAAATAATAATAGTCATTAGGTATAGTTTTGATAGGTTGGATAGGGACTATACCAATGCTAAAGCCTTCAAATAAGTCCTTGACAGGTAAATCGTTATCCATAAGGTGGTAGATATCCAATGTCTTAATGCTAGTAGAAGGAACTCATTTCTTAAAAGAGGTATGTCTAGTATTTGGAGTAACCATGTCTTTTGAACTGTAACCTAGTCCCATGTTCTTTTTCTTTGCTCTACTAAAATGGGCTTCCATCTACCTTGTTGTCTAGTCCAAGGCCACTTGTTCCAGTATATCCCATTTGTTTAGCTAACTAATAGCCTTTACTACTAGGATCGATTAGAAGGGGTTGTAACTGTTCTGGTTTCTCTTGGTCCTCTTTGTAGATCATTAATGACAAGTATTCTTTGAATATCTCCTCATCCTTCATATCTCCCCACTTGGTGAAAATTGTGGGTTTGGCTATCATTTTTACTGTTTGAACATATTTGATCTCCTTAGGGCCTCCATAAACCTTGGGTGTCAGTGGAAGCATGCCAATGCAAAATGCTTGATTGAAGTGATAATTTCCATTACCCTTTTCAAGTACTTGAACCTTGGTTTTAGTTTTGGTTGCTCCCTTGAAGTTGGTTTAATTGAGGTTGATGGTAGTGTGGAAAGGTAAACATATGAGAATGAATGAAATGATATGTCATTGCTGGGTATACACTAAATTTTTTTATACTTCTCCAATTTTGCACAAAAGTGGAAGGGTTTAGGATTGACATATAATGTCACTTCCTTTCCTTTGTGAGGAAACTTTAAACATTGGTGAAAGATTGAAGGAACCGCTTGTAATGCATGAATCCAAGGGCATCTTAGGAGGAGGTTATATGGTAACTCAAGGTCAAGTGTACCTAACATTTGGTTTCTGTGGTGGTCAGTCCTATCTGCACTGGTAGCTTGATTGTCCCTTTTGAATTCCTTTCGAGGTCATCATAGGCCCTTAGAGTAATGCTCTTTCCTTTGTCTATCACATCATCAGAATACCCCAACTGTTTCACAAATTTCAAAGTATAGATGTTTAGACCCGCACCATTATCTATCAACACTCTTTTGACCATGGTTTTATGGACACCAACCTCTATGTAGAGAGCTTGGTTGTGAAATGACTTATGTGGAAGGTCTTTCTCATAAAAGACTAAATGGTGATTGACCATGATTTTTCCAACCATAGCTTGGAACTGATTAGGATTGAGGCCGTTAGGGATTGATGCTTCCAATACTTTTTCCAGTATCTCCCTATGTGCGGGTGATAATTTTAGCAGTTCTAGGACTGAGATGAGGGCGAGAGTCTTCTTTAGCTGTTCCATAATATTGTAGTCATTTGATGATTTAGTCATGGGTTTAGGTGGGGCTCCTTGTATTGTAACTTTCCCTTAATGAGTAGTTACAATACATTCAATGCCCCTAACTCGTATAGTCAATACATTTATCCTAGTGTCATTTGCTTGAGACAGGGTACCTAGAATTGTGTCACCATAGGTGTAGTTAGCATTGTGATAGTCTTGGTCCTTTCCTTTGTCATTCTTCCTAGCATGGTTTGGAATTGGATTTGTGTATATCTGAAGGTATTTGTTTCTAGGATGATGTTCGACATCCACTTCTCCCTTTTCGATCAAGTCTTGTATTATATGCTTGAGTCTCATGCAGTTGTTTGTTGTATGTCCTTTGATTTTGTGGAACTCACATAATTCCTTCTCGTTGCACATACCATGGTGTTTTGAAGCTTGTCTCCTCATAGTTAGGGTGATCGTTGACCTTGATGAGGTTTAGTTGCACTAGTTTGCGCATGACCGTCTCAAGTGGCTCTCCTAATGCAGTGAACTTCCTTCTTGATTGATCGTATTTCCTTTGTTACCATCCCTAAATTGTCTGTTGGTTGACCGCTTGATTGTTTTGGGGATAGGTAAGTTGATTGTTTTGTGCATTATTAGGAGCATAGCTTGTTTGTGCGACTTTAGATTTATTTTATAGTGTGTTAGGATTTCTTACATTCCACACAACTCTAGCATCAACTACCCCATCATTGGTGACATTTTTGTTCTTGGCCCAAATTTTAGGTTTCTCATTTGAATTAGAAGAACTGTCTCTTGGGTTGGTTAGCTTAATCACTCCCCTTGCTATGAGAGCCCTTTCTATGTGTAGTCCTTTCTCAATAGTTTCCTCAAAATTTCTGGGACACAAAATAGTGAGTTGGTAGTTGATTTCTACGTGGACATTAGAAACAAATATATCTACCAATTCCTTGTTGGGAATGGGCCACTTGTATATGCTAGCTTTATATCTCCATCTTTATAGGTACGAGGTAAAGGATTCTCCTTGAATTTGTTTAATATTGTATAAATACGTGATGGTGCCATCCTGTTATATATTGAATGAGAAGTGGTTTATGAATTTGGTAGTCAGTTCATCAAAAATTATAATTCTTGGTGGTAGATGGGAGAACCACTCCATAGCATGCCCAACAAGGCTACGTGGAAAGAGCCTCATCAAGTAGGAATCATTATTTTGGATTTCCATGCATGATACTGAGAAATCTTGTACGTGTTCTACTGGATCTCCTTTTCCTTTGTACTTGTCAAACTTTGGTATTTAAAATTTTTTCGGAAAAGGAAGCATAATAATGGAACGATCAAAAGGAAATGGACATATATCCTGAAGGGTATAAGTCTTCTTGGGTTTTCCTATTTGCATGTTTGATAAATTTTGATTTATGGCTTGTAATTGCATATCTACCTTTTTTTTTGGTACATTTGTTTGTGGATCATGTGTATAGTAACCTTATTGTCCTACCATGTTTTGGTCATAGGTTGGGTATTGTGGAGGTATGAGACCTTGGAAACCATGTTGGGTGGGAGGAGAGTTAAATCCTTGTTGTGTGAAAGGAGGGTTAGGTCCTTGTTGTGTGTAAGGGGGGTCAAATCCTTGTGGAACATAAGGAGGGTTAGCTCCTTGTTGAATGGAAGGAGGGTTAGCTCCTTGTTGGATATAAGGAGGGTTAGCTCCTTCTTGAATGTAAGGAGGGTTAGATCTTTGTTGGATGTAAGGAGGGTTAGCTCTTTGTTGTATGGAAGGATGGTTATGTCCTTGTTGTTGTTGAGAAGGGGTACCTTGATAGTGCATTGGAAGTGCACCTTACTGATGAGACAAACTATATTGAAGGTTATCCTGGTGGTGCATTGGCACAATACCTTGTTGATGGGACAAATTGGAAAGGGTACTCTATGAAACACCTTGCTTTTGGGGAAAACTATTTTGAAGGCTACCCTAATAGTGCGTTGGCGGGACACCTTGTTGATAGGATGAATTGAGAAGGGTACCATGTGGCATACCTTGTTGTTGGTACTATTGATTGGGAAGGGGACCATGTGGCCCACCTTGTTGATTGGAAAGTGTACCCTATGGCACACCTTGTTGTTGGTATTGTTGATTGGGAAGGGGACCATGTGGCCCACCTTGTTGATTGGAAAGGGTACTGTTAGGTCTCAAAAATGCAGGTTACAAATCCTAAGAGGATGCTAGGCTCTATGATTAGACTTGCAACATTTTTGAACTAACAAACGGAGTTAACCTATATGGTTGATGACTCCCTGCACTTCAGGCTCTGCTAAACCTAGAGGCAGGTGGACCTTGATAGCTAAAGCATATTAAGAGTTGTATGACTTAGTTGAATTTATGGATCTATCCACAGTGGCATAAAGTGGAATAGATGAAGGCTTACTTAACTACTACTGAAATTTGAGATGTGAATGCATGGATAATATTTTATGAAATTCTAAAATGGAGTGGGTATGACCAATGCCTCCTCCTGTTGGGCTAATGAAGTCAAGAGGTGAATGATGTGTGACCTACTTGCTAGCTACAATTTGAATTGTTTGGCACTTGTGATTGTTTATACCTTGTATAAACGTGCAAGAATGTAACTATCAAACTCTTCTTTATTGATCCAAATGATTCTTACCAGGTTACTGTGATTAATTAATATGAAGTTTTAATCCTTTTGAAGGAACCAGTTAACTGAATCACACAAAAATAACAAATGCACCCTGACAAACCAAATATAGATTTGAATAACAAGATAGAATCAAGTTGGAGACGGTATGATAATTTTATCGATTATAGGGCTCTTCTTTATTGATCCAAGTGATACTCCCATATTATTGTGATCTATTAAAAGGATATTTAATTCTCTGAGAGAAACCAATCAATGAAACCACACAAGAAAAACAAATGTGTTTTGATAGATTGAGTTCTAACACTCTAATTTAAATAATATGAAACCACCAATCTGGAGACAACCAAACAATCGGATATTGACAACAAACAATTGACACCAGTGTTGGACCACCAATTTATGCATTCTTATCCATTATATAATTTCAAAATATTTTTCAATACACAACATAATGTTCTGTTGAGGCAATTGATCAACCTATCCAACTATTGATGATTTCCTAACTACTACATAACTAATATGATTTCATCATACATATATACATTACATTAGGGTTATGAACCCTCATATCTATTCACTGCAACTCTTCATTTTTTTGGTGAAAATAAAATATTTAATTAATTTCCTTGGGAAAATTAAAATATTTTAATCTTCATTGTCTTTGCTTCTTTGTGAAATTTTAATCTTGATTTATTCATTAAGCTTCTTTGTTGGCAATTTCTCACTTTATATTTTACCCAGGATGTCCTTTGAGTAAAATAATTACCCACTTTGTAATCTTTGTGGTCCCTTTTAATTTCCTTGGTGAAAATCTTACTTTTAATTGCATGCACGATTGTTTAGGAAAAATAATTACCTACGTTAATTCCTCAAAAGTATTTTATTTTCCAAAAAATACTTTTCATCTGCTCTTTTCATCTTTGGTAAAAAATATTCTACCTTCTAGTGAAAATATTTTATAAATTTCATCTTTTATGCTTCCGTGGGTAAAATAATTGTCCTTATAATCCCTTTGGTGAAAATATTTTACTCTTGCACTTCATATTATTATTACACTCCAGCCTTGATTATTGTTTTAAATAAATTTCATTTAACATTTTGCAGTCGACATCCAAATAATATTCTTCACCTTAGTCATTACGAGAATGAATTAATAGATTACTCCTTAAAAAGTGCCCACTACATTCAATCTTTTCTCTCATCGTAGGATCGAAGGGACATGTGTCTCACTCATGCCAATAATCAATCCTCCCATCGATTAATTCTTCAAACTGATCCTTTGCTTTTTTTGAGGCATTAGAGGGACAATGTATCATCTCATGCCGAGAAGTAAAAGTCTCTCTGATGAAATTCTCACTGTAGTATTACACAGACATTAGGGTTTCATGTCTTGTTTTTTTGCGAAGAAGCCTCCTCTAAATTCAATCTCTGAGAATTTCCATTTATTGGATTTTGTTTTGGAAATCTCATCACAATTGTAAAAAGAATGCCTTCCTTTATGTTCGCAGTGATATGGGAGACCATCTTCACACCTCACAGACAAATATTTGAAGCCTCATCCTTCATTACAAACATGCAAATTGCACCTGTGAGCTCATATTCTTCTAATCAAATAGATGAATAATTTAATTGTCTTCTATTAGCCCCATTGAGATGCAATTTATGCTCTTTTCACCAATAATGCTAACAGTGACATTGAAATTTGCAAACACTGGACTCAAGTTCTGATCTTTACTTCAAATGATCCCCATGACAGCTTATGTACATTGTCTTTTGAGAATTTTCCAACTCCACACTTCAAGAGAGTTTAATTAAGATTGGATAACTTGATTTCTCTATAGATTTTGGTACATTGTTGGTGGTGCACAAAATTTAATCATGTGTTTTGAATTCTCAAATAGTTTTGGTGGCATCTTTGACTGGATCAAGAGATTGCAATATAGTTGCAATTTGTAGCCGGAAAGATCTGAAGCATGCTTTAAAAACCTTTGGAGCATATCTTTAATTTCTTCATTATTTTTCCATATAATTTACAAAGTTTAAACTTTATAAAAAAATGAAATAGGTTTTTGAAAGCTATCCCAAATTCATTTTAAAACGTATCAAATGTTATAAAATTTATGCCTTTCAAACTTTAGCTCATAGGAAAATTCTTTAATTTCGGCTAGAGGGCGAACAAAGTAATTTCACTGCGGACACACGGAGCATCCTGGAGCCACAAAAATTTGCAAGGAACCGTGATCAATTATTTTGGAAGTGGGTTTCTGACGGATTTTGAACAACTCGCCAAATCAAGGTACTTCCTTTGTAAACTGGCCCTGCCGAAGCATGTAGCAAAAACAGTGAATTTTTAAATTAATGCACCAAATGACCTCGGCATCCAACGAAATTGAAATTACTTTGTTCGCCCTCTAGCCAAAATTGAAACATTTGAGGCAAAAACAACAACTGGGTCATACTTAGAATTTCAAAATTTGCAACTTTTTTAGGTGCCAAATCTAGCTCGGGAGCAATTGCAAAATAATTAAAAAGCATACTAGAACTCCTTCGACGACCATGAAAATGTACAAAAGTGTTGAGTTTTGATAGGAGAGTATGCTCGTCAAACGGTTTGGCATGAAATCATCATGATTAAAAATTGTCAACGCTCCAAGTTGCTCATTTAGCATTTTCTGAAGAATTGCTCCTGTCAAACTCAATTGAAACCCACCAACTTCCCCTTTTGAAAAAATATCAAATATGATTTTGAGAAGCTATAACTTGGAGAATTGGTTCATTTAGAATCCATGAATATGTATGCAAAATGGTTTATCATTTATATTCTTCTTTCAAAAGATATCAAAAGTCAAACTTGACCCCTTTGCAGCTGTTCTGGAATAGCAGTCTCCAAACTAGGTAAAATCCATTTGGTTTTGGTTTTGAAAAAATTCCAAATGAGATGCCGGGACCCTGAAAATTGGCATGAAAGCACATTAAGGTGGGAAGAATCTGAGACACCAATCGGTTTGTCATGACACCTTTTCAGTTGCTTAATATTGTTCTCCAAACTTGACCCTTTTGGCAGCTTTAACACTGTGTAAACAATAGACCTTCCCAAAACCCTTCAACTTGGCCTTTTGAAACTCTGTCAAATACGATCATAGGATGCTAAAATTTGGTAGAGACACTCACATATGATAGATGAACAGGTTTGCAAAGTGATTTTGCATGAAATTGAATCGGCTTGAAGTTGTGATTTTTCAAAGTAGGCACTTGAGGCAGCTTTTTCAAATGCATTTTTGAGTGTTGAAATCAATTTTTTTGTTATGGGAACCTAAAATTTTGCAAAAAATGGTTGGAAATTTTATGTTCCAATAGTGGTTCCTATCTAGGGATGTATGCCCCTTGTGGGCATAGCAAGAATCCAGGTCTCTGGGAGAGCAGACCGAATGCCTTACTCATTGGGCGACAAACTCAAACTTTTTTGTATCATGAATCGATGTGGTTTTGAAAAAACCACACCACAGCTGATGGCACAAGGCCACCTGAAAAGAAAGGTCCCTATTTCCCTCTATCATACACCTTGTTCTGATATGTTTTCATCATATTACTCTTGAGAATATTCATGCAATCTGCCCTGTTATATACACTGCCATTAAATACTTTTAGAATAACACTGTGTTCAGCTTAACCCATGTTCTTTTTACCATTCTACAGTTCATAATTTCCTTTATTATATGATAAATCTTTGCATGTTCATCATACAAAGTGTATTCATGTTCAATGCAACATTTCTCATTATTTTGCTCACTATCATTTATTGTAAAATGATCTCCAAGCTGTATTGAAAATCCACCATATGAATGTCTCTCTTGTAAGTCTGAAAATTTTGTCACATCAACATCTTTTGGGATAATCAGATCTGAAATATTTTCTATTTCTTCTATATCACTAATTGGTAGTGACATGAATTTCCGATCCACACAGTCATCATTACGTATATTTGAATCAATTAATGTTGAGTATTCCTTATCCATGATATGCAAACCAATGTCATTTTCAAAGATCTCTGATTCTATTTTATATATTTTTGCTTGAACAGGTACAAACATAGAATCTTCAAGAGTTTTTCCATCATTGTCACACAAAGTGCTTTCACTGCCAAAGCAAATGCATGTTGAGGATGAAATTTCTAAATCATTCTTATGTGTATATTTTTGATGTTCAATTGTCAATAGATTTGAAATTTGTTCACTACTAAGTGAACATGCCTCTTCATCCATCTCATTGTCGGTGCATTCTTCACTTTTTTCATCATCAAAAAATGGTAATTCGGATGCACCAATCTCATATTCATTTGCTTCGCAAATTGGTACATCGTCTTGATTATTAGAAAATACTTCATCCTCTTCATAAAGTGGATTTCAATACACATGAAATTCCTGTTCTGGCAGACCTTGGAAAAATGTCATTTGATCTTCTTCTATCTTTTCATCATACAATGGGTTTGAAAATTTTTGAAAACCATTTTTAGGTGACCAACCTCTTCTTCATCAAATGTGTCTTCATGGTACTCAATTGTAGCTAGAGGTGTTGTTTGTTCACTGTCAAATGGACTTGCTCCTTCTATCACATTTTCCATTGCTTCTTCCTTCTGATCTCCATAAGAGTTGCAAGAATCACTTAATTGCAAATCCACATGATTGTCATCAAAATCTAGATTTTCAATGGATTCCTCACAATCACAATCTGTTATGCAAGAGAGACCCTCTATATCTTCATCCTCATCATGCAGGATATTATAGGAATTATTTTGACTTGCACACCCATCCTTCATAGACTGATCACAGTCATTGCCTTCTTCATTGTTGTAGGGCATATTGTCTTCTTTTATTTTAGCTTCCAATTTTTCAATGCCATGACAATGAATACCTGGCTGCACCTTCACATTATTTGACTTACTGCTGGTGTATTTCTTAGGCATCATATCTTCAACATCTTCAATACTATAATCATCCTCCAAGGTGGATAAATGCTTTTCTATAATTTCATCCTCATTTAAATATGAAGAAACTTCACTTGCACATGTTTCCTCTTCTAGATGTATTGCTTATCAGTTTCTCCATATTCATCAATATAATCACCATCCTCATACCTCTTCTTATCTATGATAGCAATCCATTCATCTATTTGTTCAAGAGCAACTGGTTTCCATGATTCTGGCCAATAATTTGAATTAGGCTCATATACTCTCATGAACTGCTCAATGAACTCAGACCTACTAGGTGGGAAATTAGTAGGTATTTTCCAATAAATGTCTGCAATTTTGCTAAACAAAGAATGCCCAGATTCTCCTTTATGTATCCTTATGTCAAGACATGTGTCCAAAGGACATTTGCTTCTTTCTCGAATATGTAAACATTCATCATTTTTCTTCACAAATTGTTGATTCTGATATATACCTTGTTGCAGATTTTGATTGACACATCCATGAAAGATGAAGTTGTGTTGAACATTTTGATATGGAGTTTGGTATTGATATGGATAATGCTCTAGATATTGATTGTATTGAAGATCTTGGTAGCTTACTAGTCTTTGTCTAGGAGGGACATGATAAGCATTTATTTGATTTGATGACTATGGTGCATAAATGTTTTGTTGCGCATAATGAGCACTTTCATATCTATGAAGCACTTGTGGGGTCCAAGGTCTACTTTCATTCACATATTCATCCTCATTGTAGAATGGTATATTTTATGATGCATTTGGAACACGTTTGAATCTCAATTGTAGTAGTTGTTGGATCAATTCTTCACTCTCTCTTATTAACTATTTCCTTTTCACTTCTTTTGATATCTTGACAAGAAATTTGCAGCAAATTTTTATCTTTATTTTTGAATGGAAATAGTGTTGCTGTTCTATGCATTATCTATCAACTTTTTAATAGAGTTGCCACCTACTTTTCATAAGTAGGAAAATGATTATTTTGTCCTCCCATTAGAGTCTTAAATTTTTTATGATGTTTTGGATTGACTCTATGATGGAAGGCTTAGGTTCATAATTGGCTTAGTCCCCAGCAGAGTCGCCAATCTGGTAGGTCTCAAAAATGCAAGTTACAAATCCTAAGAGGATGCCAGGCTCTATGATTAGACTTGCAATGTTTTTAAACTAACGAACAAAGTTAACCTATATGGTTGATGACTCCCTGCACTTCAGGCTCTGCTAAACCTAGGAGGGTGGACATTGATAGCTGAAGCAGATTAAGAGTTGTATGACTTAGTTGAATTTATGGATCTATCCACAGTGGCATAAAGTGGAATAGATGAAGGCTTACTTAACTACTCCTATTGAAATTTGAAATGTGAATGTATGGAAAGATTTTATGAAATTATAAAATGGAGTGGGTATGACCAGTGCCTACTCCTGTTGGGCTAATGGAGTCAAGAGGTGAATGATGTGTGACCTACTTGCTAGCTACAATTCGAATTGCTTGGCACTTATGATTGTTTATACCTTGTATAAATGTGCAAGAATGTAACTATCAGACTCTTCTTTATTGATCCAAATGATTCTTACCAGGTTACTATGATTAATTAATAGGAATTTTTAATCCTTTTGAAGGAACCAGTTAACTGAATCACACAAAAGAAACAAATGTGCCCTGACAAATCAAATATAGATTTGAATAACAAGATAGAATCAAGTTGGAGATAATATGATAATTTTATCGATTATAGGGCTCTTCATTATTGATCCAAGTGATACTCCTAGATTATTGTGATCTATTAAAAGGATATTTAATTCTTTGAGAGAAACCAATCAATGAAACCACACAAGAACAATAAATGTGTTTTGATAAATTGAGTTTTGACACTCCAATTTAAATAATATGAAAGCGCCAATATGGAGACAGCCAAATAATCAGATATTAACAACAATGACACCAGTGTTGGACCACCAATTTATGCATTCTTCTCCATTATATAATTTCAAAAGATTTTGCAATACACAACATAATGTTCTGTTGAGGCAATTTATCAACCTATCCAACTATTGATGATTTCCTAACTACTACCTAACTAATATGATTTCATCGTACATATATACATTACATTAGGGTTATGACCCCTCATATCTATTCATTGTAGCTCTTCATATTTTCGATGAAAATAAAATATTTAATTAACTGCCTTGGGAAAATTAAAATATTTTAATCTTCATTGTCTTTGCTTCTTTGTGAAATTTTAATCTTGATTTATTCATTAAGCTTCTTTGTTGGCAATTTCTCACTTTATATTTTACCCAAGATGTCCTTTGAGTAAAATAATTACCCACTTTGTAATCTTTGTGGTCCCTTTTAATTTTTGCACTTCATATTATTATTACGCTTCGGCCTCGATTATTGTTTTAAATAAATTCCATTTAACATTTTTCATCCGACATCCAAATAATATTCTTCACCTTAGTCATTACGAGGAACAAATTAATAGATTACTCCTTAAAAATTTCCTGCTACATTCAATCTTTGTTATCATCGGAGGATCAAAGGGACATGTGTCTCACTCCCATTGATAATCAATCCTCCCATCGATTAATTCTTCAAACTGATCCTTTTCTTTTTTCGGGGCATTAGAGGGGCATTGTATCATCTCCTGTCGAGAAGCAAAAGTCTCTTTGATGAAATTATCGCCATAGTATTACACAAACATTAGGTTTTCATGTCTTGTTTTTATGCGAAGAATCCTTCTTTGAATTCAATCTCTGAGAATTTCCATTTATTGGGTTTTTTTTTTGGAAATCTCATCACAATTGTAAAAAGAATGCCTTCCTTTATGTTTGAGGTGATATGGGAGACCATCTTCACACCTCACAGAAAAATATTTGAAGCCTCATCCTTCATTGCAAACATGCAAATTGCACTTGTGAGCTCATATTCTTCCAATCAGATAGATGAATAATTTAGCTTGTCTTCTATTGGTTCCATTGAGATGCAATTTATGCTCTTTTCACCAATAATGCTAACAGTGACATTGAAATTTGCAAACACTGGACTCAAGTTCCGATCTTTACTTCAAATGATCCCCATGATAGTTTATGTACATTGTCTTTTGAGAATTTTCCAACTCCACACTTCAAGAGAGTTTAATTAAGACTGGATAATTTGATTTCTCTATAGATTTTGGTACATTGTTGGTGGTGCACAAAATTTAATCTTGTGTTTTGAATTCTCCAGTAGTTCTAGTGGCATCTTTGACTGGATCAAGAGTTTGCAATAGTTGCAATTTGTAGCCGGAAAGATATGAAGTACACTTGAAAAACCTTTGGAGTGTATCTTTAATTTCTTCATTACTTTTCCATATAATTTACAAAGTTTAAACTTTATAAAACAATGAAATAGGTTTTTGAAAATTGTCCCAAATTCATTTTAAAGCATATCAACTGTTTTAAAATTTATGCCTTTCAAACTTTAGCTCATAGGATTTTTTTTTTAATTTCAGTTGGAGGGTGAACAAAGTAATTTCACTACGGGAATACGAAGCATTCTGGACCCATGAAAATTTGCAAGGGATTGTGATCAATTATTTTTGAAGTGAGTTTTTGACGGATTTTGTACAACTTGCCAAATCAAGGTACTTCCTTTGTAATCTGGCCCTGCTGGAGCATGTAGAAAGAAAAATGATTTTTAAAATTAATGTACCAAATAAGCTCAAAATACAACGAAATTGAAATTGAAAACATTTGAGGCCAAAACACCAACTGGGTCATCCTTAGAATTTGAAAATTTATAACTTTTTCGGGGTGCCAAATCTAGCCCGAGAGGAGTAGCAAAACAATTAAAAAGCATACCAGAACTCCTCCGACGACCATGAAAATGCACAAAAATGTTGAGTTGTGATAGGAGAGTATGCTTGTCAAATGGTTTGGCATGAAGTCATTAGGATTAAAAATTGTTAATGCTCCAAGTTGCTCATTTAGCATTTTCTGAAGAATTGCTCCTATCAAACTCAACTAAAATCCACCAACTTCCCCTTTTGAAAAAAATATCAAATGTGATTTTGAGAAGCTATAACTTGGAGAATTGGTTCATTTATAATCCATGAATATGTATGCAAAATGGTTTATCATCAATATTCTTCTTTCACAAGATATGGAAAGTCAAACTTGACCCCTCTACAGCTGTTCTGATAATGTAGTCTTCAAACTGAGTAAAATCCATTTGGTTTTGGTTTTGAAAAAGTACCAAATGAGATGCTGGGACCCTAAAAGTTGACATGAAAGTACATTAAGGTGGGAAGAATCTGAGACACCAATCGGTTTGTCATGACACCTTTTCAGTTGCTTAATATTGTTCTCCAAACTTGACCCTTTTGGCAGCTTTAACACTGTGTAAATAGTAGACCTTCCCAGAACCCTTCAACTTGGCCTTTTGAAACTCTGTCAAATCCGATCATAGGATGCTAAAATTTGGTAGAGACACTCACATATGGTAGATGAACATGTCTGCAAAGTGATTTTTTATGAAATTGAATCGGCTTGAAGTTGTGATTTTTCAAAGTAGGCACTTGAGGCAGCTTTTTCAAATGCATTTTTGAGTGTTGAAATCAATTTTTTTGCGATGGGAACCTGAAATTTTGCAAAAAATGGTTGGAAATTTTATGTTCCAACAGGTACCTTGTGGCACACCTTGTTGTTGGTATTATTGATTGGGAAGGGGACCATATGACCCACCTTGTTGATGGTACTGTTGTGAAAATTTCCCTTGTTGATTTTGTACATTTTGGGAAGGGTCAATTTATGAAGTCTTTTGTGGCATGTATTGAGATGAACCTCCCTGATATTTTTGGGCCATTGTCGCTTGTTCAATTTGGGATAGTTTTCTATACAAAGGGTTTTCCATTGGTTGATCATTGCCTTTCAAGATGATTGGTGGCATGTTTGGAATCTCTAATGGTTTGGGTATTTCTCTCAAAACTGAGTTATCTCCCAAGGGAATGAGGTGAGGATCTTTAAGACATTCTACGTTGAAGTCTATAGGAAACTTAGCACCACTATGTGCTAACTTGAAGAAGTAAGTGTTTGGATCCTTTCTTAGCAATTTTTTCGTCAGTTTGAGCACCTTGGGATTGTTAGAATGTTGGAAGAATTCATCATTTATTTCCTCCTCTCTATCCACCTCCTCTATGACCATATCCTTGGAATGTTAGCAGCTATAGGTGCTCGAAAGTGAAGATTTAGTTAAAAAAAAACAATTCAATGTCAAGTTTGGCCAAAAAGTGTAAACCACTATTGTGGGATCACCCAAACATGAGTGTTGAAGAGTGTCCAAAATTGGAAAACAACATTTCTCCCCTTGGGAAGAAAAAAACCAATGGTGTATGCAAAATAAAATTCAACTATGAGAAGAGAGGTGAGAGAAATTCTCATGATGTGTGCCTTTGAAAACTACTCTCAAGTTTCCACATGTTGGAATCAAAATATGTCACAATACAATTAGGTGTGGCTAATCTAGAAACATTTGAGGAATCGTGAAGAAAAATCCACAAAGATAATTGTGGTGTGATAAAAAATTTGTTGTAACCTTCATCAAAGAGGATGTGGATATCATCAACTGTTTCCTCTAATTCTAAATATGAAACAAAAAATAAATCTACAATATCTATCAATAAATCATCCCACAAAGTAGAAGTATAAAAGGCTAATAATCCTATTGAACTAAAATAGTAGAATCCATATAAACACTAACCATTGAAGAAGTATATGAAATATCAACACAATTATCAAGAACAAAAGGTCCAAAATATCTCACTTCTCAAAAATATAATTCAAACTAGATGTATTAGTGTGAATATTAGTCAAGAATTACAATATTATTAAGGGAAAAATGTGAAAATATGTACAAGATGTATGATAAACCATCCTTATATCAATTATCTCTCTACTCTCCAAGTATTTGATAATAACATAATCAAGTTTGAAATCAACAATATTACTTGCTCTACTATGTCCAATTTGATAGATGGAAAGAAGATTAGTTGACAAGGATGGAACATAAAATACATCATTGAATGTGCCTTCTCCCATGTCAATATATTATTTTCCATAAACACACATATATGTGTTTTTCCTTATCAATATGTGTGGTAAATTACAAGTCTCAAATGAAGAGACCATACCTTGTGATGAATTCATATGATGTGAAGCTCTAGAATCAAGAAGCCATCTCCCTAAATAAAGACTTCTACAAACAAAAAGTTCCCAACCTTTCAATTTTTTTGTTCTATTAGCTAATAAAATTCTACTTGATTGGGTAGATGATGATTTTGTAGGAAAATAAGATGAATCAAAATACATGATCGATGGTAATAGATATTTTTCTAAAGAAGGTGATTAAGCTCATCAATCATTTTTTTTAACAATAATGTTCATCATGCCCAAGTCCTTTGTATTATGCACATGTCAATTAGATTTATTCTTAGGTTTATACTTTTTAGATGAGGTGGGAGGCTCTTTATATTGTGTCTTAGATTTTGTTTTATTCTTCCCTTTTCCTTTAGGTGATTGGGCCACCAAGGCCTAACTCTTAGGAAGTGCATCTAATTGGATAAGCATAGCTTGTTCTCTAGTCAAATGGTCACAAAATATCTCAAAATAAGGTATGGTAAATGCATCACCTAGAGCATCCATGGTGGAATAAAATTTATAAGAAAAGATAACAAATGGTATTTTTAACTTAGAAAAATCAAGAATATAGATTCCTTATCAGATTTATTCTTCCTACAAATAGCCAATTGAAATCTCAAATATTTGAATTTAACTAAATGACCTTCAAAGGAAGAAAATGTATCAAGAGAAAAATAATTCAATTTTGCATATATTTATAAATCACAAAATTCACTAACTATACCAAATAAACATTTCAATTTATCTCATACTTGCTTAAGTGTTGTGAATTCCTCAATATGAAACAACAAGCTATTAGAAACATGCAATTTAATTGAATCCATTTCCTCATCATGTTTATTCTTGTGCTAAAATCTCTGATGCTCCCTACTAAAATTAAGTAGATGCCCACCCAAAGTAGCCCATAATCCCTTAGGTATGAGTAATATTGTATCTTGATTTTCTATATATGATATTTATGAGGAGTGGGAATCTCAAATTAACTAAAATCCACCATTAGAGAAACAAACACCAATAGATAAAAATAAATAATATATTATAATATTGTTAAATTAAACCTCTCAAATCTAAATTAATACTAAAACTGGAGCCCTCAACCAAAATCAACCACAAATTTAAACAATTTACACTAGAACTAAGCCAAAATACCAAAATCACTCCAAACTAAAATTTTTGATGTATAAGGTGGAGTCTAAGAAATTGGCATGGATGGATTTGTAGTGTGAAAAATTTATTTCTAGTGCCTATAAGAAATAAAAAATCCAACACTATGTGTGACAATTGTGGCTTGTTGATGTGACACATGAAATTGACCCCAAAAAATTCTTGTAGCTTATGCGTGAAATTTTTTCCAGTGCATTTCTAGAACCTGCAACTTCAAAATTTGCTCATACAACAATTAGTGCTAAGGACCATGGGTCCCACCGGGCATACCCAAATGTGTAAGGGGGAAATTGGGAAGATGTGATGTAATCAAATTGAATGAATGAAAATTAATCTAAACAAACAAAAAAGATGATTCATGCCCATTACTCACGAAATGAAACTACGAAGAACAAATTCAAATGATGCAATCAAAAGAGACACAAAAAATGAATTCAATAAACACATCATTACAATCCCATGTTTGAGTGTGTTCGTGAAGATGTTGGGTTGTTCATATCAATACAAAGCCTCCATTGTGTGTGCAAAAGATTGAAGAACGTGTGTGTATTGATTGAAGATGTGTGTAAGAAGATGTCAAAAGTTTGATTAATATTTTTGTATTACTTTGTCGTGCAAAAGATATTGATTCTCTGATGGTTTTTGAGAAGAAAGATGGTTGTATATAGAATTTTTGTTTCAAAATGAACGCTTGAGATCACGTAATAGAATATCTTTATCAACGGTTGAAAACTGTTGAGAGGATTTAGATGGGAATAATCAGTGCAAATTGATTATGTAATTGGTGTAATTGAAGAAATCATTTTGAGTGTTTAGTGGGATTGAGGAAATAGATTGAGCTTCAGTGGGATTGAAGAATAGATTGATCTGATAGGAAATAGATGGATTGGTCAAGCAATCAGATCGATCAATCAGTGGTTCATAATTTGCTCAATCATAAAAGTGGGCGAGGATAATTAATTAAATGATTTAATTAATTAGTCTTTTTGGAGTTGAACATGCAAATAAAGTTTGAATTTTGCAAACAAAGTTGTATTTGCTTGACTTGATTTTTGATGATGTTTTGAATAATTAAATTCAATTATTCAAATTTAGGGGAAAGTGACATAGTTAAATTATTATCTTTTAATAATTTAATTGACTTAGGGGAATAAAGTGAATTAGTGACAGAATTAAATAATTGACGTTATTTAATTAATCAGGAAGAATAAAGTTAGATTAGAACTTTATTAAATAAATGCAATTTATTTAATTAGTCAAAAATGATGAAAACGTGAATTAATTAAATAATGTATTATTATTAAGTTAACAGAGGAAATTAGGGTTTTTGATGCTTTTGATGTGAAATGAAACGATATTTGATGATAATGATGCCGATGATGAGAAAATGTCATTTAGGATGTGTGATAAGTGTTAGGTCAATTTTACATGTCTACACTAACAAAGCTTGAATTACTATACAATAATCTTGTACATGCAAAAGGTTCTTGGGAAGAAGGAAAAGCTACTTGGTAGGATACTCTAAAGAATATTAAGGGATATTAATATTTAGGTTAATACATTCTTATCCTTTTGATCAATTATCCTTTTTGTTGATGCATACATACATATATCCAAGGGAAGTATACCGGACCACTGCATGACCTTTGCCATTTATGTCAAAGGGGGAGAGATAGATAGTGGAGAGATAATGCGAGAGATAGTAAGAATAAAAATATTTTTGGATGTCTGTAAAATATTTTTTAAAAAGTCAAGGTTAATTTTGAAAGGGGGAGTTAAGGTTAGGAAGAAATGGTTTTGTTTCATGATATGAAAAATGTTTTTGATATGCATGTTTCCATCAATGACAAAGGGGGAAATTTTTGGAAGTTTGGAAGTCTAGCATTGTTGATACAACTTGCCAACATGAGCATGGAGTTTACATACATGGGTTGATTAAGCTGACCCAATGTTGTCATTGATGCCAACATTATGGGGAAGCATTTTTGGTGTTACTTGTACAAATACTAAATATACCAGAAAGTTGATCTATTAGAGATTTGGTTAAGTGTTCTCTATTGATGGTGTTTTGGTCGAGTGCATTGGTTTTTGGGTCCACACTTCATCGCAAGAAGAGATGTAACTTTACACCTCTAACCATATCATTGTGATTGATTCATACAACTATTTTCAAGATCTCGAGAAATTTTGTGAAGAATACTGAAAGATATCAATGACAGAGTTCAACTTTGTATATTACAGTCATCTCTCTGATTAGTATACCCAAGTGGGAGATTTCACATTTTCTTATGGAGGATGTTTTGATGCTGCGGTTCTAAAGGTAGTCTCTCTGATGTCGGCAAAAAGAGAAACTAAAGAAATATCAAATCTAGAAGGTGTTTATTGTGAGAAGTGTGTGTATGTTTGGAAGCTTTTGTGATTAGGTCCTATTCCTGGCCAACCTAATACATGATACGTGTTGAGAAGGTTAAATATACATTGCGGATGTTTGTTGGATCTATTTTTTGTTCATGCTAACTTGAAATTGAGTATTACATGTTTTGCTTGAGTGAAAAGATGATTTTAAATCTTGTATGGTGCCGACAAGAGCTATTTTGGATTGTTTTGTTTACATCTAATTAGGTTGACCTAATCGATGTGTTCAGATGTATTTGGGTATATAGATGAGATATTTTGGAATTGTAAGGTGAGTGTAAGTATGTAAGTATGAGAGATAAGTAGATGTGCAAGCATAAATGGCATATTAGATGTGAGTGAAGTTTTATGATGCAAACATATGAATTTAGTAGTAGAAGTTCAGATTCAGAGCAGAGTTGTTGTGCGACTGTTAAGCAGAGAAATACTTCATATTCAAAGCTTCATAGGAACTAAAATATAGCACAAGGAAGGTGCACTTTTTATCAGTTCATACCTTGGTAGTGAGCCACCATTTTTGTATTGTACTTAACTTTGGTTGTGAGCCTTATAAAGACAATGTGTCCTGGCAGTGATCCCTTGTAATATACTATATCGGGATATAATATATTGTGAGCTAATCCTCATCACGATTTTTCCCTTTTTGGGTTTTCCATGTAAAAATCCTAGTGTTCATGTGTTTTGTGGATTTGTGGATGATTCATGCTTTCACTTCTTATTTCAGTTAATATGGTTTGGTGATTGAATTTGGTGTGTTCATAAAGTTATAGAATATTGATTCAACCCTCCCCCCCCTCTCAGTATTTTGAATGTTCAACATAAACTTCTAAAAAATCAACAAAAATACATTTTTTAAAGGAATATTAATTCACCACTAGAATCTTCTTGCCTAAGAGTGTAGGGTTCACACACGACACATTTTGATTCCAATAAACATGTCTTAAAAATGAATATTTTCTCAAATATCTCTCTAAAATTTCTAAATTGCAAAGGCTGAAATGAATAGTAAATTTCTAAATTGTTCTCTATTTAATATTTTCATTATTGTAATTTTAAATTTTAATTTCAATTGAACACTTTTTTTACTTCAAACCTGAAATTATTTCCATGTTTTATTCCCTAATATCTTTTAAAATATTTCTCTTATATCCAAATATTCTTGAAGGCCTGATCTCTCATTTTTCTAAAAATTTTAGCATATTTTTTAAATTATAAACTCTAATTAGTAAAATATTTGTAATGATCCTTTTTCTCTTTGAAATTTCTCCTTTCTTCTTAAAATAAAGAACACAATATTATCTATTCTAGTACCATGATTACTCTTGAACTCTATAGCTTGACATGTTTCCCTCAAACTTCCTCCATTTTTTTGCTCTCTTCTTATCCCCTTATGCGGGGAAACTACATGTTTTCTTCCTACTAATTGTTGCATATGGTATATCTCTATTGCTCTATGATTACTCTGGTTTTGATTCTACTTCGATGATTGGGTAAGTGCATGGACATGGGGGACAAAAGGGGCATAAATTTTGTTATTTTTTTATTAAAATTACTGAAACCTAAAATCTTATGAATAATTCAAGATGTCTATATATTTGAAGATGCAATAAGAGAAAGAATTATAGTTTGCTAGATTTAGTTTCTAAATTACTAAAAAAATTAAAAAATGATTAAGAGGGTCAAATTTTGAGCACACAAAAAAGTGGTTTTTATCACTAAAATATAGCATCTAATATATGCCCCCATTTTTTCATTTAGTTAAATATTTTAAAAAACTAATTAGTGAAAATATAGCCAAGATTATGCAATGTATGTTATGCATTTTATCTATTTTTATTAAATATTTTTATATATTTTTTGAATTGGATGTATGTTAGAAATTGATCACTAAGAGTATATGTTACCTAATTTCCATAAAAATAATTGAAAATATAAATTTATTTTTAATATTTAAAGAATCAATCCTAGAACAATTGGAAATAATTTTTTTAAAATTTGGATAAATAGATTAAATTATAAAATATGTATTTGAGGCTTATGATGATATCACTAAAAGTATAAAAATAATTGCTTTAATATATTTAAAATATAATATATATGGTTGATAAAGTAAGAAGTACATTGATGTTTTGTGGTGATTTCATGGAATTTCATTCTAATATATGTAAACTTCATGAAGAGGAAGATAAAATATAATATTTTTTTTGTAAAATATAGATTTGGGAAACCATATTGTAGATTCTATTGACTCCCAAAATTGTTTCTCACACTCCTAGAGGGATTTTTCCTACTCAAGGATACAAATATGTCATTCATGAGGGTGGAAAAATATGCTCATCAATAAAAAGTGAGGGGTAACAAGATAATTGATGAGAGGCTAAAATCCCTTGCACTTTGGGCTCTATTAGATCTAAGAGGGTATTCCTTGAGGTAATATTGAACAATTTTTTTGATAAAAATAAAAATTAAGCATGTGATAAATGGATTACATAAATACTCAAATACAAGTTTTGATCCCAAATTTTATCAGTAGATGAAATTGACCTACTGCTATGACCTCGATTAAGTTGATGCATATATGCAAATCATGTTTCACTTAAAATGACTATTTCTAAGGATTATTTTAGATATTTCCCTAGTTATATATCAAATCATGAGGTAAATAGAAACCAACTTCTATTCCTAAAATATTGGTTAAATATTTGTTCATTTGAAGGAGCATGTTTGAGTCATTTTTTCCAAGACTAGTACCTATTCAATGGGTAGAGAGCCATAGTTTACTAGGATGAACATAAAATTGAAAAAATAAGGAATGATAAATTATAAATTTAGATAAACTAGAGATATAACATCAAACATAGAGCATACTTAATAATGTATTCAAAAACTAAAAAAATATATGTGAAATACAAAAGAGAACATTATAAATCTTGTAATGAATTAAAATATTGTCACACTTATCAAATATGCATCACACTCATACCACCAAATGTGGCAAGAGAAACTCTAATTGATTCAAGAGTTCCCTAAATATTTATAGGAATACATAGAGACATTCATGCATTGATGTCATTAGAAAATTAAAAATCCAATTAGAATAATAAAATTGATGCTAAAAATGGATGGGTTTGACAAGAGTTAGATCCCTATAAATATTTGGCACATGTAGGCATGTGAAATAACTAATGAATAACCCATAAAATTAAGGATTATGCAAATATAATATATGAGAAATCATGTGCTCAAGAATCTGTCAGAATTGATGGATGTTGGGGAATTAAATTCTTTCCTTGTCTTGATCTTGCAAATTTGTAGTTGATAATGCATCCTACCTAAAATAAGTGGTTCAATTTGAGAAAGGACACCTAATAGTTGAGAAGCCATCTATTGCATTCATGGTGCATCAAAACAGTAAGAAAAATTGGAGAGGTCATGACATTTAAATACTCATATTGGTATCTTTTCTTACCTTTTAAAAGTTATTGTAATTTCCCTTTATTTTACTTAGAGATTTCGCCATTTCTTGAATTTTTGGTGAATCAACAAGTTTGTGAACACATAAAATTATGGAAAATTTGAACCATTTTATCTTTTCAATGATTTTAATAACCTATGAACTTGTTGATATGTTTATAATTTCTTCCTTCTCTCTTCATCTTGTCACTTTGGTTTCTTTCTTCTCTTTGTCGAACTTTTGGTGAGTGTGAACTCTTGAACTCATCAACATGAGAAGCCTCTTCTTTCCTTAGCCACTTTTATTCTTTTTAATTTCTCTCTTATTATCTTTTTGGTGAGTTCATAAACTCACAAACTCATCGACATATCAAACTTGATCCTTTCTTTTGTTAGATTTTTGGTAAGTTTACAAACTTACAAATTTGACGATATTTAGAAACTTAACACCTTATCTGTTAGTGTCTTAGGGAGTTCATGAACCCAATTCCTAACTTTGAAAACAATTAAGAAATTGAATGTTACAAACTTAGGAATTTTATGGGGGGTTTTAGCATTTTCAACAAAGGGGCCCATTGAAGATCTATCAAATTAGGTATAACTAATCAAAAAATAGGGCAAGTGAACAAAATTGGCAAGGAATTAGATGGATTGTCTAAATTTTTGAAGCCTGTTAAATTGGACTCCAACATGTTCAACATTTAGGCTTGAAAATTTTAACTTTTTCTAGCCCAAAGGATGGGGCTTCATTAATTTAATAGGTAATGTGTACATTCTCCAAAAAATGGTTGCATATATGTTATAATTTAAAATGCATGTTTCACCACTTTTCCCCCCATTTTGTGCACATGGATCAACCCACAATAGTGTGTTCCATATTTTGGTCAAAGTGGGACATTGAAATTAACATTTTTAATCAAAATTTCATTTTCTAGCACCCATAGAAATTAAACCATTAAGAATTTGAAGATGATGTGAACTAGTAATTTTTGAGATTTTTTATGTAGATTGTAATTTTTTAAAATTTTAAAAGATAATTTGTGATTTTTTTAAGTAAGATTGAATCTTATTTTTTATATTTAACAATATTTATTCCATATCACATAACATTTTTACAAAAAAGTATTAAATTATAAATTCTTAAACATAGATTGGTAACACCAATATGTAGTGTGCAAACATTTTTTCATATTTTTTTGTTATGTACATTTTACATTTTATTAATTTCTAAAGTAAGATTAAATATAATTTATACACAGGTTTATTCCACATCAGATAAGTTTTTTTTGTATAAATCCAAATTAACTTTTTTCTTTATTAAAATAACATCTTTTAAGAAAAAGGCACAAGGCCTGAAAATACATTAAATGACATTAATACCTACTGTACATGTATTTTTTAGAATATTTTTTTCTCTATTTTTCTATTTTTTGTTTAAATGTGAATCAAAAACATTAATGTTTAGCAAAAACCTATGTTCACAAGAAATAGAAAATAAATATAATAATAAAATATATATAAAATTATACTTTTTGGAAATCCTATAATGACAGATACATACTTACATATGAAATTACAAAATGACTTCCTTTATCTTCCAAAAGGTGAAGCAAAAGTGGGTT
>VDFB02271358.1:333065985-333159658 GCA_007258455.2 Sequoia sempervirens | reverse complement strand
ATTAATAAGGATTTCTATACTTAGTATCTCCATGAAGTAAAAGAAAACTCATCACATTTTACAAATCATCAAATCATTATCCTTCATTCATTATCATCAATGGATTCATATAATCAATTAATCATAATCTATGGATTTTCAACAATAAGATCAAAATAATTAAATTCCATCTTCTTCTAAATCCTACTAACATTTCTTCTGTCTAACATCCTGCATCACAACATCATTAGTACCGCATGTATCCTGCATCCAAAAATTCATCAGTGCATATCATAGGAAATTATACATCATATAACATCATCCATTGCATACATGCATCATCATAAATCATCCACATTATGCATATCATGTCAAAGCATCTAGAAATAAAAAAAGAGAATATCATAACATCATCATATCATCATAACATCATCATCACATAGCATACATGAATCCATTAGATCATAAACATAATGCACATCAAAGAAACATCTCATAACACATCATAAATGGTATTCTCATATATCATAAAAAATTGAAATGTTAGTAAAATGTCAATGTCATCAATAAATATGTGTGACACAATATCATCTGAATCAAAATATACATATATATGAGGTTTGATTGGATGATGAATGTATATACAAAATCATGTCTATATCAAGTCTATGTAAAGCAATGAAAATATCATAACAAGAATATTGGCTCAATTGGCAATCTCTAGGAGGTGACTGGTGTTGTTTGTCTCTCTAAGGAATATGGGTGTGTTGAATCCCAATTGGAGAGCGATGTGGCTGTAGGATGTGATGATGTGTATATTGGGAAGACCTATGCATTGATCCCCTTGTTGATTTGCTTGACTCTACACTCATAGCTATGCTCTGAACTCCAAACCTAGGCTATCTCTAGGCCCGAGCAACCCGAGCCTCGTAGAGGGTCCTATAGTATGTCCTCTCCTCTATTAGGGAATACCTCTCTTGATGATACTATGCTCAAGGGGTGGAGTCTATCTATAATTTCATCCTCTGGCCCCACTTTGTGTTTCGCTCTTGGATAGTGATATCTCACTTAACTTGGGTTGCATCTCTCTTTGATTTAAACTGGTCTCTCTCATTTCTAACCATGGCTAGCTATACCTCTAGGGCCTATCTATAGGTGATCTCAGCATCCCGCTCTCTAGCTCTAGCATCCTTGTCTCTCATAGATATAATTTGAGCAAGACAAGCAACCATGTCTCCTTGAGGAGGTGCCTATGGTACTTGTACCTGTACCCTCTATTGCTGATCATTTGGGCCTTGTCCCTGTCCATCATCTTGAACATGCTGGCTATCATCCTAATCATCTTGCTATGCCATCTACTGCTACTCATGAGATATCCTCTGTCTCTGATGGGCCTCCCTGCTACCAACTTCTCCACCTCTCCTCCTCCAACTGATCACTAGGCATCTAACACTAGCTGCTCCTAGGGGTATAGTAAATATGACTAGCTTCTTATAGGCCCACCATGCATCAAAATCCCAAATCATCCTAGGATCTCTGGGTATGAATTTCCAACCCCATCCAAAAGGTACCAATGCTCTAAACTCTGTTACTGCTCTCCTAGAATCCACTCAAGGTCCCCATGCATTGACCTCTCTAGCTGTGTGAGCATATTGAGCACAATAGTCATCAGTTGGATTGGTCTATCTCTCCCCAAACTGGTGGAGGAATCTATCTAGAAGATACCTCTCCAAGATGGTATCTACTCTCCCAATCAAGTATCTAGTTTGTCAACAATAAACAAGCTACTTGTGATCATCTATCCATGCCTCACAATCTAGATATGGATGCCAAATAAACTTTTCCATATCATCAAACACAACCCTCCAACAATGTAGTCTCCCAAGCTGTTAATAGTGGAGCCAATCATGGGATTGGAATGAATAAGGATCATTTGGATCCCTCTGATCACCTCTTTGGTCTAGTAATTGCAATCCACTCCCATGCCCAAACATGGAGTAAGCTGATGCTTGCCAATATGCTGTTGCCTTCGTGGTAAATCACCTCGTGCATGTCATGATATAGATGTGCTAGTACATATGATACCCATGTGTAGCGAGTACCCTCCTCCATCATCATCTCCATGAAAATGCCCCAATCGATTGGAAATCTTCACGATCTCCTATCTGGCATCAAAGGCCCTATAATCAATCCAGCTAGAACAATCATCATATCATTTGTAGTATCCAAAAATGGTGTCAGGTCAATCTCAGAATCAACCACAGTGAGATGAAAAGCACCCAATAGTCTCTGCATAGCCAGTGTACCTCTCCTAACGTCATATACAACCATATCACCATGAATAGGGATACATAGTATCCTCCAAACATCCTCTAGCGTAATGGTACACTCCCCTGCAAGAAGGTGGAAGGTGGCTGTCTCTGATATCCAACACTCTACTAGCGCTATCATCATAGTTCTATGTGATTGAATCTTAGGCATATATGCAATGTGTCTCAATCCAATGACATCTAGGAAATGTTCCTCTTACTCGGAATCGAAGTATCCGGGATTCAGGACGCTGGTCTAATTTAATTATAGAGGGATGCAATGGCTCCCATATTCAACCTATAATATAGACTTTAAGGGTAAAAATTCTGAAGTTAGAAAACTCCTGCAATTTTGTAGTTAAACTAGCTAAATCAGTGCTTTTGAGAAAAAAGTGAGCATCTTTTGGAGCAACTGTGGTTGGTTTTCATGAGTCTGTTTCTTGATAAGAGTAGTCACCTTTTACAATAGTGATCCTGTTTATCCTACAATAGCACCGCTCTTTGACATTAGCAACAATGTCATAATAACCTAATCCATGCGACTGGTTTTTACAACTACAAACCAACAATAGTGCTACTATTTAGCACTAGCATTGCTATTTGACAATCGCATTGGTTTTTAACAATAGTGAGTTTTCTAAAACTATAATAATGGTAAAATCATGTCAATAATGCTAATCCTAAAATCTACCACTCGCTACCTTAACTCCAAATTTCAATGTATTAATTATAAACAAAATAAATCGCGGAAAAAGCCTTTGAAGTTTCCATTAGATACCCATGTCCTTGTATCAACTCGGCCATTAAGTACAATGATAGTGTCTCAATTTTGATGGGAAAATTTAAAACCCCTACTTGCCAAACACAAGTAGGGTCAGATGTAGTGGTCGTAAATGTACTCCTTTACATTTTCACACTATGTTTGGCTTGCTTTTACTAAATTGGACTTAATTTTGCCCCTCTAATTGGCCCACTATACTTCAAAATCCTAATTAACCCTACTTACCAAAAAGGAAACTTGTATTAAAACAAATTAAAAGACACTCAAATTTCTGGAAAACTGGTGTCCCAGGTTTGGTCCTCTGGCCATGCTTTGTATTTTTGACCCACTCTTTAAGATGTTTCTTTTGCGGTATCTTTGAGCAGCGTGACCCCAAATTCAAGTTACAATTGTGGGCTTTTGAATTTTAATTGTCAGGAAATTAGAAAAATACCTATAAATACCTAATCTTTTATCAATTCAAAATATCTAGAAAGAGGGAAACTTTCACATGAGAAAATATTATTTTCAAGAGCATTCAAGAGTATATTTTTTAGTCATCTACAACAACATTCAAGATCCTATAATGATGTCAATATTTATGTGTGTTCATGCATGTTTTTGGAGCTAACATTGTGATGTAGGTTTCAAGCATTCAATTCAAGATTCAAGCTATCAAATCAACATCCAATCAAGCCATTCATGCAAGATCAAGACCTTGGAGAGATGTGTTAGATTTTAGTCCTCTAAGGATTTCTATTCAAGGGTTTGGTGAGTTTAAACATAGCAAGTGTTCATTCATCATTCCTTCCATTCATATTTCATTTTATTTCAAGGTTTAATTACCAAAATAGGGTTTGAACAAGGAAAATCCCCATTCACCAAAAATAAACAAATTTTCCCTCTTTTTGTGTTTGCAGATTTACAAGTGAAGAAGGATTGAAGATTGATCAAAAGTGTAATTTTACAAAGTTGTCAAAGTTGTCATCAAAGTTTTCAAGATACAAAAACTCAGATCCCAAATTTATTTTTGACTTTCCGATAGTGAAACTTGGGGAAAACAGAAGCTTAGATCCATCTCCAGAGGACCTTGAAAGTTGAGCAGAAAATCCCTACAAAGACTCATTCACCCTGGGGTGAAACTATCCCAAGAGGACACTCAATAAAGGCTTTTGGTGGTAGGTGCATAAATTCATACTCATCTTAGATTTGCTAGAAGTTTATTGATTATAATAGATTAAGGTTTTAAATTGATGATTCAAGTTTTAAATTACATAATTGCATTCATTTGGTATTTTCATTCATCTCCCAAAAGTGCATTTTAGGCTGATTTACCCCATCCTCAATCATAATGAAAACAACAAGATTTGCATTAAGATTGACTCACCTAAGGGTTGAAAGTCAATCTTTCGCTAGGGGATCTCTTTTTCCTAATGAACTAGGGAAGATAGGTGCATATCCCCATTTCTCATCCATTTTGGGAGAAAACACTATTTTCCTATGTTTCAATAGAAAATCACTAGAGAGCAAAAATCTCCTAAAGTTGTGTGTGCAAATGAGGAGCAAATGAACCCTAATTTCCTATTTAACCCCCCTAAACCATAGGTTTTTACCCCCGACCACCCTCATAGGTTATATTTTGAGCACCAAAGATCATCCTGAGCCTTAACCGTGACCCCTAGGGTCTAATTTTTTGTCTTCTACATAGCTGAACTACTCCTTAACCTTATTATGAGCCTTAACCTTATGGTGAGCCTGACCTGAGAAAGAATTTTTTTTTGGGTAACCTCTCAAGGGGACATCCCATCCTCTTTTGTTGACCGTTGGGACACAATGGGGCATATTAATTTTTTTTCAATCTTGATCTAAGCATCAAATTCTTTGAAACAATGCAACAAGTACATTGTGTCAAAGAGGGGCAAAATGTAGACATGTAAAAATGCCTAACACACATCGCACATCTTGAAACTGCATTTTTCCATTATTGGCATCATTTCACTTCATTTACATCATTAATACCCTTTTAACATCATTTCCATCATTTAAAATTAATTCCCTCTATTAATTAAATAATCTCAAATTGTTTAATTAATTCACTATTTTCTCACTAATTTTCCCCTTTATCACCCTAGTTGAATAATTTCAATTATTTAATTAGGTTCATCTAATATTTCTTCTAATCCCATATAATTAAATAATTCTAATTATTTAATTATCCCATTTTCTAATCTTTTTCCTTCAATAGAATATTCTTTCTTAAAGAATGGCATATTCCTATCCTCCATAATAATCTTAATTATTTAATTCTCCTCTTTTATCTCAAACATCACCCATTAATAAATTAATATTTCATTTATTAATCAATATTATCTTGCATGTTCCTCCAATAATTAGTTAATTATTTAATTAATTATATCATGTATTATTCCCTCAAATCTTAATTAATTCACTATTGACCACTCTTATGATCAATCAATTCTCTTAACTCCCACTCACTCAGAGTCTTCTGATCAATCAATTTACTTAACACTTCAATCAATATCTCATACAACCAGTTAATTGGAATTGTACATCTAGTTGCAGTCAATTAACTAGGAAATCAATTCCCCTCATTCATTCTCAGCCTTTGATCTCAAATCAACACCTCTTAATCTAGATCGTTCATTTGAATCAGTAAAAATCTATAAAATAACTCTTCATCCTTCACATTCATCACCTAGAATTTTCATATCTAAGTCATGTCCATTTGAGTTTTGAGAATTCATTTTGAGAAATTGAAAGCATTTATCATAGCATGTAGCTCATATTTGCATCACATTTAATCAAGCTTTTGCTAGCAATCATGGATGCTTTAAGTGTTTGAGCAATCCAACACCATACTACACCAAGCTCTCCAACAATGGGATGTTGAGGTTGTATTTATTGTTTTGAATTCATTGTGTTTGATTTGATTTATCTAACCATTGTGTTTGAATTCTTGGCTTGATTTACAATCCAATTTCATTGGTAAGTGGATTTGATCTTCATGTTTTTAAGTTCTTTGATTGAATTCTTGTTGCTTAATCCATTCCACTTTTACCCCTTATATTAAATGGCACGTACCAAGCTCTCCAACAATGGGATGTTTAGGTTGTATTTATTGTTTTGAATTCATTGTGTTTGATTTGATTTATCTAATCCTTGTGTTTGAATTCCTAGCTTGATTTGCAATCCAATTTCATTGGTAAGTGGGTTTGATCTTCATGTTTTAGGTTCTTTAATTGAATTCTTGTTGCTTAATCCATTATACTTTTACCCCTTACAATTATTATCCTTGTCATCAAAAGATCTATGATATATCATTTGCATCCTTGTATTTGAATAATATAATCTATTATATCAAATTGTCCTAGAGAAGTTAAGTATTGAATATGACTTAGTATAGGAATATTTGATTATCCAAAAAGTATAGATAAATTATTCATTTATAATATTCCTATTTTTATTTCAAATTATAATCAATATTATGCAATGATTGTATACTCACACCTCAATTAATTAGAAACTTGGTGATAAAAAATGGTTTTTAATCTTTTGGTTATTACTTGAAAATATTTCTTGGAAGGATACTAATTTAAAATGATTATAGTCTTCTAGATATAATCTTATTAAATTTATAACATTCAATTGTTAATGTTGTATATAAATTGTATCATTGAGTTTAAAAAATATTTTATAAGGGAGGTATTAATTTGAAATTGATGTACATCACTAATGAGTATGGATTCTTGTAGATTATTCTATGGCAAGTGTTGTTTACTATCATCACAACATGATTATTTCATTGGAATAGTTAATTGTTTATCATATATACATGAATCTAGTTGTTATACTAGTTGGACATGATAGTAAAATTATTAATGAAACAATTGGTTTTAAGATATATTAAGTTAAACTCCTTAGGCATTGGAAATTAGACACCCAAGTGCAAGAAGTCAATAAATTTTTGGAATAAGAAAATTGAAGATGTTTTCTAGGTAAAAAAGAAACTATTCTCAAACTAAACTTCATGTCAAACACTTATTTTAGGTGTTTACAAGTAGATGATTTTATAGGTTTCATTCTTTGCTTCACTTGAGTGAGTGTTAGCCAACAAAGAACTATTTAGGAAAATTGGAACCTAGAAAGAGTTGCATACCCACTTGTACAATTGCATAGACATAGTTTGAAATAAAACTACATATTCTATTCACCTAGTTATTTAGTATCTTTATCCTATGGATACAAGGTATGTAGGTAGTTTGGGAAACAAAGGATGCTTCTAATACTTAGATACAAAAGATATTCTGAGGTTTTTTAACTATCTCCAAAAGATAAAACCATGAAATAAATTGGTATAAGAATAAAATATGATAGTAATTGATACTCAAAAGAATCTCCAAAGTGGACTGGTCTTGTACTTGATCCGTTTCCTAAAACCAAAGGGTACAATATTTTTTTAGGACTTGCATAAAACCTAGATATAGTATATTGGGTGTATTTTGATTTTTCTATAAGTGACTCAAGACTCAATTGGTCTTAATGAGTAAAAGTATTTAGTTAGAGAATATTTATTGTTCCTATCCTTATGGGCTTGTATAGCCATTTAAGTGCTTATTATATATTGGATGAAGATATGGTCCAAATTTATCATGTTATATTGATCATCTTGTATGTACGAGTTAGCCCAATTGACATAAGAGCCTAGATTGGTTATTTATTTGTTGTACCATATTGGATAAGTTAGGTAGAATTATTTATTATTAATTCCTGAGTATTTAGTCAAGACTATTAATTAACAATTAAGCTACAATTAATCAATTCACTTTTATAGTGATTTTAAAAACAATTTGAGGTGCAACCTGTGATCATGTTACACCAATATCCTCCTTTCTCCTCTCCTTACTCCTCCAACCTACAACTTCATAAATCCTCTCATTTATTATCTTATTGATCTCATTTCCTAATCCCCTCTTTCCTCTACTCACATATCCTCCTTTATTATATCATCCCCTCCTATTTCCCCATCATAAATCACTTTCTACTCCTTCATTTCCCATCCTACCCCCACCATCTCATCCATCTCTTCTTGCTTTTCATCCACACCTCCATCAACCTCCCCCATCTCCAAATATCCTCTTCCCTTTATCCCACCTCTCATTTCTCCTTAAAATAAAGGTGTCAAGTATGTTTTAACCCACCAATTCCCACACTATTATATGAAATTGACATCATATATTTCTTATCATCATTCATCTCAATTTAATCCCATAAGTATTGCATCCACAATTATGATACCCTTAGGTCATATGATGTGCATGTATCCATAATAGTTATGGTATCAAAATTATTTAAAAATTTCCAAGTTAATTAATAACCCTCTAAAAAACTATCATAGTCTAGTGGTGACAATGGTAGGATTGAGTCCTCTTGATCTACCATAACTAAACTATGTTATCTACCTAGTCATCCATATATTAAATAAGAGTCTCTAAGTAATCACATAATTATACAATGTATCTAATTTACCTTTCAATATTTCCATCTCTCTATATAAATTTTTACATATTATGGTATAAATGTGCTTGTGTAAACGAGGTGTTTACCTAATTGGCTCATCGCCTAGGTCATATTAAAAATAGTTACTAAAGTTCACTTAGGTTGTACATAAAATACTTATCATTGCATGTCTCAATTCATAAGATTAAGACACATGCCAAAATATTATGTAATCCTAAGTATCATCTTGGCCCATATAACCAAGGGGTTCTCTTTATATTCTCAATGAATCATTATCATTGTATACTTGCATCCTTTGATAGAATAACGTTATACTCTCATATTTGTTCTCTCTTGTATTTTCATTGAAGCTCCTAGATCTTGGGTGACTATATTCAACCAAATATTGCATGGTATAAAGAATACTATACAAAATTTTACATGGTATTAAAGCTTGTGGGATTGCTTCTTGCTAGTCTTTATTGAGAGATCTAGGTTGAAAATCTTGGTAGAACTTAAAAAATTGAGTATGATTTTCTCTTGCATCAAATGATGACCTAGAGAATAAAAGATGATAGAAATATAAAATTTAGGGGGTTCCTATTCATGGATTTATATTGTAGGTTTATTTTGGAGCATGTTGGTGTAAATCAAATCTCACGATTGAGTTTAAGGTCTCCAAAAAAGTTAGTTTATCTTTTTTATTTATCTAAATTAGGCATGTGAGGCTAGATCTACAAGGTTTTGAAGTTGGAAGGTGGTTGTCAGGTATATAAGGTAGCTATAAATTATGAATCACTTTGGATCAAATTTGACTCTACCCTTGCATTTAGAAGGCCCAAGAATATAAGTATCAACTATCAAATTGTATAAATGGACATTTTTTCTTTAGTTCCTCAGATATTTTTTTAGCCCCTATATCGTATGCATCATATGGACTACTATACAATTGTATGGTCATGAAAACATTTTATATTCATTGTTGGCACTAACAGATCATCATACGTGCATACAATATTATATATTTTAATTTAGTTTTTAGAATTTTAAAAAATGCATAGCGATAGAGTACCATAGGGTACCAACTAGGATAGCCGAAAGTTGCCACATGGTAGAACCACATGCACCATTTCCCAACAAACAACCTCTCACCACTTGGTGAAATTTTCCATCTAGCATTAACATAAAAAAAAACCTATCATTTATTCTATGACAAAAGGGTATGGACATGCCACCATACCACGTAATAGACTCAAAACATTTTCTCTTGTGACAGGTGATTTCCAACTAAAGTATTGTAGTTTTAGTCCCATGAAACAAATTTGGAAAAATAGATGGTATTTTTGTATTCCAAGGAATATTCTAAGGATAATATATTATATCTAGTGGCTACCCCCCTCTCCATTGCCCCCCTCTCCATTGGTGGTTTGGTTTTAGTAGTCCAACTTTAGAGGCTTAGTTTTTAGTCATCCCAACTCCTTTTTGTGAGATTTTTTTTTATATGAGGAAATTTTTTATGAGCTCCACATTAATGTGGATGGTTTTTGATTTTGGTGTTTTTTTAAGAAATTGTAGATTCTCACAAGAGTTGCTAACAAGTTCTTATTTTAGGGCTTTGTTTGGGATCCCATGGTAACTTTTTTTGGTGTATTTATTTTTAAAAAAGTATATAATTTTTTGTGTACTTTACAATGATGTGTTAATATTGATCTTAATTTATTAAAAAATACTTGAATTCTAAGGTAATTTTGGCATTTGCAAGCACTAAGATCAAGTCTACTTCACTATTTTCTGTGACACTTGTAATCACACTAAATATAAAGTGCCAAGATCATTTAGTGTTAGGGGGAATCCTTGATTAAGCAATTTCGGGGGAGGGAGGTGGGGGGTCGGGGGGGTAATCTTGTGATTTTGTTGGATTGGGTCTCTTGATTGGCCTATTATGTGATTAAAGTTGAGGAGTTTATCATGGCTATCAAAATGTACCTTGTTGTAATCAAACTGGATAGATGAAACTACAAGTCTTGGCAAGATGGAATATTTACATATTGTAGGTGGCTTCATATTTTTCCCTATCTCTATGGACTAGTTCCTAAACTTACATTATCAATTTGGAAGAAAATTGTGTGGGATTTTAAGACTTAACATATCCTAGGAGTAATTTTTTGTAGTTGTAATATTAACACCCAAATAGCCACCACTAGCATCAAGTGCCCTCATGGTCTTTCTAAAAAAATTTGGGAGATGCTTTAAGACTCAATGATCCTCCATTTTTAGAGGATATTCTTTTTCCCATATGACCATAAAAAAATTCTGATTCTTGCTTAAAGGGAAGAGCTTCATTATCATGATGATACAAAGACTTCTAAAATGCTCCTTCTCCTCCTATACATACTTATATTGACATAATGTTTCAATTTATATGACTCCTGATCTAGATTTAGAGGGTTCATCTTCTTCATCTATGAGTCAATATATTGAGATAGAGGACTCTATTAATCCAACATTAATAGATCATTTGATATTCAATATCTTACAAAATGTTCCACCATGTAGTACATGTAGGAATGCATAGTGTCATTTATCTTCATGATTTCAATGTAGTGAACAAGTCCATGATGTCGATAAGTGTCTTGACTATCTACTAACATCAAGATTACTAATATTATGATCATAATCTTTCTCAATTAGGGTGTGATCCTTGGCATGGTATCCTTGAATATAATGGTACTTTGGGTTGGCCATATATTCCTACCCATATAAACATAATTTAAGCATTTTGTATCTCCCTAGATGAAATCTATCTCAAACACTATACATATAATCCCTTTAATAGTAATCAAATAAATTTATGTACATCTTCAAGGGTGAAATTCATCTCATCCATCATAGCTAGAAAAATAATACATTAAGATCATATCACTTAACAAATATTGTGGACATCCTAGAATTGTGTATCATATCTAGCAAGTGGGCCACATGTTACAAACCCACACTCCTCAAAAAAACCTAATTAATGCCATTTAAATTTAAATAATGAGAAGAAAATAATACTACATTATGTCATATATTCATAATATTGACCAAGATAGATGAAAAATAGAAAACCAAATCTCTTCATCAATCCTCCATTTATCATTTTAAATAAATCTTATAAAAAGTATACATAGCTAGCTACATCACTTTAAATCCTAAAATCTATCTTCTTTCTTCTTTGAGTTTATGACCATGATCTACAAGTTACCATCATGGCATACAAGTCTCTATGAAAAGACTATGGTTTAAACCAAATCATAATGTGGTAATTGTGACCTATTGGTCTCACACAAATTATCCTAGAAAAGCTTAGATTCTATATCAAAAACATGTGGTCATGAATACATGTGTTGGATATTTTGATCTACATGTAAATTTGACTGTGACCCATTTGACCCCTATAAACTATTAGAAGTTTGGAATTCTATCATTATTGATACAACTTGGCAACATGAGCATGAAGTGTACATACATAGGTTGATTCGACCGACCCAGTGTTGTCATTGATATCAACATTGTGGGGAAGCATTTTTGGTGTTACTTGTACAAATACTAACTATATTAGAAAGCTTTGATCTATTAGAGATTTGGTTAAGTGTTATTTGTTGATGGTGTTGTGGTCTAGTGCATCAATTTTTGGGTCTACACTTCACCGCAAGAAGAGATGTAACTCTGCACCTCTAACCATATCATTATGATTGATTCATACAACTATATTCAATATCTCAAGAAATTTTGTGAAGAATACTGAAAGATATCAATGACATAGTTCAATTGTATATTACTATCATCTCTCTGACCAGTATACCCGCAAGGGAGATTCCGCATTTTCTTATGGAGGATGTTTTGATGTTGCAGTTCTAAAGGTAGTCTCTCTGATGTCGGTGAAAATAGAAACTAAAGAAATATCGAATCTGGAAGGTGTTTATTGTGAGAAGTGTGTGTATGTTTGTAAGTTTTTGTGATTAGGTCCTATTCCTAACTGACCTAATACATGATACATGTTGAGAAGGTTAAATATACATTGCAGATGTTTTTTGGATCTATTTTTTATCCATACCAACTTGAAATTGAGTATTACACATTTTTCTTGAGCGAAAAGATGATTTTAAATCTAGTATGGTGCCGAAAAGAGCTATTTTGGATTGTTTTGTTTACATCTAATTAGTCTAACCTAATTAATGTGTGCAGATGTATTTGGATATATATATGAGATATTTTGGAATTGTAAAGTGAGTGTAAGTATGAGAGATAAGTAGATGTGCGATCATAAATGACATATCAGATGCAAGTGATGTATGATTCAAACATGTGAATTTAGTGGTAGAAGTTTGGATTTAAAGTAGAGTTGTTGTGCGACTGCTACGCAGAGCAATACTTCATATTCAAAGCTTCAAAGGAACTGAAATACAACACAAGGAAGGTGCACTTTGTATCATTTCATACCTTGGTAGTGAGCCACCATTTTTGTATTGTACTTAACTCTGGTTGTGAGCCTTATAAGGACAATGTGTCATGGCAGTGAGCCCCTATAATATACTATATTGGGATATAATATCTTGTGAGCTAATCCTCACCATGGTTTTTCCGTTTTTAGGTTTTCCACGTAAAAATCCTAGTATTCATGTATTTTATGGATTTATGGATGATTCATTCTTTCATTTCTTATTTCAGTTAATATGGTCTGGTGATTGAATTTTCTATGTTCATAAAGTTATAGAATACTAATTCATCCCACCCTCTCAGGTTTTCTGAATGTTCAACAATTGGTATTAGAGCAAGGTTCCTTGAAGAAAAGCCTAACAACTTGAGGAAGATATTGGAGGTTTGAACACATGGTTGACAAGAAGTGTCCTCTTCCTCCAGAAGAAATTTCTGCAATTGAATATGTAGAAGATGACTACATGTTTGACAAAAAAGAACTTAAGGCTGCTCTTGAAGATCTTGACAGAGTTGAAACTAAGAACAAAAGATTGAAGGAAAGCCTAGGAGAAGCAAATGAATGCATCAAGAAATTGAGAGAAAAAATCAAGAAGTTTGAAGACAAATACATAGGGAAGCCAATATATAGTTGAAGCAAGCAAATGAAGAGATCATTGGATTGAAAGTGCAAGTGGAAGAAAAGAAGAGAATCGAAGATTTTTTGAATACTAACATACAAAGCAAGGCTGATGAATATACAAAGCTTGAAAAAGAAGTGGTATATCTTAGATTTGATCTGAAAAGCATATATGAGGAGAAATTCAAAATAAGTACTACAATGCTTGATGAATTAATTGCAATACAAAAACCCTCTAAGGACAAAGGTGGTTTGGGACTTGAAGAAGGACAAAGTTCAAAGGAAAATTTGACACCTACCCAGGTTGAAAATCAAAAGAAGATTCAAGGCAATAGTAGACAGTTCAAAAATCAAAGAAGTAATGCTAGAAGACCTCCTTTCAGACAACCAAATCCACAAAGGTACCCATCTTTCAATGGTATTTATTTTTCATGCAATAAATATGGACATAAATCAATAGAATGTAGGAGTAGAATGAATCAAAATGTTGGATTCTTCTCCGAACAATGTTTTGCATGCAAGAAATTTGGACATAGAAGTACTGAGTGTAGAAGTCAGATAATGAATAGATATAACACAGGGATAATTTTTTAATGTTTTGATGGCTATTGTTATTCATGCAATGTATTTGGACATAAGGCTAACCAGTGCAGATCAAGAGTGAATAGAAGTCAATTTGGATAGAAAAATGTTGTATGCTACTTTTGCAACAAGCATGGACACATTTCAGGATTATGTAGAAGAGAAAATAGAGGAAAAATTCTAATCTGGTAAAGAGGAATGAATCTGTGAAGGAAGTTAATCCTACCGAGGTTAAGAAGGAAATGGAAAAGATGAGGAGAAAGAAAGATGATTCTAAGAATAGAGATGATCAGGAACTACAAGTTCATTTGTACCTGCCTTCGGTACATATAATTCTTCTGGAAACTAAGCCAATGCAAAGGCTTAGGGGGAGCAATAATAGAAAATTCTAAAAGCCCCCTGAAATACTAGGTGTCAAGTCATGACACGAAGACATGTCTTGGAAAAGGAATTTTTGAAGCTGTTGAAGAAAATTGTAGAAGGAAATATTGCGATGCAGAAATTTGCAAAGCATCTGTAGATTAATTGTGGATACTAGTTTGAGAACTTTTTCTGCAACATTTATTACTGACACATTTATTGATACAGGTCAAATCATGGAGTTAAAAATGTATTTGAGAAGACAAATTCATTTGATGTGAAGGAAATGCAAATTGAAGAAGAGGAAGTGGAATTGAGGTGTGTTCTAGAAGAACTTCAAAACCCTATTCTTCACTAGAGAAAATTCAAGAGGTATTCTGCTTACACCATTCTTCTTCAAAATTCTCAATTTTAATGCAATGGCTGGTTCGAACCTATAGTAAATATTTCAGATAGACCACAAATTAAATTGAAGAGGTATTCCTTAAAAAATCTGTCGGAAGATTCAGTGGATTCATTTTATGGCATTCTCCTTAGAGTTTTTCCTACTGAAGATATTTATGCGTACATTTATGGGAAAGTAGAAGAAATGTCCCATGTTAGATTGAGTATGTTGTCTCTTTTAAGGTCGAGCTCATGACACTATTTTATTTTAGTTCAGATGCGTAGAGGATGAAAAATTAAGCCTATAGGTCTCTTGCCAATAGTTCAGATGTTCTTGGGAGGTCCTAATTTTAACCTAGGAAGGTTTCTCAAGTAAAAAATTAGGGTTTTGGGGGTTAAAATAGGTAATTAGGGTTCAAATTACCTCATTTGCACTTTGAGTGTATAGGAAATTCTTGCATTTGGATTTCTTGTTTTTTCAATTGTCAAGGAGCTATGGTGAGGATTTGGGGAGCCCCACATGGTGCGGATGCGGTTCGCTAGTTTGGATGGCCTGTAGGCGTCGGTGCCCCGGTACGACCCTTTCATTTCTCATTTTCAATTTTTCATGTTTGTGTAATTAATGCCTACAGTCCAAGTTGTTGAATGTGTTAATTTTGTGTCTTTTGCACTTTTGAGTAGTTTTTAGCGCATTTGATGTTTATGAATGGTTCACCTTTGAAATTTCTATTTGCATTTGCTCAAAATGTTTGTATTTGACCTAAAATTTTGCATCTGCTTTTCGCCCTTGTGTTAAACTTTTTCTTTTGATTTTGTCTTCGTTTGTTCACTTTTGTCAAACTTTTACGCTTTTGGAATACATTTTCACTTTTGAACTTTTCGCATTTCCCATTTTTTATTGATTTTGACTACAAAGTGTTTGCTTTCAACTATTTTATTCGCTTTTGCTTATTTTTTTTCGCTTTTGAAAAAAGTGTTTGACTTTTGACTATTTTGGAATTTTAAGTCTATTTGTTTACCATTTGAGATGTGTTTTACATTTTTGTAGTAAATCCTTAACATCATGGGTTGAATGGTTGCAGGCGGTTCTTAATCTGCTCTAGTTGAGGGAGCGACAACCGCGTGATCTATTTGATTTGATCGTTGGATTTCAGGAGCTAGAGCAAGATGTTCTAGATGCTGTCGAGTTGCGGCATATCTGCTACATACCTACAATCGGATGCCATAGAGGGATGATGATCACTCTTGTATTGACCCTCCATTCTCACCGTGGATGTGCAGGTAGTTTGGCTTTGGAACTTGGAGATGAAAGTAAATTAATAGGGATATTTAAAGTTATGTGCTAATGATGTCGAGCAATTGATGTATAATATGAATTTATGGATTGTTATGTGGTTATATTGTGGTTGTTCTTATCATTGGTAATGTGTGATGTTCTTACTGATGTGTTTGGGTGAAAGGGATAGTGTCGCATCACTCACTTGTGAGTACCCTGCGACGCTGTGATTCCCTTTCACAATGTGACTATTTATATGGATATGTATGCACGACTATTTTGTGTGCTGCAAGTTGTAGGTACTAGGAATTGAATCCACCTGAATTGGCATGTCTGAGCATGCCTTAAACCCAATGAAACAATTGACCAGAGATAACACTTGGTCCCCTACCCTAGCTATCATCCTCAAAGAGGACGAGTCTCCGGTCTGATATCTTATCAGCATTGTCGGTTTGTCTGTGGTCAATTGTTGTCGTATGAAGTTTTTCTTTTGACCCTGGTTGGTGGTTAGGTAACTATTTTGAAATTTGGTTTATTTGATTTGAATTGTCAGATTAAATGCATTTGATTAGCTTATGCATTAAAATAAATTATTAAGTTAAAAGGGTACTTTGATAAATAAATAGTAATAGGATAAATAAATATATAATCATAGTTCATAATAAAATAAAGCTATAATGTAATATTAATTAATAAAAATAAGAAGATAAATAAATAAAATATTAAAGTTGGGTTAAATAATTGATTATAAGGCATGTGTAAATATTAGGTAAATGGTTTTACCCATTTATGTGAATTTGGGTATTAGGTAAATATTTCATATTTACCCAAATTATGATTTTAAAGAAAATACCTTTGATTGCCCTAATTATTGATTTAAAATTAATTATTGAGTGTGTGGGGAAGGATTGAGTTAATAAATCAAATCGTAACTATAATCTATTTTTTTGAGTTGGTTGGGATAGTTGGTTTTTGGATGCAGCCTGTTAAAATAAGAAAAAAATCTGTTGTGTTCGGTTGTTAGTTGGGAATATTTCCCAACATTTTTGTGCATTTCCTTTTTCTGTTTGGGAAAGTTTCCCTTCATAGTTTTTGGGTGCCTTTTTCAGCTATAGCTATTTATGCATATATCTATCTTTTTTCTCAATAAAGTGGGGAAGACAGTGGCTGCATATTTCGGTATTTTTTTTAAACACAATTTATTGTTGAGTATTATAATGGTCTCCAATTCTATTCTTCTGATGGATGTTGGTAGGTCATGAAGAAAACAGAGACATGGAATACAATAGAAATAGAACAACAATGTCATGCTCATCAAACAACCAAGAATAATCTACAGTCCACCATAGCCATCATCATAGCATACAATATAAACAATTGGAAAGTTGAATGTATTCATTCTTTCATGCAAATATGATGTACGCATTCTCCATTGCAGACCTACCTCATATAATAGGATCCAATAAAAAAATATATCCCCAGTTTTCCCATGATTGCACATGGAAATAAGAAAAGAGGAAGTATGCAACAACCTTGAGTAAGTGTAGCCTTCTTGGTTGAACCACTGCTTTTTGTTCTTTTCATAGAACCCAATTAATAATTTTGTTTTAAAACGTTGAATTTTCTCTTTATGTTTGTGCAATTGGTTATTCTTAGGGATTCGCCTCTTTTACCAGCGATGTAAAGTTTCATAGTATGAATGAAGATATCAATCGGTATGGTTTAGTTCATGTCTAAATAAAATCGATATAAGCACGCCAAATTTTAAAGTGAAAGGTAGAATATATAATATATATAGACAAACATATTGTATAGTTTCTATTATAAATTTCTAAGGTGTATCGATAGTAGAAAGGGAATTGGAAATATTAAGGTAGAAACTTGTAGTCCCACAACAGTTAGTTAACGATATTACTTTATTTAGAGATTTAATTCATTTGTAGCCATCTTATTTCTACTTGGGGTTTACTTAACTTTATTAGGAATGTGTAAATATAGAGACACCTTCATATAAATATTTTTGTATTGGATACAGTATTGCATCTTATAAGATATAGCTTCTCCTTTGGTGGCTAGCCTAAGCATGATTTTGGTACATTATAGTGTTCACTTGTTAATTCAATTATTGGATTAATAATTAAAAATATCTAACTTGTAAAACAACCTTCAATTAATTGTTCAAAGGTTATTTTTTATCATTAGAGTAATATTCAATTATATATATATATATTCATTTCAAATCATTTTATTTGAAATTATTCCTTGATTATGATAATCTAGTTGCAATTTATTATCTTCTTTTAGTTCTATTTTATTTGATTATGCCAGGGGAAAGTAAATTTTAGGCGAGGGTAAAATATTAGGAATTGATTATGTAATTTAAATGATTTAGGTTAATGGATAAAGTTAATTAGATAAGGTTGGGATGAAAACAATGTAAAGATATCTAAGTTAATTATTACATCCTCACATTAAGGAAATTGACTAGATTTATATCTGTCTCTTGTGATGTTAATCTAAAAGTTAGTTTTGTGAGCATTATTATGATATGGGTTATCTGATTGAGTGATTTGTGGATTAGTTAGTAACAATATAAGTATTGGTGTGATTAGACTTTAAATTTTTGAGTTGTATGTCTCATTGCATGAGTTTGCGAATGTCTTCATGGTTATAATTAATTGATTGTGTCTTGACTATTGGTTTAAGTGTTGATGTAATTGTGGTCACTTGTGTAAAGTGTGTTCAAAATTTGTGCCATTGGGAAGTGTGTTTAATATGTTGGTTTCCAGAGGCCTAGGAGGGAGTATATTTGTGGTCCTTATGATTGTTTAACCTTGGAAGTGATTTGGCTATGTTGTTGGTCATTTGCTTTGTGTGAACCAATCCCTAAGGGTGTTTCCATGGGCAACTGTGATATGTAAATGAAACAAAAGCCACCATCAAGAAAGTTTTGTGTATGGGTGTTGCCCTCCTATCTTTGTATGAATTTAGTGCAAGAAGGTCAATGCCTTGCACCTTGTATAAATTCATATGATTGTGATACGTGTGCAAGATGGTTGATTCATTGCTTGATATGTCCGGTTTACTAGTTGCAAGTAGGGGGAGTGGCTCTCCATGGGGGTCAGGACCCAAAGTGGTGCCCGAGATAACCCATTGGAGGGTTTCTTAATCCAGTGATAACCATAATAATGAATTAGGGGGATTGGTAGAATTCACATTAATCAAGATAATGTATGCCTCACTCATGGCTCAAGTGCTCGTTTAGGCTTGAGATGAGATGGGAAATTCTGGAATGACAAGATCAACTGCCTTGTCCTCATGAAAGGTACTTTGATTCCACATGAGTTTGTATGGGGGACGAGGATTGGGAGAGGTTGCCAGGATAACCTAGGATGGGGGTTGGGAGCCTAGGAAGATCCACCAAGGATAACACATATCAAGATATGTGATGACACTCCTCCCAATTGAAGTCTAGTATTCCTTAGTCATATTTTCTCCTTTTGTCGCATGAGTGCCTCTGGAACTGAAGTCAGTGTTGTAAGTGATATTGGTGTTGGCACTGTTGTGTTGGAGTCCATGTATAGCCCTTGGTTGTGTTAGCCTATTTCTTTCCTAACTGTCTGTTGGATGTGGGACCTTGTGTTATCTCCTAGCATGGGGGGTGGACCTCAGGGTTCCACATGGTTGGGAGGATTGGTGCTTTTCTCTCCATGGGGTATTCTTGCTGTATGTTTGTGTGCGTGGATGTTGTTCATAGAATTGTGGACTCCAGTTGTTGTTCCTTCTCATGAAGGAAACCTTACATGTATTTGTATATTGGATTGTATATCAGTTGTATCATTTATTGTAATCTAATGTATACTTCCCAAATGTACTCAAGGAAGTATTACTGTAAATATTATAACAATGTAACAAATATTGATGAACTCTCTTGTAATGGATATTGTAAAGTGATGTATTTTGCACATGTTAATTAGTTAGAAATAATCTTTATAGTTGTTTATCAGATGACATGATATGGAAGTAGATAATGTAGAATCATTTAATGTGGTGGTTTAAAATGAGCTTTGCTTGTTAGGTAAATCATGATATCGTAATAGTTAATGAAATGATTCTAGTTATCTCGATTGATAGTTATGTGAGTAGCACTGTCAAGGGACTTTAGAGGACCTAGGTTTAGAATGCATGTTATGTTTTTGATATTAGGGATAAAGCAAATTTTGAAGGGATCCGCAACCCTTTACAACCAGAAAAGCCAGACTGCTAAAAAGGACAGCCTGCAGCCACAAAAAAGCCAGCTCCCAAGCCAAGAATATCATGTTTTACATTTTGACTTACTCTTGTGGGAACGAAGCGTCATTTCAAGAGAAGGCCCGGATGCTTTTGATTTTTTACTCGTGACTGTAATCCAACCTTCTTCCACTTGTGCTGCCTTTGCCTGCCAAGCCAGCACATCACTATCCTGGGTTTGTTCATTTGTAGCCCTGGGGGAAACATCATTGTTCATATGTGCAGACAGGGTCTTATCCGAAGAGCTGCCCGAAATAGGAATCGAAGCCCCTCCACCAGAGAAGGCAGAAGGAGACCCAGACCTAACTTGAGAGGAAGAAGCGGCAGCCGCCTCTGAGAAACTCTTTTTTTGATCAGATTTCTTCTCAACCGTATAATGATGTTGAGAAGCACCATTCCACCAGTTTGCCTTTTTTATTTTTTTCTCAAATCCACAATGGGCAGCAGCATGTCCTGTTTTAAAGCATCTTCTACAATGAAAAGGTAATCCCTCATAATCCAGAGATTGAACCCAAATCCCCTTGGAGGATTCTAATGAAACCTCAGCAGGAAATCCATTTGAAACATCAATTTCCACAAGTATTCGGGCAAAGGTCGAATGAAAGATATCAGAAGAAGCAGCATAAACATACAAAAAATCCCCAAGAGCTTCCCCAACCGATTCCAGAAGAGAATCATTCTAGAGGTGGAGGGGAAGATTGGGCAAGCGAACCTAGATAGGGATTTTACTAAAGGTTTCAGAAGCTGGATTAAAATTTGGGTGCCAGGGTTTGATCATCAGCTGATATTGATCCCCCCAGCTAAAAAAATGATCACATAAAATTGTTTTTCTATCCTGGCTATTGTCAAATTTAACAACAAAGAATCCCTTGGCCAAAGGGAAGATATGGATTTTACCAGACAAAAGAGGTTCCCACTCCTTGGAAATCCAAGAGTGTAGTTGAGGAAGGCTTGGCCAGAAGCCCCGAAATCTACAGATGATCCCATGCTTAGAAAGCTCAGCTTCTCCATCATTTATTTCATCTATTACTTCGTCCCTTAGCTTCATAGAAATGGCATTTCTCACAGGGATAAAACTACGCCCCTGCTTGAAGTTCAGTTTGGCCCCCATGGTCGAGCCATGCCCAGGGATCCCAATGCTCGCTTTAGTCGTTCTGGCCACCGTCGCAGCACCAGCGCCCTTATTCGCCGTTCTGGCCGCGTCCAACCTTGATCCACGCCTAGCCATAGCATCTCCATTAGTTTTTGTAGGAGGGGCCACGCCGGGAGGCACCAAAAATAGGAGCCACCACAGGCGAAGCATTCCCTGCTGACTTAGGGTTTCCGCCATTCAACGTGCGCTCAGAGATTTCAAAAACTTTGCTCCCGCTCATTGTTGCATAGAATGTATGTTATGTTACGTTATGCATTCTATTGTTATTTATTTATTTTTTAAAAAAATGTTCCATTTATGTGGCATAGTTAGTGTTGTCCTCTGGGGTTCCTTGGTGGGGGCATTACGACTCTTGTGGAGAGGTTGCACTCAGAAACCTCATCCTTTCATTTACCTAATGGGGAGGCCATCATCACCCTTGAGGATGTGTGGAGGATCCTCTGTATACCAATTCATGGAGAGCTCATGACATATTCCGTTCGATGGGGTACCTGTGCCATGCACCGAGTTCTCGGTGTGAGACATCTTTAGGTTTGGGAGGCAGAGATAGACTTGTCTAATTTTTTGGGCAGTGCTAATCCTGTTTCACTTATTCTATGTGGTTCGATTATGGGGCTCTTGATTCCTAATAGGCAGGGCTGATAGTTTCCTATTGGCTAGGGTGTGTGCATCGAGTAGATGTTTGAGCACAACACTAGATATGCATGGGGCTCGTGTCTCCTTGCCCACTTGTACATAGATATGCATGAGGTTGCATATCATGGAGGGAGATCTATTTTCGCTAGTGTCTCTTTACTACATGTATGGTCCTGGGAGCACATCCCAATTGCTCGACCTGATGATATTTTGGATCGAACTCCGGGGGATCCATATTCTTAACGTCATGGAGATTTTATTCACTATACATGGCCTAGACAACTTCCCTATTGACACCATGTTTTTGATGATATGCCAGGTTTTGTATGGAGACCATATTTGGATTGCGAGGCATGGCTTGACGACCAGGAGTAGTTAGTATTTTGAAGACAAACTAGATGGCTCATTGGTCGTGTTTGCTCTTTACTCGAGAGATATCTACCTGATAGGGTTTGTTGTCAGTTTGGAGAGACAGGGTCATTTCCCAAATGCTTATGAGGCTCGTTTTGGCCGAACTACTAGAGGACCATTTCTAGGTTTACAGGCTGATCATGATGTAGCTATGGTAGATTTCAGAGCTCTTGCCCCATTTGGGTGGGGTTGGTTAATTGTTTTAGTAGATCCTGGGACTACCCCAGATTTTGATCAGTGGTGGGCATGACACATTCCATTGAGATTTATAGATCCTACCAGTGCTCCTATAGTAGGTAGGGTAGGAATTACTGGTCGTCAAGGAGAGAGGTAGCGCATTGAGATCATTGTTGATAAGCTTTCCAGGGCATGGAAAGACAATGGACAGGATGATTTGATGCAACAGGGTTAGGGACAGGTTCTAGGTCCTCCACCACCACTTGGGGATGGAGCAGTACCATTAGCACATATGACAACCGTGAGGGTTGCAAAGGTACTGCGATGATAGGTTGCAAAGGCTTAGGTTTCTACTGTGACTATGGAGAGGGACAACCTGATGGTGGAGTGAGGTCCAACGAGAGCGAGTGACGACATGCTGCAGAGGCCTAGTTATAGGTGATTACGATAGAGAGAGATACTCTTAGAGTAGAGTGTGATGCCCTTCGTGCGGAGCGAGATTAGTTGTTATAGAGGGCAACATATTATGAGACTCTCTATGATGCCTTTGTTCCTAGAGCGCAATGATAACCATGGTTTGGAGAGCCTAGTACTGCTACGGAGGCTGCATCAAGTGGACATTCTGTTAGATAGACTAATCTGTAGCTTGATCCTTAGAGTCCTCCTCCTTCAGCTAGGCAAAAGTTTATTTTTACTTGATCTTTATGATGTTTACTGTTCAAAGACATATATTGCAAACATGATTTTGTATATATATTCATTGGCCCAGCTGAGGCCTCATATATATTTATATTTTGTATTATCCTATCACATGTTTCATTATGATGATGTACTATGACATTCTCATTTTTGATGATGATATATATGAGATATCCATGCTTTGATTCGGCTTCATTATGTGTTATGTGATGATTATGGATGATTATGTATGATGATGTATTGATTATATATGCTTTTGTACTTTTTTGATGTATGCATATGATATGGATGGATGGATTGATCATATTTTATTTCATATGATGTTTTATTATGTATATGATGGATGTATGCCTTATACATGATACATAATGTTTTCATTGCTTTATTATCATCGATATGTATTGAAGACATTGTGAATGTAGGATTTATGTGGTACTAATGATATTGTGATGCATGATGTATGTGGTACTAATGATATTGTGATGTAGGATGGAGCTGTTAGTTAGACGAAATGTTGGATGATGGATATAAATTTGATGTTGTTAGTTACTAATGAGTTTCTTTTTCTTTTCTCAGAGGCTTCACATTTTTAACAATCCTTTTTGATGTAGCAAACATATACAATGCACCAGGGTATTAATAACCAAGGTGACTTCGTATCCATTGTTTGGACTTTGACTTGACATACAAAGAATATTCTTGCTCATACCAGACATATGGAAAATTTGTTTAAAATATATGGTTGGGTTGTGTTAAAAATTTTCAGACCAATTACACAGAGAGGTATGAAATACCTAACATGCAACTGCTGCACGAATTGTCTCAAAACAAATTCCATACGTGCTCAATAAAGCAAGTATTCGTCGTGGTAGTATAACAAAAATATATTACAAACAACAAACCGAAATGATGCTTAATTGACCCCATTCCTTCTTCTCTAAATCCTTATGGACATCCTTGAGAGATCTTGGGAATGAGTCAATAAAATAAATCATAAAGATAAGACTATAAAGAGATAAAACAATGTTGCATTATCACTTGTCATATCTGTTTTGAGGTTTCAAGCTATTATCCAGTGTTGATCATATCTATCATAGGAATGAATCCATTAAGACATATCTCAGAATGTTGTTGGTGAATTCCTCAAAAGATAGGTAGTTAACACTTTGTCATTGTTTTCATTTGTTTTTAATTAGAGTTTTGTGACAGTTTGCTTGAAAGTTCTAGCTTTTGATGTTTGCTCTATTTTTTTGTTTGTTTTGTCAAAGGGTGAAGATGATTTTTTTTATTATGGATGAAAAGTTTATTGCAGATCGTGATGATGGAGTTAGGATCTTTTTAATTTTTTTGAGTTTTATGATGTCATTTTTTTGTTTTTAGGGGACTAACCTAGGGCCTCGAGGGCTCATGAAAGATAAGCCTTTCCTACGTTGTACACGAAGAGGCTTGGAGTTCGCTTGGTTTGATAGGAACATGTTTTTGATCTTTTCTATTTTGTGAATGTTTTTGGATTTTGAATTTTGTGAAAGAAAGCATGATAGACACCTAAGGGGAATGACCTACGGCCTCAGGGGTTGATAAGCCTTGCCTATGTTGTACACATAGAGACCACGTAGTTCAACTAGTGTTGACTCAAAGCATAACATTTTTTTGGAATTCAAACAACGTTGATAACTTGGATTGATATTCCACTTCTATTTCTAGAGGATATGTTGTGAGGAATTTACTTGAACTATCTGTGAGGTTGAAGAAAATTTTGATATCTTAGACTTTTGAGTGAAGGAATAATCCAAATTTGTTGTTTTGATTTTATTTTTTTGGATGTTTTTGATTTTGTTGTTTTCTAGATGTTTTTGATTTTCGATAGTCTTGACCATGATGGGACGCTCAAGGATCTAATCTATGACTAGTTTCAAGAAGTTGCCCCCAATTAGAAACAAGACTACCTTCTCTTGGAGGGACAAATGTAGATGGTGCAACAAGGTTCAATACTAAATAAGTTACCAAGCCATGGTTGGACACATGTTTTATTATGGTACCAATGGTTGGATGCTTTGGATAACACCGGTAGATAATGATGCAAGTCTTATTCAAACGTAGTGCCTGTTTTCCAGGTTTTCACTATGTGGTACCTTTTCTAGAAGTGCCACAAAGTTGTTTTCACTTAAAGAACGTTTTATTTCTCTTTACTATTTTTATTTTATTTTTTGATATTTTTTGGTTTTTTATCTTTTTGATTTTTTTTTGATTTTTACCCTTTTGCCTGGGGTATTATGACGTGTTTCAAGTATAGAAATTCTTGAGGTGGCTACTGTTCAGTGGTTTGTCTAGGGGTTCTCCTTCAAGAGTAGCCAACTAATAAGCCCCAAAACCATAGCTTCTTGTGATGATGAATGAGCCTAACTAGTTGGGTTCAAACTTTCCTTTTCCATTGTGATTTAGTTGTCCCTTATGATTCTTTTTGAGTACCAAGTCACCAACCTAAAAGTTTCTCTCTTTGATCTTCTTATCATATCTTTGTTTGAGATGATTATGATAAACCTAAAGATGGTTTAATGCACTCAAACGCCTTTCATCTAGGAGTTCCAACTCATTTAATCTAGATACTCGATACTCTTCATTGTTGACCATGTCCCTTTTAGTGAGATTCACAATGAGGGGATTTCGACTTTGATTGGTAAGACAACTTCCAATCCATAAACCAAGGAGAAAGGTGTGGCACTTGTAGGTGTTTGGATACTGGTTTGATAAGCCCATAGAGTTGGGTTCAGTTGCAAATGCCAATCACGACCGACGTCATTGACAGTCTTCTTTAGTATCTTCAGGATGGTTTTGTTAGATGCTTCAACTCGACCATTTCCTTGGGGATAGTAGGGCATGGAGAATCTATGCTGGATAGAGAACTTGGAACCAAGTTCTTATACGTCTTGATTCTTGAATGGGGTTCCATTGTTCGCTATGATGGCTTGAGGTATTCCATACCTACAAATCAGATAATTTAGAATGAACTTTGATATCTATTTTTCGGTGATGTAGGTCAATGGAATTGCTTCGATCCATTTGGTGAAGTATTCAGTTGTGGTAATAATAAACTTATGCCCATTAGAGGAAGCAAGAGAAATGTTTCCTACCAAGTCTTATCCCCATTACGAAAAAGGCCATGGTGTGGTGATAGGTCTCAACTCCTGTGTTGGTGCGTGAACAAGGTCACTGTGTTGCTGGCACTGACGACACTTTTAGGAATTTACTGAATACACTCTTATTCCATGGAGGGCCAATAGTACCCAATTCTCAACAACTTTTGTACAAGGTTAGATCTGCTAGAGTGGGACCCACAAACACCTTTGTGTACCTCTTGTAAGGTAGTTTTCACTTCTTTTGCGTTAAGACATCAGAGTAACATACCATTTAAACTTTGACGATATAATGTATCTCCTAGGATCGTGAATCTAGAAGTCCTACAAGTAAAGGTCTTATTTTGGGTGGATGTTAGGTCAAGTGGTATGATACCATGCTGGATGTAATTGAATGTGTCTTGGTACCATGGTGAATTAGGACCAACAACAACACACACTATTTTTGATTTCGGGATATCGAACATTGGTATGAGTAATTTCTCTACAAGGAACTCATACTAGGAATGTTCTATGGAATATCAAGAAGCGAACCTATTGTTGCCATGGCAGCAACTACTTTATTGTTGTTCCAAGGAATCTGTTCTAAGGTGATGGTGACAAAATATTCCTTGAAGCTATCCACCATCCTTTTATACGAGATGAATTTGTCATCTTTTGTTTGATACTCATCATTCACTTGTATGATTACTAGTTGAGAGTCTTTGAAGACTTGTAATTATTTTATCCTCCATTCAATAGCCATCTTGAGTCCTATTATTAGGGCTTCCTATTCTAAGATATTGATTATACATGGGAAAGTGATTCGGTATTCCTTGGGTATACTATCTCCTTGTGGTGTGAGAAATAGGATACCTGCTCCAGAGCCATGTTGAGTGTGGGACCCATCAAAATACAGGGTCCAATGGCTTATCTATTATGTGAGAAATATACTCTCATCTGGGAAGTCTATTGTGAGAGGCTTATGATCTTCTATTGGTGCATCAAATAGCCGGTCTGCTATGATCTATCCTTTGATGGCTCTCCTGTCTACATACTCTATGTCAAACTCACTCAGAACCATTACCCATTTAGCAATTCTGCCTATTAGAGCTACTTTTTTCGAATACGTATTTTAGTGGATCTACCTTTGAAATAAACATTACTTATCTCTTTAAGATATAATGTCTCAACTTCTGTGCCACAAATATGACTGAGAGATACACTCTTTCTATGGGTGAGTAGTTCAACTCGTAGCCCAATAGTGTTCGACTGATGTAGTAGACCACTCTTTCTTTGTTATTATCATCTAGCTGTGCTAGGAGAGATCCCAATGCTATTTGTGTTGTAGACACATAGAGTATCATTTCTTTGTTTGGAATAGGTGGCATCAAAACCAAAGGAGTAAGTAGGCACTCTTTAACTTACTAGAATGCTTGGTCACACCTCCCATCCCACTTGAATATGATATCTTTATGTAATAGATGGGTGAATGGGTGACATTTTTCTGCCAATTGCGTGATGAATCACCTGATAGATTGTAGCTTCCCTTGTAAACTTCTCAACTGCTTCAATGTATTTGGAGGAGGCATTTCTAATATTGCTTTTAATTTCACAGGATCTACTTCAATGCCCCTTCTTGATACTATGTACCCTAGTATATTTCTAGATGTCACTCCGAACACACAATTTTTTGGGTTGAGTCTCAAGTTATACTATTCTAGCCTATCAAACTTTTTCAATATTGGTCAAGTGATCTTCACTTTTGACGGACTTTGCTAGAATGTCATCCACATAGTCTTCCATAATTGTATGTAGCATATCGTGGAAGATTGTCATCATTTCTTGCTGATAGGGCACCCCTGCGTTCTTTAGACCGAATGGCATGAAATTCCAACAGAAGGTCCCCCATGCATAAATGAATGCCATTTTATGCTGATCATCAAGGGATATTTTTATCTAATTATACCCAGATAATCCATCTATTAAAGATAGCATCTCACATGTCCTACTGTTAAATCTACAATCATGTCTATACTTGGAAGAGGAAAGTCATCCTTTGGACAAGATTTTTTTAGGTCTCAGAAGTCCATGCAGATCCTTATGCCCCCAATAGGTTTTGACATTGGTACTAGATTTGATATCCATTCTAAATAATTGATTGATCTGATGAAACCTACATCTAGTAACTTCTTTAGTTCTACCTTTACCAATAGTGCTATTTGAGGATGCATTTTCCTTAGTTTTTGCTTGATAGGTTTGGCTCCAGGAGATACAGCCAAATGATGTACAACTAGTGTTGGATCTAGTCCAGGCATATATGAATATGTCCACACAAAATTTATCTTTCTATCATTGATGAACACTGTGAAGTTCACTTTCTCTTTAGGATCAAGTGACACTGCATGGTATGTGATCTTTGGGTTCTCTGTTGTGCCAACATTGATGGATTCTGCTTCTTCCACTAGGAGTGTTGAATTTTCTTGATATTCAAATATAGGGATATTGAATCATCCATCTTCAGGTGCCTCAGAGAGGTTTTCACCTTTAGATTCATCCTTTGTTTTCTTCTTTTTAGGATCCGATAGAGCCACATTGTGGTTTTCTCTAGGGAATCTTGTTTTGATTTTTATATTATATTTTTCACTTTTGCGACTAGAGGAAAAAATCTCCCCACCGACGTATGCTTCCTAGTTAAGTTCTATGCTGAAACCTTCTTTATGATCTCCTGTTGGTATATCCGTTCAAAGTCCCATGAACTCTGTGATTGCTTCATCATTCTAGAATTGATCCAAAATCGGTGAATGTTGTTGTTGGTCCCAATCTATCAACTATGGGTAGTAAGGGGTAGGCTATCATCATTATTTGTAAAGCTTACAAAGGTTGTCAAAATGGTTATTATGGCTCTAGTATCATTCTCCCATTGGGTGTTTAGGTCATCATCACTAGAGGTGACAAAGGAAGGAGAATCCCATTCATACTTGTTAGAGTTTGCTCTGAAATAATAATAGTCATTAGGGATAGTTTTGATAGGTTGGATAGGGACTATACCAATGCTAAAGCTTTCAAATAAGTCCTTGACAGGTAAATCGTTATCCATAAGGTGGTAGATATCCAATGTATTAATGCTAGTAGAAGGCACTCATTTCTTAAAAGAGGTATGTCTAGTATTTGGAGTAACCATGTCTTTCAAATTGTAACCTAGTCCCATGTTCTTTTTCTTTGCTCTACTATAATGGGATTCCATCTACCTTGTTGTCTAGTCCAAGGCCACCTGTTCCAGTATATCCCATTTGTTTAGCTAACTAATAGCCTTTACTATTAGGATCGATTAGAAGGGGTTGTAACTATTCTGGTTTCTCTTGGTCCTCTTTGTAGATCATTGATGACAAGTATTCTTTGAATATATCCTCATCCTTCATATCTCCCCACTTGGTGAAAATTGTGGGTTTGGCTATCATTTTTACTGTTTGAACATATTTGATCTCCTTAGGGCCTCCATAAACCTTGGGTGTCAGTGGAAGCATGCCAATGCAAAATGCTTGATTGAAGTGATAATTTCCATTACCCTTTTCAAGTACTTGAACCTTGATTTCAGTTTTTGGTTGCTCCCTTGAAGTTGGTTTAATTGAGGTTGATGGTAGTGTGGAAAGGTCAACATATGAGAATGAATGAAATGATATGTCATTGCTGGGTATACAATGATTTTTTTTATACTTCTCCTCCAATTTTGCACAAAAGTGGAAGGGTTCAGGATTGACATATAATGTCACTTCCTTTCCTTTGTGAGGAAACTTTAAACATTGGTGAAAGATTGAAGGAACCGCTTGTAATGCATGAATCCAAGGGAATCCTAGGAGGAGGTTATATGGTAACTCAAGGTCAAGTGTACCTAACATGTGGTTTCTGTGGTGGTTAGTCCTATCTGTATTGGTAGCTTGATTGTCCCTTCTGAATTCCTTTCAAGGTCATCATAGGCCCTTATAGTAATTCTCTTTCCTTTGTCTATCACATCGTCAGAATACCCCAACTGTTTCACAAATTTCAAAGTATAGATGTTTAGACTCGCACCATTATCTATCAACACTCTTTTGACCATGGTTTTATGGACATCAACCTTTATGCAGAGAGCTTGGTTGTGAAATGACTTATGTGGAAGGTCTTTCTCATAAAAGACTAAATGGTGATTGGCCATGATTTTTCCAACCATAGCTTGGAACTGATTAGGATTGAGGCCATTAGGGATTGATGCTTCCGATGCTTTTTCCAATATCTCCCTATGTGCAGGTGATAATTTTAGCAGTTCTAGGATTGAGATGAGGGCGGGAGTCTTCTTTAGCTGTTCCATAATATTGTAGTCATTTGATGATTTAGTCGTGGGTTTAGGTGGGGCTCCTTGTATTGTAACTTTCCCTTAATGAGTAGTTACATTACATTCGGTGTCCCTGACTCGTATAGTCAATACATTTATCCTAGTGTCATTTGCTTGAGAGAGGGTACCTAGAATTGTGTCACCATAAGTGTAGTTAGCATTGTAATAGTCTTGGTCCTTTCCTTTGTCATTCTTCCTAGCATGGTTTGAAATTGGATTTGTGTATATCTGAAGGTCTTTGTTTCTAGGATGATGTTCGACATCCACTTCTCCCTTTTCGATCAAGTCTTGTATTATATGCTTGAGTCTCATGCAATTGTTTGTTCTATGTCCTTTGATTTTGTGGAACTCACATAATTCCTTCTCGTTGCACATACCATGGTGTTTTGAAGCTTGTCTCCTCATAGTTAGGGTGATCGTTGACCTTGATAAGGTTTAGTTGCACTAGTTTGCGCATGAATATCTCAAGTGGCTCTCCTAATGCAGTGAACTTCCTTCTTGATTAATCGTATTTCCTTTGTTGCCATCCCTAATTTGTCTGTTGGTTGACCGCTTGATTGTTTTGGGGATAGGTAAGTTGATTGTTTTGTGCATTATTAGGAGCATAGCTTTTTTGTGCGACTTTAGGTTTGTTTTGTAGTTTGTTAGGATTTTGTACATTCCACACAACTCTAGCATCAACTACCCCATCATTGGTGACATTTTTGTTCTTGGCCCAAATTTTAGGTTTCTCATTTGAATTAGAAGAACTGTCTCTTGGGTTGGTTAGCTTAATCACTCCCCTTGCTATGAGAGCCCTTTCTATGTGTAGTCCTTTCTCAATAGTTTCCTCAAAATTTGCGGGACACAAAATAGTGAGTTGGTAGTTGATTTCTACCTGGACATTACAAACAAATATATCTACCAATTCCTTGTTGGGAATGGCCCACTTGCATCTGCTAGCTTTATATCTCCATCTTTATAGGCACGAGGTAAAGGATTCTCCTTGAATTTGTTTAATATTGTATAAATACGTGATGGTGACGTCCTGTTATATATTGAATGAGAAGTGGTTTATGAATTTGGTAGTCAGTTCATCAAAAAATATAATTCTTGGTGGTAGATGGGAGAACCACTCCATAGCACACCCAACAAGGCTACGTGGAAAGAACCTTATCAAGTAGGAATCATTATTTTGGATTTCTATGCATGATACGTAGAAATCTTGTATGTGTTCTACTGGATCTCCTTTTCCTTTGTACTTGTCAAAATTTGGTATTTCAAATTTTTTTGGAAAAGGAAGCATAATAATGGAACGATCAAAAGGAAATGGACATATATCCTGAAGGGTATAAGTCTTCTTGGGTTTTCCTATTTTCATGTTTGATAAATTTTGATTTATGGCTTGTAATTGCATATCTACCCTTTTTTTGGTACATTTGTTTGTGGATCATGTGTATAGTAACCTTATTGTCCTACCATGTTTTGGTCATAGGTTGGGTATTGTGGAGGTATGAGACCTTGGCAACCATGTTGGGTGGGAGGAGAGTTAAATCCTTGTTGTGTGAAAGGAGGGTTAGGTCTTTGTTGTGTGTAAGGAGGGTTAGGTCCTTGTTGTGTGTAAGGGGGGTCAAATCCTTGTGGAACATAAGGAGGGTTAGCTCCTTGTTGAATGGAAGGAGGGTTAGCTCCTTGTTGGATGTAAGGAGGGTTAGCTCCTTCTTGAATGTAAGGAGGGTTAGATCTTTGTTGGATGTAAGGAGGGTTAGCTCTTTGTTGTATGGAAGGATGGTTAGGTCCTTGTTGTTGTTGAGAAGGGGTACCTTGATAGTGGATTGGAAGTACACCTTATTGATGAGACAAACTATATTGAAGGTTATCCTGGTGGTGCATTGGAACAATACCTTGTTGATGGGACAAATTGGAAAGGGTACTCTATGAAACACCTTGATTTTGGGGAAAACTATTTTGAAGGCTACCCTAATAGTGCGTTGGCGGGACACCTTGTTGATAGGATGAATTGAGAAGGGTACCATGTGGCATACCTTGTTGTTGGTACTATTGATTGGGAAGGGGACCATGTGGCCCACCTTGTTGATTGGAAAGTGTACCCTATGGCACACCTTATTGTTGGTATTGTTGATTGGGAAGGGGACCATGTGGCCCACCTTGTTGATTGGAAAGGGTACTGTTAGGTCTCAAAAATGCAGGTTACAAATCCTAAGAGGATGCCAGGCTCTATGATTAGACTTGCAACATTTTTAAACTAACGAACAAAGTTAACCTATATGGTTGATGACTCCTTGCACTTTAGGCTCTGCTAAACCTAGGCAGGTGGACCTTGATAGCTAAAGCATATTAAGAGTTGTATGACTTAGTTGAATTTATGGATCTATCCACAGTGGCATAAAGTGGAATAGATGAAGGCTTACTTAACTACTACTGAAATTTGAAATGTGAATGTATGGATAATTTTTTATGAAATTCTAAAATGGAGTGGGTATGACCAATGCCTTCTCCTGTTGGGCTAATGGAGTCAAGAGGTGAATGATGTGTGACCTACTTGCTAGCTACAATTTGAATTGTTTGGCACTTGTGATTGTTTATACCTTGTATAAACGTGCAAGAATGTAACTATCAAACTCTTCTTTATTGATCCAAATGTTTCTTACCAGGTTACTGTGATTAATTAATATGAATTTTTAATCCTTTTGAAGGAACCAGTTAACTGAATCACACAAAAATAACAAATGTGCCTTGAAAAACCAAATATAGATTTGAATAACAAGATAGAATCAAGTTGGAGACAGTATGATAATTTTATCGATTATAGGGCTCTTCTTTATTGATCCAAGTGATACTCCCATATTATTGTGATCTATTAAAAGGATATTTAATTCTTTGAGAGAAACCAATCAATGAAACCACACAAGAAAAACAAATGTGTTTTGATAGATTGAGTTCTAACACTCCAATTTAAATAATATGAAACCACCAATCTGGAGACAACCAAATAATCAGATATTGACAACAAACAATTGACACCAGTGTTGGACCACCAATTTATGCATTCTTATCCATTATATAACAAAATATTTTTCAATACACAACATAATGTTCTATTGAGGCAATTGATCAACCTATCCAACTATTGATGATTTCCTAACTACTACTTAGCTAATATGATTTCATCATACATATATACATTACATTAGGGTTATGAACCCTCATATCTATTCACTGCAACTCTCCATTTTTTTGGTGAAAATAAAATATTTAATTAATTTCCTTGGGAAAATTAAAATATTTTAATCTTCATCGTCTTTGCTTCTTTGTGAAATTTTAATCTTGATTTATTCATTAAGCTTCTTTGTTGGCAATTTCTCACTTTATATTTTACCCAAGATGTCCTTTGAGTAAAATAATTACCCACTTTGTAATCTTTGTGGTCCCTTTTAATTTCCTTGGTGAAAATATTACTTTTAATTGCATGCACGATTGTTTAGGTAAAATAATTACCTACGTTAATTCCTCAAAAGTATTTTATTTTCCAAAAAATACTTTTCATATGCTCTTTTCATCTTTGGTAAAAAAATATTCTACCTTCTAGTGAAAATATTTTATAAATTTCATCTTTTATGCTTCCGTGGGTAAAATAATTGTCCTTATAATCCCTTTGGTGAAAATATTTTACTCTTGCACTTCATATTATTATTACACTCTAGCCTTGATTATTGTTTTAAATAAATTTCATTTAACATTTTGCATTCGACATCCAAATAATATTCTTCACCTTAGTCATTACGAGAATGAATTAATAGATTACTCCTTAAAAAGTGCCCACTACATTCACTCTTTTCTCTCATCGTAGGATCGAAGGGACATGTGTCTCACTCATGCCAATAATCAATCCTCCCATCGATTAATTCTTCAAACTGATCCTTTTCTTTTTTTGAGGCATTAGAGGGACAATGTATCATCTCATGCCGAGAAGTAAAAGTCTCTCTGATGAAATTCTCACTGTAGTATTACACAAACATTAGGGTTTCATGTCTTGTTTTTCTGCGAAGAAGCCTTCTCTAAATTCAATCTCCGAGAATTTCCATTTATTGGATTTTGTTTTGGAAATCTCATCACAATTGTAAAAAGAATGTCTTCCTTTATGTTTGCGGTGATATGGGAGACCATCTTCACATCTCACAGACAAATATTTGAAGCCTCATCCTTCATTACAAACATGCAAATTGCACCTGTGAGCTCATATTCTTCTAATCAAATAGATGAATAATTTAATTGTCTTCTATTAGCCCCATTGAGATGCAATTTATGCTCTTTTCACCAATAATGCTAACAGTGACATTGAAATTTGCAAACACTGGACTCAAGTTCTGATCTTTACTTCAAATGATCCCCATGACAGCTTATGTACATTGTCTTTTGAGAATTTTCCAACTCCACACTTCAAGAGAGTTTAATTAAGATTGGATAACTTGATTTCTCTATAGATTTTGGTACATTGTTGGTGGTGCACAAAATTTAATCATGTGTTTTGAATTCTCAAATAGTTTTGGTGGCATCTTTGACTTGATCAAGAGATTGCAATATAGTTGCAATTTGTAGCCGAAAAGATCTGAAGCATGCTTTAAAAACCTTTGGAGCATATCTTTAATTTCTTCATTATTTTTCCATATAATTTACAAAGTTTAAACTTTATAAAAAAATAAAATAGGTTTTTGAAAGCTATCCCAAATTCATTTTAAAACGTATCAAATGTTTTAAAATTTATGCCTTTCAAACTTTAGCTCATAGGAAAATTCTTTAATTTCGGCTAGAGGGCGAACAAAGTAATTTCACTGCGGACACACGGAGCATCCTGGAGCCACAAAAAATTGCAAGGAACCGTGATCAATTATTTTGGAAGTGGGTTTCTGACGGATTTTGAACAACTCGCCAAATCAAGGTACTTCCTTTGTAAACTGGCCCTGCCGAAGCATGTAGCAAGAAAAATGAATTTTTAAATTAATGCACCAAATGAGCTCGGCATCCAACGAAATTGAAATTAATTTGTTCGCCCTCCAGCCAAAATTGAAAAATTTGAGGCAAAAACAACAACTGGGTCATACTTAGAATTTCAAAATTTGCAACTTTTTTAGGTGCCAAATCTAGCTTGGGAGCAATCGCAAAATAATTAAAAAGCATACTAGAACTCCTTCGACGACCATGAAAATGCACAAAAGTGTTGATTTTTGATAGGAGAGTATGCTCGTCAAACGGTTTGGCATGAAGTCATCAGGATTAAAAATTGTCAACGCTCCAAGTTGCTCATTTAGCATTTTCTAAAGAATTGCTCCTGTCAAACTTAATTGAAACCCACCAACTTCCCCTTTTGAAAAAATATCAAATATGATTTTGAGAAGCTATAACTTGGAGAATTGGTTCATTTAGAATCCATGAATATGTATGCAAAATGGTTTATCATCAATATTCTTCTTTCAAAAGATATCAAAAGTCAAACTTGACCCCTTTGCAGCTGTTCTGGAATAGCAGTCTCCAAACTAGGTAAAATCCATTTGGTTTTGGTTTTGAAAAAATTCCAAATGAGATGCCGGGACCCTGAAAATTGGCATGAAATCACATTAAGGTGGGAAGAATCTGAGACACCAATCGGTTTGTCATGACACCTTTTCAATTGCTTAATATTGTTCTCCAAACTTGACCCTTTTGGTAGCTTTAACACTGTGTAAACAATAGACCTTCCCAAAACCCTTCAACTTGGCCTTTTGAAACTCTGTCAAATACGATCATAGGATGCTAAAATTTGGTAGAGACACTCACATATGATAGATGAACAGGTTTGCAAAGTGATTTTGCATGAAATTGAATCGGCTTGAAGTTGTGATTTTTCAAAGTAGGCACTTGAGGCAGCTTTTTCAAATGCATTTTTGAGTGTTGAAATCAATTTTTTTGCTATGGGAACCTGAAATTTTGCAAAAAATGGTTGGAAATTTTATGTTCCAATAGTGGTTCCTATCTAGGGATGTATGCCCCTTGTGGGCATAGCAAGAATCCAGGTCTCTGGGAGAGCAGACCGAATGCCTTACTCATTGGGCGACAAACTCAAACTTTTTTGTATCATGAATCGATGTGGTTTTGAAAAAACCACACCACAGCTGATGGCACAAGGCCACCCGAAAAGAAAGGTCCCTATTTCCCTCTGTCATACACCTTGTTCTGATATGTTTTCATCATATTACTCTTGAGAATATTCATGCAATCTGCCCTGTTATATACACTGCCATTAAATACTTTTAGAATAACACTGTGTTCAGCTTAACCCATGTTCTTTTTACCATTCTACAGTTCATAATTTCCTTTATTATATGATAAATCTTTGCATGTTCATCATACAAAGTGTATTCATGTTCAATGCAACATTTCTCATTATTTTGCTCACTATCATGTATTGTAAAATGATCTCCAAGCTCTATTGAAAATCCACCATCTGATGTCTCTCTTGTAAGTCTGAAAATTTTGTCACATCAACATCTTTTGGGATAATCGGATCTGAAATATTTTCTATTTCTTCTATATCACTAATTGGTAGTGACATGAATTTCCGATCCACATAGTCATCATTACATATATTTGAATCAATTAATGTTGAGTATTCCTTATCCATGATATGCAAACCAATGTCATTTTCAAAGATCTCTGATTCTATTTTATATATTTTTCACTTGAACAGGTACAAACATAGAATCTTCGAGAGTTTTTCCATCATTGTCACACAAAGTGCTTTCACTGCCAAAGCAAATGCATGTTGAGGATGAAATTTCTAAATCATTCTTATGTGTATATTTTTGATGTTCAATTGTCAACAGATTTGAAATTTGTTCACTACTAAGTGAACATGCCTCTTCATCCATCTCATTGTCGATGCATTCTTCACTTTTTTCATCATCAAAAAATGGTAATTCGGATGCACCAATCTCATATTCATTTGCTTCGCAAATTGGTACATCGTCTTGATTATTAGAAAATATTTCATCCTCTTCATAAAGTGGATTTCAATACACATGAAATTCCTGTTCTGGCAGACCTTGGAAAAATATCATTTGATCTTCTTCTATCTTTTCATCATACAATGGGTTTGAAAATTTTTGAAAACCATTTTTAGGTGACCAACCTCTTCTTCATCAAATGTGTCTTCATGGTACTCAATTGCAGCTAGAGGTGTTGTTTGTTCACTGTCAAATGGACTTGCTCCTTCTATCACATTTTCTATTGCTTCTTCCTTCTGATCTCCATAAGAGTTGCAAGAATCACTTTATTGCAAATCCACATGATTGTCATCAAAATCTAGATTTTCAATGGATTCCTCACAATCACAATCTGTTATGCAGGAGAGACCCTCTATATCTTCATCCTCATCATGCAGGCTATTATAGGAATTATTTTCACTTGCACACCCATCCTTCATAGACTGATCACAGTCATTGCCTTCTTCATTGTTGTAGGACATATTGTCTTCTTTTATTTTAGCTTCCAATTTTTCAATGCTATGACAATGAATACCTGGCTGCACCTTCACATTATTTGACTTACTATTGGTGTATTTCTTAGGCGTCATATCTTCAACATCTTCAATACTATAATCATCCTCCAAGGTGGATAAATGCTTTTCTATAATTTCATCGTCATTTAAATCTGAAGAAACTTCACTTGCACATGTTTCCTCTTCTAGATGTATTGCTTATCAGTTTCTCCATATTCATCAATATAATCACCATCCTCATACCTCTTCTTATGTATGATATCAATCCATTCATCTATTTGTTCAAGAGCAACTGGTTTCCATGATTCTGGCCAATAATTTGAATTAGGCTCATATACTCTCATGAACTGCTCAATGAACTCAGACCTACTAGGCGGGAAATTAGTAGGTATTTTCCAATAAATGTCTGCCATTTTGCTAAATAAAGAATGCCCAGATTCTCCTTTATGTATCCTTATGTCAAGACATGCATCCAAAGGACATTTGCTTCTTTCTCGAATATGTAAACATTCATCATTTTTCTTCACAAATTGTTGATTCTGATATATACCTTGTTGCAGATTTTGATTGACACATCCATGAAAGATGAAGTTGTGTTGAACATTTTGATATGGAGTTTGGTATTGATATGGATAATGCTCTAGATATTGATTGTATTGAAGATCTTGGTAGCTTACTAGTCTTTGTCTAGGAGGGACATGATAAGCATTTATTTGATTTGATGACTATGGTGCATAAATGTTTTGTTGCGCATAATGAGCACTTTCATATCTATGAAGCACTTGTGGGGTCCAAGGTCTACTTTCATTCACATATTCATCCTCATTGTAGAATGGTATATTTTATGATGCATTTGGAACACGTTTGACTCTCAATTGTAGCAGTTGTTGGATCAATTCTTCACCCTCTCTTATTAACTATTTCCTTTTCACTTGTTTTGACATCTTGACAAGAAATTTGCAGTAAATTTTTATCTTTATTTTTGAATGGAAATAGTGTTGCTGTTCTATGCATTATCTATCAATTTTTTAATGGAGTTGCCACCTACTTTTCATAAGTAGGAAAATGATTATTTTGTCCTCCCATTAGAGTCTTAAAATTTTTATGATGTTTTGGATTGACTCTATGATGGAAGGCTTAGGTTCATAATTGGCTTAGTCCCCAGTAGAGTCGCCAATCTGGTAGGTCTCAAAAATGCAAGTTACAAATCCTAAGAGGATGCCAGGCTCTATGATCAGACTTGCAATGTTTTTAAACTAACGAACAAAGTTAACCTATATGGTTGATGACTCCCTGCACTTCAGGCTCTGCTAAACCTAGGCGGGTGGACATTGATAGCTGAAGCAGATTAAGAGTTGTATGACTTAGTTGAATTTATGGATCTATCCACAGTGGCATAAAGTGGAATAGATGAAGGCTTACTTAACTACTCCTATTGAAATTTGAAATGTGAATGTATGGAAAGATTTTATGAAATTCTAAAATGAAGTGGGTATGACCAGTGCCTACTCCTGTTGGGCTAATGGAGTCAAGAGGTGAATGATGTGTGACCTACTTGCTAGCTACAATTCAAATTGCTTGGCACTTATGATTGTTTATACCTTGTATAAACGTGCAAGAATGTAACTATCAGACTCTTCTTTATTGATCCAAATGATTCTTACCAGGTTACTATGATTAATTAATAGGAATTTTTAATCCTTTTGAAGGAACCAGTTAACTGAATCACACAAAAGCAACAAATGTGCCCTGACAAATCAAATATAGATTTGAATAACAAGATAGAATCAAGTTGGAGATAATATGATAATTTATCGATTATAGGGCTCTTCTTTATTGATCCAAGTGATACTCCCAGATTATTGTGATCTATTAAAAGGATATTTAATTCTTTGAGAGAAACCAATCAATGAAACCACACAAGAACAATAAATGTGTTTTGATAAATTGAGTTTTGACACTCCAATTTAAATAATATGAAAGCACCAATATGGAGACAGCCAAATAATCAGATATTAACAACAATGACACCAGTGTTGGACCACCAATTTATGCATTCTTCTCCATTATATAATTTCAAAAGATTTTGCAATACACAACATAATGTTCTGTTGAGGCAATTGATCAACCTATCCAACTATTGATGATTTCCTAACTACTACCTAACTAATATGATTTCATCGTACATATATACATTACATTAGGGTTATGACCCCTCATATCTGTTCATTGTAGCTCTTCATATTTTCGATGAAAATAAAATATTTAATTAACTGCCTTGGGAAAATTAAAATATTTTAATCTTCATTCTCTTTGCTTCTTCGTGAAATTTTAATCTTGATTTATTCATTAAGCTTCTTTGTTGGCAATTTCTCACTTTATATTTTACCCAAGATGTCCTTTGAGTAAAATAATTACCCACTTTGTAATCTTTGTGGTCCCTTTTAATTTTTGCACTTCATATTATTATTACGCTTCGGCCTCGATTATTGTTTTAAATAAATTCCATTTAACATTTTTCATCCGACATCCAAATAATATTCTTCACCTTAGTCATTACGGGGAACAAATTAATAGATTACTCCTTAAAAATTTCCTGCTACATTCAATCTTTGTTATCATCGGAGGATCAAAGGGACATGTGTCTCACTCCCATTGATAATCAATCCTCCCATCGATTAATTCTTCAAATTGATCCTTTTCTTTTTTCGGGGCATTAGAGGGGCATTGTATCATCTCCTGTCGAGAAGCAAAAGTCTCTCCGATGAAATTATCGCCATAGTATTACACAAACATTAGGTTTTCATGTCTTGTTTTTATGCGAAGAATCCTTCTTTGAATTCAATCTTTGAGAATTTCCATTTATTGGGTTTTTTTTTGGAAATCTCATCACAATTGTAAAAAGAATGCCTTCCTTTATGTTTGCGGTGATATGGGAGACCATCTTCACACCTCACAGAAAAATATTTGAAGCCTCATCCTTCATTGCAAACATGCAAATTGCACTTGTGAGCTCATATTCTTCCAATCAGATAGATGAATAATTTAGCTTGTCTTCTATTGGTTCCATTGAGATGCAATTTATGCTCTTTTCACCATTAATGCTAATAGTGACATTGAAATTTGCAAACACTGGACTCAAGTTCCGATCTTTACTTCAAATGATCCCCATGATAATTTATGTACATTGTCTTTTGAGAATTTTCCAACTTCACACTTCAAGAGAGTTTAATTAAGACTGGATAATTTGATTTCTCTATAGATTTTGGTACATTGTTGGTGGTGCACAAAATTTAATCATGTGTTTTGAATTCTCAAATAGTTCTGGTGGCATCTTTGACTGGATCAAGAGTTTGCAATAGTTGCAATTTGTAGCCGGAAAGATATGAAGTACACTTGAAAAACCTTTGGAGTGTATCTTTAATTTCTTCATTACTTTTCCATATAATTTACAAAGTTTAAACTTTATAAAACAATGAAATAGGTTTTTGAAAATTGTCCCAAATTCATTTTAAAGCATATCAACTGTTTTAAAATTTATGCCTTTCAAACTTTAGCTCATAGGATTTTTTTTTTTAATTTTAGTTGGAGGGTGAACAAAGTAATTTCACTACGGCAACACGAAGCATTCTGGAGCCATGAAAATTTTCAAGGGATTGTGATCAATTATTTTTGAAGTGGGTTTTTGACGGATTTCGTACAACTTGCCAAATCAAGGTACTTCCTTTGTAAACTGGCCCTGCTGGAGCATGTAGCAAATGATTTTTAAAATTAATGTACCAAATAAGCTCAAAATACAACGAAATTGAAATTGAAAACATTTGAGGCCAAAACACCAACTGGGTCATCCTTAGAATTTGAAAATTTATAACTTTTTCAGGGTGCCAAATCTAGCCCGAGAGGAGTAGCAAAACAATTAAAAAGCATACCAGAACTCCTCCGATGACCATGAAAATGCACAAAAATGTTGAGTTGTGATAGGAGAGTATGCTTGTCAAATGGTTTGGCATGAAGTCATTAGGATTAAAAATTGTTAATGCTCCAAGTTGCTCATTTAACATTTTCTGAAGAATTGCTCCTATCAAACTCAACTGAAATCCACCAACTTCCCCTTTTGAAAAAAATATCAAATGTGATTTTGAGAAGCTATAACTTGGAGAATTGGTTCATTTATAATCCATGAATATGTATGCAAAATGGTTTATCATCAATATTCTTCTTTCACAAGATATGGAAAGTCAAACTTGACCCCTCTGCAGCTGTTCTGATAATGTAGTCTTCAAACTGAGTAAAATCCATTTGGTTTTGGTTTTGAAAAAGTACCAAATGAGATGCTGGGACCCTAAAAGTTGACATGAAAGTACATTAAGGTGGGAAGAATCTGAGACACCAATCGGTTTGTCATGACACCTTTTCAGTTGCTTAATATTGTTCTCCAAACTTGACCCTTTTGGCAGCTTTAACACTGTGTAAATAGTAGACCTTCCCAGAACCCTTCAACTTGGCCTTTTGAAACTCTGTCAAATCCGATCATAGGATGCTAAAATTTGGTAGAGACACTCACATATGGTAGATGAACATGTCTGCAAAGTGATTTTTTATGAAATTGAATCGGCTTGAAGTTGTGATTTTTCAAAGTAGGCACTTGAGGCAGCTTTTTCAAATGCATTTTTGAGTGTTGAAATCAATTTTTTTGCGATGGGAACCTGAAATTTTGCAAAAAATGGTTGGAAATTTTATGTTCCAACAGGTACCTTGTGGCACACCTTGTTGTTGGTATTATTGATTGGGAAGGGGACCATATGACCCACCTTGTTGATGGTACTGTTGTGAAAATTTCCCTTGTTGATTTTGTACATTTTGGGAAGGGTCAATTTATGAAGTCTTTTGTGGCATGTATTGAGATGTACCTCCCTGATATTTTTGGGCCATTGTCGCTTGTTCAATTTGGGATAGTTTTCTATACAAAGGGTTTTCCATTGGTTGATCATTGCCTTTCAAGATGATTGGTGGCATGTTTGGAATCTCTAATGGTTTGGGTATTTCTCTCAAAACTGAGTTATCTCCCAAGGGAATGAGGTGAGGATCTTTAAGACATTCTACGTTGAAGTCTATAGGAAACTTAGCACCACTATGTGCTAACTTGAAGAAGTAAGTGTTTGGATCCTTTCTTAGCAATTTTTTCGTCAGTTTGAGCACCTTGGGATTGTTAGAATGTTGGAAGAATTCTTCATCATTTATTTCCTCCTCTCTATCTACCTCCTCTATGACCATATCCTTGGAATGTTAGCAGCTATAGGTGCTCGAAAGTGAAGATTTAGTTAAAAAAAAACAATTCAATGTCAAGTTTGGCCAAAAAGTGTAAACCACTATTGTGGGATCACCCAAACATGAGTGTTGAAGAGTGTCCAAAATTGGAAAACAACATTTCTCCCCTTGGGAAGAAAAAAACCAATGGTGTATGCAAAATAAAATTCAACTATGAGAAGAGAGGTGAGATAAATTCTCATGATGTGTGCCTTTGAAAACCACTCTCAAGTTTCCACATGTTGGAATCAAAATATGTCACAATACAATTAGGTGTGGCTAATCTAGAAACATTTGAGGAATCGTGAAGAAAAATCCACAAAGATAATTGTGATGTGATAAAAAATTTGTTGTAACCTTCATCAAAGAGGATGTGGATATCATCAACTGTTTCCTCTAATTCTAAATATGAAACAAAAAATAAATCTACAATACCTATCAATAAATCATCCCACAAAGTAGAAGTATAAAAGGCTAATAATCCTATTGAACTAAAATAGTAGAATCCATATAAACACTAACCATTGAAGAAGTATATGAAATATCAACACAATTATCAAGAACAAAAGGTCCAAAATATCTCACTTCTCAAAAATATAATTCAAACTAGATGTATTAGTGTGAATATTAGTCAAGAATTACAATATTATTAAGGGAAAAATGTGAAAATATGTACAGGATGTATGATAAACCATCCTAATATCAATTATCTCTCTACTCTCCAAGTATTTGATAATAACATAATCAAGTTTGAAATCAACAATATTACTTGCTCTACTATGTCCAATTTGATAGATGGAAAGAAGATTAGTTGACAAGGATGGAACATAAAATACATCATTGAATGTGCCTTCTCCCATGTCAATATATTATTTTCCATAAACACACATATATGTGTTTTTCCTTATCAATATGTGTGGTAAATTACAAGTCTCAAATGAAGAGACCATACCTTGTGATGAATTCATATGATGTGAAGCTCTAGAATCAAGAAGCCATCTCCCTAAATAAAGACTTCTACAAACAAAAAGTTCCCAACCTTTCAAATTTTTTGTTCTATTAGCTAATAAAATTCTACTTGATTGGGTAGATGATGATTTTGTAGGAAAATAAGATGAATCAAAATACATGATTGATGGTAAGAGATATTTTTCTAAAGAAGGTGATTAAGCTCATCAATCATTTTTTTTAACAATAATGTTCATCATGCCCAAGTCTTTTGTATTATGCACATGTCAATTAGATTTATTCTTAGGTTTATACTTTTTAGATGAGGTGGGAGGCTCTTTATATTGTGTCTTAGATTTTGTTTTATTCTTCCCTCTTCCTTTAGGTGATTGGGCCACCAAGGCCTAACTCTTAGGAAGTGCATCTAATTGGATAAGCATAGCTTGTTCTCTAGTCAGATGGTCACAAAATATCTCAAAATAAGGTATGGTAAATGCATCACCTAGAGCATCCATGGTGGAATAGAATTTATAAGAAAAGATAACAAATGGTATTTTTAACTTAGAAAAATCAAGAATATAGATTCCTTATCAGATTTATTCTTCCTACAAATAGCCAATTGAAATCTCAAATATTTGAATTTAACTAAATGACCTTCAAAGGAAGAAAATGTATCAAGAGAAAAATAATTCAATTTTGTATATATTTATAAATCACAAAATTCACTAACTATACCAAATAAACATTTCAATTTATCTCATACTTGCTTAAGTGTTGTGAATTCCTCAATATGAAACAACAAGCTATTAGAAACATGCAATTTAATTGAATCCATTTCCTCATCATGTTTATTCTTGTGCTAAAATCTCTGATGCTCCCTACTAAAATTAAGTAGATGCCCACCCAAAGTAGCCCATAATCCCTTAGGTATGAGTAATATTGTATCTTGATTTTCTATGTATGATATTTATGAGGAGTGGGAATCTCAAATTAACTAAAATCCACCATTAGAGAAACAAACACCAATAGATAAAAATAAATAATATATTATAATATTGTTAAATTAAACCTCTCAAATCTAAATTAATACTAAAACTGGAGCCCTCAACCAAAATCAACCACAAATTTAAACAATTTACACTAGAACTAAGCCAAAATACCAAAATCACTCCAAACTAAAATTTTTGATGTATAAGGTGGAGTCTAAGAAATTGGCATGGATGGATTTGTAGTGTGAAAAATTTATTTCTAGTGCCTATAAGAAATAAAAAATCCAACACTATGTGTGACAATTGTGGCTTGTTGATGCGGCACATGAAATTGACCCCAAAAAATTCTTGTAGCTTATGCGTGAAATTTTTTCCAGTGCATTTCTAGAACCTGCAACTTCAAAATTTGCTCATACAACAATTAGTGCTAAGGACCATGGGTCCCACCGGGCATACCCGAATGTGTAAGGGGGAAATTGGGAAGATGTGATGTAATCAAATTGAATGAATGAAAATTAATCTAAACAAACAAAAAAGATGATTCATGCCCATTACTCACGAAATGAAACTATGAAGAACAAATTCAAATGATGCAATCAAAAGAGACAAAAAATGAATTCAATAAACACATCATTACAATCCCATGTTTGAGTGTGTTCGCGAAGATGTTGGGTTGTTCATATTAATACAAAGCCTCCATTGTGTGTGCAAAAGATTGAAGAACGTGTGTGTATTGATTGAAGATGTGTGTAAGAAGATGTCAAAAGTTTGATTAATATTTTTGTATTACTTTGTCGTGCAAAAGATATTGATTCTCTGATGGTTTTTGAGAAGAAAGATGGTTGTATATAGAATTTGTGTTTCAAAATGAACGCTTGAGATCACGTAGTAGAATATCTTTATCAACGGTTGAAAACTGTTGAGAGGATTTAGATGGGAATAATCAGTGCAAATTGATTATGTAATTGGTGTAATTGAAGAAATCATTTTGAGTGTTCAGTGGGATTGAGGAAATAGATTGAGCCTTCAGTGGGATTGAAGAATAGATTGATCTGCTAGGAAATAGATGGATTGGTCAAGCAATCAGATCGATCAATCAGTGGTTCATAATTTGCTCAATCATAAAAGTGGGCGAGGATAATTAATTAAATGATTTAATTAATTAGTCTTTTTGGTGTTGAACATGCAAATAAAGTTTGAATTTTGCAAACAAAGTTGTATTTGCTTGATTTGATTTTTGATGATGTTTTGAATAATTAAATTCAATTATTCAAATTTAGGGGAAAGTGACATAGTTAAATTATTATCTTTTAATAATTTAATTGACTTAGGGGAATAAAGTGAATTAGTGACATAATTAAATAATTGACATTATTTAATTAATCAGGAAGAATAAAGTTAGATTAGAACTTTATTAAATAAATGTAATTTATTTAATTAGTCAAAAATGATGAAAAAGTGAATTAATTAAATAATGTATTATTATTAAGTTAATAGAGGAAATTAGGGTTTTTGATGCTTTTGATGTGAAATGCAACGATATTTGATGATAATGATGCCGATGATGAGAAAGTGTCATTTAGGATGTGTGATAAGTGTTAGGTCAATTTTACATGCCTACACTAACAAAGCTTGAATTACTATACAATAATCTTGTACATGCAAAAGGTTCTTGGGAAGAAGGAAAAGCTACTTGGTAGGATACTCTAAAGAATATTAAGGGATATTAATATTTAGGTTAATACATTCTCATCCTTTTGATCAATTATCCTTTTTGTTGATGCATACATACATATATCCAAGGGAAGTATATCGGACGACTGCATGACCTTTGCCATTTATGTCAAAGGGGGAGAGATAGATAGTGGAGAGATAATGCGAGAGATAGTAAGAATAATTTTTTTTTTGGATGTCTGTAAAATATTTTTTGAAAAGTCAAGGTTAATTTTGAAAGGGGGAGTTAAGGTTAGGAAGAAATGGTTTTGTTTCATGATATGAAAAATGTTTTTGATATGCATGTTTCCATCAATGACAAAGGGGGAAATTTTTGGAAGTTTGGAAGTCTAGCATTGTTGATACAACTTGCCAACATGAGCATGGAGTTTACATACATGGGTTGATTCAGCTGACCCAATGTTGTCATTGATGCCAACATTGTGGGGAAGCATTTTTGGTGTTACTTGTACAAATACTAAATATACCAGAAAGTTGATCTATTAGAGATTTGGTTAAGTGTTCTCTATTGATGGTGTTTTGGTCTAGTGCATTGGTTTTTGGGTCCGCACATCATCGCAAGAAGAGATGTAACTTTACACCTCTAACCATATCATTGTGACTGATTCATACAACTATTTTCAAGATCTCAAGAAATTTTGTGAAGAATACTGAAAGATATCAATGACAGAGTTCAACTTTGTATATTACAGTCATCTCTCTGATTAGTATACCCACACGGGAGATTTCACATTTTCTTATGGAGGATGTTTTGATGCTGCGGTTCTAAAGGTAGTCTCTCTGATGTCGGCAAAAAGAGAAACTAAAGAAATATCAAATCTGGAAGGTGTTTATTGTGAGAAGTGTGTATATGTTTGGAAGCTTTTGTGATTAGGTCCTATTCCTGGCCAACCTAATACATGATACGTGTTGAGAAGGTTAAATATACATTGCGGATGTTTGTTGGATCTATTTTTTGTTCATGCTAGCTTGAAATTGAGTATTACATGTTTTGCTTGAGTGAAAAGATGATTTTAAATCTTGTATGGTTCCGACAAGAGCTATTTTGGATTGTTTTGTTTACATCTAATTAGGTTGACCTAATCGATGTGTTCAGATGTATTTGGGTATATAGATGAGATATTTTGGAATTGTAAGGTGAGTGTAAGTATGTAAGTATGAGAGATAAGTAGATGTGCAAGGATAAATGGCATATTAGATGTGAGTGAAGTTGTATGATGCAAACATATGAATTTAGTAGTAGAAGTTCAGATTCAGAGCAGAGTTGTTGTGCGACTGTTAAGCAGAGAAATACTTCATATTCAAAGCTTCATAGGAACTAAAATATAGCACAAGGAAGGTGCACTTTTTATCAGTTCATACCTTGGTAGTGAGCCACCATTTTTGTATTGTACTTAACTTTGGTTGTGAGCCTTATAAAGACAATGTGTCCTGGCAGTGATCCCTTGTAATATACTATATCGGGATATAATATATTGTGAGCTAATCCTCATCACGATTTTTCCCTTTTTGGGTTTTCCATGTAAAAATCCTAGTGTTCATGTGTTTTGTGGATTTGTGGATGATTCATGCTTTCACTTCTTATTTCAGTTAATATGGTTTGGTGATTGAATTTGGTGTGTTCATAAAGTTATAGAATATTGATTCAACCCTCCCCCCCCTCTCAGTATTTTGAATGTTCAACATAAACTTCTAAAAAATCAACAAAAATACATTTTTTAAAGGAATATTAATTCACCACTAGAATCTTCTTGCCTAAGAGTGTAGGGTTCACACACGACACATTTTGATTCCAATAAACATGTCTTAAAAATGAATATTTTCTCAAATATCTCTCTAAAATTTCTAAATTGCAAAGGCTGAAATGAATAGTAAATTTCTAAATTGTTCTCTATTTAATATTTTCATTATTGTAATTTTAAATTTTAATTTCAATTGAACACTTTTTTTACTTCAAACCTGAAATTATTTCCATGTTTTATTCCCTAATATCTTTTAAAATATTTCTCTTATATCCAAATATTCTTGAAGGCCTGATCTCTCATTTTTCTAAAAATTTTAGCATATTTTTTAAATTATAAACTCTAATTAGTAAAATATTTGTAATGATCCTTTTTCTCTTTGAAATTTCTCCTTTCTTCTTAAAATAAAGAACACAATATTATCTATTCTAGTACCATGATTACTCTTGAACTCTATAGCTTGACATGTTTCCCTCAAACTTCCTCCATTTTTTTGCTCTCTTCTTATCCCCTTATGCGGAGAAACTACATGTTTTCTTCCTACTAATTGTTGCATATGGTATTTCTCTATTGCTCTATGATTACTCTGGTTTTGATTCTACTTCGATGATTGGGTAAGTGCATGGACATGGGGGACAAAAGGGGCATAAATTTTGTTATTTTTTATTAAAATTAATGAAACCTAAAATCTTATGAATAATTCCTAAAATCTTATGAATAATTCAAGATGTCTATATATTTGAAGATGCAATAAGAGAAAGAATTATAGTTTGCTAGATTTAGTTTCTAAATTACTAAAAAAATTAAAAAATGATTAAGAGGGTCAAATTTTGAGCACACAAAAAAGTGGTTTTTATCACTAAAATATAGCATCTAATATATGCCCCCATTTTTTCATTTAGTTAAATATTTTAAAAAACTAATTAGTGAAAATATAGCCAAGATTATGCAATGTATGTTATGCATTTTATCTATTTTTATTAAATATTTTTATATATTTTTTGAATTGGATGTATGTTAGAAATTGATCACTAAGAGTATATGTTACCTAATTTCCATAAAAATAATTGAAAATATAAATTTATTTTTAATATTTAAAGAATCAATCCTAGAACAATTGGAAATAATTTTTTTAAAATTTGGATAAATAGATTAAATTATAAAATATGTATTTGAGGCTTATGATGATATCACTAAAAGTATAAAAATAATTGTTTTAATATATTTAAAATATAATATATATGGTTGATAAAGTAAGAAGTACATTGATGTTTTGTGGTGATTTCATGGAATTTCATTCTAATATATGTAAACTTCATGAAGAGGAAGATAAAATATAATATTTTTTTTGTAAAACATAGATTTGGGAAACCATATTGTAGATTCTATTGACTCCCAAAATTGTTTCTCACACTCCTAGAGGGATTTTTCCTACTCAAGGATACAAATATGTCATTCATGAGGGTGGAAAAATATGCTCATCAATAAAAAGTGAGGGGTAACAAGATAATTGATGAGAGGCTAAAATCCCTTGCACTTTGGGCTCTATTAGATCTAAGAGGGTATTCCTTGAGGTAATATTGAACAATTTTTTTGATAAAAATAAAAATTAAGCATGTGATAAATGGATTACATAAATACTCAAATACAAGTTTTGATCCCAAATTTTATCAGTAGATCAAATTGACCTACTGCTATGACCTCGATTAAGTTGATGCATATATGCAAATCATGTTTCACTTAAAATGACTATTTCTAAGGATTATTTTAGATATTTCCCTAGTTATATATCAAATCATGAGGTAAATAGAAACCAATTTCTATTCCTAAAATATTGGTTAAATATTTGTTCATTTGAAGGAGCATGTTTGAGTCATTTTTTCCAAGACTAGTACCTATTCAATGGGTAGAGAGCCATAGTTTACTAGGATGAACATAAAATTGAAAAAATAAGGAATGATAAATTATAAATTTAGATAAACTAGAGATATAACATCAAACATAGAGCATACTTAATAATGTATTCAAAAAATAAAAATATATATGTGAAATACAAAAGAGAACATTATAAATCTTGTAATGAAATAAAATATTGTCACACTTATCAAATATGCATCACACTCATACCGCCAAATGTGGCAAGAGAAACTCTAATTGATTCAAGAGTTCCCTAAATATTTATAGGAATACATAGAGACATTCATGCATTGATGTCATTAGAAAATTAAAAATCCAATTAGAATAATAAAATTGATGCTAAAAATGGATGGGTTTGACAAGAGTTAGATCCCTATAAATATTTGGCACATGTAGGCATGTGAAATAACTAATGAATAACCCATAAAATTAAGGATTATGCAAATATAATATATGAGAAATCATGTGCTCAAGAATCTGTCAGAATTGATGGATGTTGGGGAATTAAATTCTTTCCTTGTCTTGATCTTGCAAATTTGTAGTTGGTAATGCATCCTACTTGAAATAAGTGGTTCAATTTGAGAAAGGACACCTAATAGTTGAGAAGCCATCTATTGCATTCATGGTGCATCAAAAAAGTAAGAAAAATTGGAGAGGTCATGACATTTAAATACTCATATTGGTATCTTTTCTTACCTTTTAAAAGTTATTGTAATTTCCCTTTATTTTACTTAGAGATTTCGCCATTTCTTGAACTTTTTGGTGAATCAACAAGTTTGTGAACACATAAAATTATGGAAAATTTGAACCATTTTATCTTTTCAATGATTTTAATAACCTATGAACTTGTTGATATGTTTATAATTTCTTCCTTCTCTCTTCATCTTGTCACTTTGGTTTCTTTCTTCTCTTTGTCGAACTTTTGGTGAGTGTGAACTCTTGAACTCATCAACATGAGAAGCCTCTTCTTTCCTTAGCCACTTTTATTCTTTTTAATTTCTCTCTTATTATCTTTTTGGTGAGTTCATAAACTCACAAACTCATCGACATATCAAACTTGATCCTTTCTTTTGTTAGATTTTTGGTAAGTTTACAAACTTACAAATTTGACGATATTTAGAAACTTAACACCTTATCTGTTAGTGTCTTAGGGAGTTCATGAACCCAATTCCTAACTTTGAAAACAATTAAGAAATTGAATGTTACAAACTTAGGAATTTTATGGGGGGTTTTAGCATTTTCAACAAAGGGGCCCATTGAAGATCTATCAAATTAGGTATAACTAATCAAAAAATAGGGCAAGTGAACAAAATTGGCAAGGAATTAGATGGATTTTCTAAATTTTTGAAGCCTGTTAAATTGGACTCCAACATGTTCAACATTTAGGCTTGAAAATTTTAACTTTTTCCAGCCCAAAGGATGGGGCTTCATTAATTTAATAGGTAATGTGTACATTCTCCAAAAAATGGTTGCATATATGTTATACTTTAAAATGCATGTTTCACCACTTTTCCCCCCATTTTGTGCACATGGATCAACCCACAATAGTGTGTTCCATATTTTGGTCAAAGTGGGACATTGAAATCAACATTTTTAATCAAAATTTCATTTTCTAGCACCCATAGAAATTAAACCATTAAGAATTTGAAGATGATGTGAACTAGTAATTTTTGAGATTTTTTATGTAGATTGTAATTTTTTAAAATTTTAAAAGATAATTTGTGATTTTTTTAAGTAAGATTGAATCTTATTTTTTATATTTAACAATATTTATTCCATATCACATAACATTTTTACAAAAAAGTATTAAATTATAAATTCTTAAACATAGATTGGTAACACCAATATGTAGTGTGCAAACATTTTTTCATATTTTTTTGTTATGTACATTTTATATTTTATTAATTTCTAAAGTAAGATTAAATATAATTTATACACAGGTTTATTCCACATCAGATAAGTTTTTTTGTATAAATCCAAATTAACTTTTTTCTTTATTAAAATAACATCTTTTAAGAAAAAGGCACAAGGCCTGAAAATACATTAAATGACATTAATACCTACTGTACATGTATTTTTTAGAATATTTTTTTCTCTATTTTTCTATTTTTTTGTTTAAATGTGAATCAAAAACATTAATGTTTAGCAAAAACCTATGTTCACAAGAAATAGAAAATAAATATAATAATAAAATATATATAAAATTATACTTTTTGGAAATCCTATAATGACAGATACATACTTACATATGAAATTACAAAATGACTTCCTTTATCTTCCAAAAGGTGAAGCAAAAGTGGGTTTTTGTCATTATTATGATAGGTGTGGAGGAGACTCAATTGAGGGTTTTATTAAGAGTAGGGGGTTCTACCCAAGGGGGTTTGATCTAAGGAGGCCTAATCTAGCCCTCTTCAATTAAAACCCTTTAGATGGAATCCCTCAAGGCATAAATCATTAAATTTTCTAGAAATTATGTGATTTTAGGCAAAAATCAGGATGTCCCATAAGTGTGACACATTATTGGGGCAACACCCACATACCCAACTTCTCTTTTTACTAATTCTTAGTTCTCATGATCATATCATTCTTCCCTTGGGATCATGTGTGCATTTATTTTTTTGGACAAAATCCTTCTTTCTTTGCACCCTTGTTCTACACACTCTTTACACTTCTATAATTGACTACTTCCTCTAACATTTAATTAGTTCTAGAGAGAATCCATTCTCCTTTTGAATTTCTATGATTTCTTGATATCAATCTATTTTATTTTCTTGTCGGATCCAATGTTTATTCTCTTTTATTTAATTTATCTTGATCTCTTATTGTTGTACCACTTTACTTTTGGGTCTTGTCCAACCCACCATCAAGCCAACTGCAACATAGCAACTCAACCATACATCCATAAACAAAAGCTTATCAAAGCAACACTAGAGGTTGACACTAGTAGCTTACTAATGAAAACATAATGAAACCAATCAAAGCATCAACACCAACTCAATACTAATTGCACATCCTTGAAACAAACTCCTCAAATAGTTGATACTAATGATAACACAAGCTTGTTGACATCAATGACAACACCAATCTACTCATACTTGCAACATGAAGTACGAAAGCGTGAAATGCAGTGTGAGATTTAATGCCTAAGACTACTAGAAGTAGTGCGTATAAGGTGTCCACATTCTTCAATGAGGTTGCAAATTTTTTGGTGAAGCAATGGTGTGTAAGGAAGCTAAGGTAGCGAAACAACTTCCTACAAAAATATTGAGTAGATAATAATGCAAAATTTTTACAAATCTTTAACAATTAAAGAAACTTAAACATAAATAAACACAAATATCATGCATACCACAACACAACGATTTACGTGGGGAAAACCCTTTCAAGAGAAAAACCCCACACTCCAAAAGTTTCCTAATATATTATTCAAAAATCACAAAGATTACAATATACTTACAGATCAAGCTTCTCATAGGAGTATCACCAACCAGAGATCCAAAGGCAACACGAATGTTATCAGACTCTCATAATGCATCACAACACACAACCATAATATAATGGCCTCATAAAATAGGGTTGCCTTCTAGGGAAAGTTGAGCTAATAAAATATCGACCATCAGATATGAGACATAATGATGAACGATCCAAATTTACAATAATAAAATATAAATAAAATTTTCCTTTCGGGGGTGCCACCCTCGAGCCCCCACCAAGGTGTGCTACCCTTGGACCCTAGCCAGGGGGATGATCCCCTCGGATCCCTCGCGGGGGAGACCCCCCGCACCCCTCATCGTCGTCAGATGAATAGTACCTTATGTAATTGCAAGGTTGACACATATTTTCTCAACATGGTGGATCTTTTATGTTGCACTAAGATGGACTTCTCATTGTAACAATCTTCTATCTTCTTCTTTCTAATCTAGCAATGAGCCATTGACAGTGAGCTCTTCTTTCCTTTTGGGCAGTGAGCCTTCCGGTAGTGATCCTATTGTGTTCAATGTTGCAATTACTTTATATGGTGAGCTAATCCTCTCCGTAGTTTTTCCCTTCTTGGGTTTTCCACATAAATTTGTTGTTCTCATGTGTTGGATGTGTTTGCATTACTTTTTCTCATGCTTATATTCTGTTAATGCTTGATAAGGGTTTAATGGTTGTTAAGGGTTTAAGAGCTAATGAAAATATAAATGTTAATGAGGGTTTTGATGTTTCAATGTACAAATAATTCACCCCCCTCTTAGTTGTTTTGTGCATTCAAAAATTGGTATCGTAGCAAGGTTCCTTAGAAGAAAGCTTAATTGCTTGAGGTAGATCTGATGGTTCACAAGAAAGAGTCTCCTTTGTTTGATGGATCTGCTTATGCATTTTGGAAGATCAGGATGAAAGGTTTCCTTGTTTCCCTAGGGTTTGGAGTTTTGAGGTCATTTGAACATGGATATATAATGCCTACAAATGGACCGTCAATTGATGATGAGATCAAGGTTTATGAGAATATTGGAAAAGCAAGGTATGTTCTCTTGAGTGGTCTTTTTAATTCATAACTTGTTAAGGTTATGAGCTACAAATCTGCTAAAGAAATCTAAAAGAAACTGGAAAGTGTTTATGAAGGAGATGATAAGGTCAACCAAGCAAAGATACAAAATTTGAAGACTAAGTTTGAAAACCTAAGGATGGAAGAAGATGAAGATATTATAGGCTACATGCATAGAGTGGAAAAAGTTTTCAATTCCATCAAAGCCCTTGGTAGAAAACTAGAAGAAGATGAGGTGGTAAAGAAGTTATTAAGAACTCTTCCTAAATCTTATATTCATAAGGTTTCTGCTATTGAAAAAGCTCAAAATTTAGATAATTGTTTTAGAGATCAGTTGTTTGGTGCTTTAACTACTTTTGAATTGAGAGAGTTTGGTCCAAGTGATTCAAGAAAAGAGACTGGTTTTAAAGTTGGAAAAATAGAAAATAATGAGGAATTAGATTTGGACGAGTTTGATGAGTTAGAAGAAAACTTTGTGAGGAGATTGAAAAAGGGCATTGGAAAATACAAAGGTAAGTTACCTTTCAAATGTTTTAATTATGGAAAGATAGGTCATTATGCTTCAAGATGTCCAGTCAAAGCTTCATATGAAAAATTTAAGGAGAATAAAGGTAAATCAATTAAGAAAAGTTATTATGTTAAAGAAGATGCCAATATATCTGATGATGAATTTGATTACCTGGATGATGAAAATGATGAATGCTTGTTCATGACTCTAAATTTTAGAACTAATTTTTCTAACTCTGAGAGAAGTATGAAGGAAGATGCTCCGAAAGTAGGTCATAATGTTAAAGGGACTATGGTGATTGCTTTTCATTCTAGAGAGGAAAAAAACTATTGGATTATTGATAGTGGATGCTCAAATCACATGACAGGTGATAAGAGTAAGTTTGTTAAACTTGAGAAGTTTGAAGGTGGTCTTGTTAAGTTTGGTGATGATACATCTACTAAGATATGTGGAAAAGGTTCAATTAGTTTTGATGGAAAGAATAATACAAATGATGTTCTTTATGCTAAGGGTCTTTGGCATGATATTCTAAGTGTAGGATAAATTTGTAGCAAAGGATATAATCTTGTATTTCAAGATGGTGGTTGTGAGATCAATAAAAGGTTCTAGGATTTTGATTGCCTCAAGAAAGAGGATAGATGCAAATGTTTACTAGATTAAGGGTGCTCATGGTATGTGCTTTACGAATCAAATCAATGGAAGTTGGCTATGGCATAGAAGAATGTGTCACATCAATTTTGATAGCCTAGTGAGGATTAGATTTGCTCTAGTTGTGAGAGATTTGCCAAAGATTACAAAGCCTATCAATGTAGTTCGCAAGGAATGTCAAGTTGGGAAGCAAACAAGGAAAATGTTCAACATAAAAGAATATTCCACCACAAGACCTTTGGAGTTGGTGCATACAGATCTTTGTGTACCTAGAAGAACAAGAAGCTTTCAAGGTGATAGGTATTTCATGTTGTTGATTGATGATTACTCTAGAATGACTTGGGTAACTTTTCTCAATGAAAAATCAAAAGCTCTATATAAGTTTAAGGACATTCAAAGCTATGGTTGAAAATAAAATGTATATAAAAATAAATTGTTTAATATCTGACAGAGGTAGAGAGTTCACCTCCAATCAGTTTAATAATTTTTGTGAAGATCATAGAATAAAGAGACATTTGTTAGCTCGTAGGACTCCTTAGCAGAATGAAGTGGTGGAAAGGAAGAATAGGATTATTTAGGAAGCAACAAGGACAATGATGAAGGAATCAAATCTACTAGATGTATACTGGAGAGAAGAAATTCATAATGCACTCTACATACTTAACAGAGCACAAGCAAGGACAAACAGTTCAAAGACTCCCTATGAGTTATGGTATGGAAGAGCTCTTATTGTCAAATATTTCAAAGTGTTTGGAAGCAAGTGCTATATCAGAAGAGATGAAGAAAACTTAAGAAATTTTGATGCAACATCTGATGAAGGAATCTTCATTGGATACTCTACAAAGAGCAAGGCTTGTTGGTGCTATAACAAGAGGCTAAAAAGGATTATTGAAAATGCAAGTGTCAAAGTGGATGAAGACTTACAAAAAAGTTTAGTGTTGATAGAAGGCTATGAATCAGATGATTCCTCTTGCAGAGAAGAAGAGAAAGATTAAGGTAAGGGAAAGGAAGTACAGGTTGAAGAGGAAGAAGCTCCAAAATGAATCCCTAAGACTCCTAAGTATGTGCAGAAAAATCATTCTGAAGACCAAATCATTGGTGACAAAAGCAGAGGTGTATTAACAAGAAGAAATGTTTCTATGATAGAAGAACATGTAATCTATGTTTACTTTCCAAAGTTGAACCTAAAATAGTTATTGAGGCATGCAAAGATAAAATTTGGATCAAGGTTATGGAAGAAGAATTGATGCAGATTGAGGAGAATCAGACTTGGGAACTTGTCCCAAGATCAACAACCAAGAATGTGATTTGAACCAAGTGGGTATTTCAAAATAAGGTGAATGAGAAAGGAGAAGTTGTTAGGAGCAAGGAAAGACTTGTGTGTAGAGGCTACTCACAAGTAGAAGGAATAGACTTTGAGGAGACATTTTCTCCGGTGGCAAGGATGGAGGCTATTAGGATGTTTTTGGATTTGAAGTACATAAGAATTTCAAAGTTTATCAGATGGATGTGAAGTCTACATTCTTGAATGGTGAGTTGGAAGAAGAGGTATATATTGAACAACCAGAAGGCTTTTAGATATCAGACAATCCTAATATGATCTGCATATTGAAGAAGATATTGTATAGGCTCAAACAAACTCCTAGAGCTTGGTATGCAAGATTGGATAGGTACTTGTTGTAGCAAGGATTCAATAAAGGTACCGTAGATGGAAATTTTTATTTTAAAGTTGAGAAAGATCAAATCTTGATTATGGTTGTGTATGTTGGTGATATAATCTTTGGAGGAAATGAAAGTAGGTAGAAGAGATGCAATTTTTTTTTGAGATGTCTATGTTTGGGGAGATGAATTTCTTCCTTGGGCTTCAAATCAATCAAATAAAGGAATATTCATATCACAATAAAATTATGTCAAGAAAATACTAAAAAAGTTTGGAATGGAAGACTCTAAACCAATATGCACTCCCATGGTTATTGGTTGCAAGTTAAGTAAGGATGATGAATCTCCTAAGGCTGATCAAAGAAAGTATAGATCAATGATTGGTGGACTGCTATATGTAACTACTACTAGGTTGGATATCATTCATGCAATTTGTCTTGTGGCTAGATTTCAAGAAGATCCTAGAGAGTCACATGTGGCAACAATAAAAAAATATTTAGATACTTAAAGGGAACTTTGGAACATGGCTTGTGGTATCCAAAGGATACTGATTTCTCTCTAAGTGTTTGTGTAGATGCAAATTGGGCAAGTTGTGTGGATGATAGGAGAAGTACAAGTGGTGGTGCTTTCTTTTTTGGAAGCAGGTTGGTGTCTTGGATAAGTAAGAAGTAGGATTCAATGCCATTATCTATTACATCTAGTCAGAATACATTGCTGCCACATCATGCTGCACAAAAGTGTTGTGGATGAAGCAAACATTGAAAGATATCAGAGTGTCATATGATGAGCCAATTTCTATCTTATGTGACAATACAAGCATAATCAATATTTCAAAGAATTCAGTAATACTTTCAAGTACAAAGAATATCTCAATCTGGTGTCACTTTCTAAAAGGGAAGGTTGCAGAGAATGAGGTGAAGCTAGAGTATGTGCCTACTAAGGATCGGGTTGTTGATATCTTCACAAAGGCTCTTCCTAAGGATACTTTTGAGTATCTTTGAGAGAAGTTAGGGGTTATTTCCCTTCCTTCTTTCAATTAGATGCATATGGTTATGCATCAACTCAATGGATTTCAAGATTCATTCCTTGTTCTAGATTGATGTTGGTGGCTACCTCTCAGGGGGAGTGGGTAGTGGCATTGTTGGTTGTAGTCAGGGGGAGTGTATAGAAAAGTGAAATGGAATGGTGTGAAGAAAAGATAAGAAAATAGTTGTGTGTTGATTTTGTCCTTTGAAGCCTTGTCAAAGGAAGTGAAAGCAGAGGTTGCAGTGTAGTTGTTTTCCCTTACAAGTGTTTCCTTTGGGGGAGAGCAAGTATATGTGAGATTGATGTCAAAGGGGAGCAAAGAAAATGAAATATGTGTTTCCCTTTGCCATTGTTGTCAAAGGGGGAGAGAAAGTTAGCTGAAAAACCATATGAAGAAAGGGGGAGAGAAGTCCTGTAAAAGAGAAGGTGTTGGAAAATGTAGATGCTTGTGTAAGGGGGAGCAGTGTGCACTAATGTGCAGTATATGTTGTTGATCAAAGTTGTTACGGTTGTTGTTGATGGTTTTTCATATCATGTGTTGCCATTAATGACAAAGGGGGAGATTTTTGGAAGTTTGTGTTGTTATTAATGTCAATAGATCTATGTTGTTGCATTGATGTCAACCTATGTAGATGCTTTGATTGGTTGCATTATGTTGTCATTAGTAGTCTCACTAATGTCAACCTCTAGTGTTGATTTGATAAGCATGTGTTTTTGGATGTTTAACATCTTGTATGGTTGAGATGATGAGAGGAGTGTTGTAGGTGATAAGATAATATTTGTGGTGCTTGGTTTCCAAGTGTTTTTGAGAAAATTTGATTAAAAGAGAGTTCAGTGTGGTAGAGTAGTGTTCAATGTTTTTCTCTGCATTTCTTCATGGTTGAAGATCTGCTTGTTTGGTTTGGATATGTTGATCAAAGGTGTTCAAAGGTGTTATATATCTAGAGTTTCATGTTTTGGATCATTCGACAAAAGAAGTTGTGTTCACAAGTGTGGGAATTGTGAAGCAGTGTTGTCTAGGAGAAATAGTTTTGCTCTGCATTTCTCCACGTTGTGGTTTCTAGTCTTGTGGATCTGAAAGTGTGCTTATATTGTTCATATCTATCTTCAACCTGAGTTATTTGCATCTTGGTGCTCTGCAAGGTTGGATTCATGAGTTACAGTGCGTGAAAGGTTAACCGGTTGTACAGGATGAATATATCTTTTAGGTGTTTGTTGTTGTGAAGGATTTGTTGGATTTTAGGGTGTTGATGGGATATTCCATATTGTGTTTAAGTGTTGTGTTTGGTTTGCGAGTCGTCTTTGGATCAAAGAAAGCGTGTACTTAAATGTTTAATGGTGTTAACATAGGTTCAACCGAGCTTGGATGTTTACATTAATTGCGAATGTGCTTTGGTGCTTATGGAAGTGTGGCATGGCATGTGTGTGTAGATTTGGGTCCGAGTTAAGGTGTGATGTGGTCTGCCTTCATTCCTCTCCACTATGGGAATGTTTTAGTGCCAACTTATTTTGAATTTGCACATTTGAGATGCATAGTTGACCTTGTAGATTGTTTTCAAGGTTGAGGATGGTATATATGTGTGTGATGGAGGATGAGTGTGTAGTGTGTGTGTGGTGCAAAGTGTTGAGTTGTGAAGTGCGAAAGCGCGAAATGCAGTGTGAGTTTTAATGCCTAAGACTACTAGAAGTAGTGAGTAGCAAGTGTACATTCTTCAATGAGGTTGCAAATGTTTTGGTGAAGCAATGGTGGATCTTTTTTGTTCCTCTTAGATAGACTTCTCATTGTAACAATCTTCTATCTTCTTTCTAATTTGCTAGTGAGCCATGAGCAATGGGCCCTTCTTTCCTTTTGGGCAGTGAGTCCTCTGACAGTGAGCCTATTGTATTCGGTGTTGCACTACTTTATATTGTGAGCTAATCCTCATTGTGGTTTTTCTCTTAGGTTTTCCACGTAAATCTATTGTTCTCATGTGTTTGGATGTGTTTGCATTACTGTTTCTCATGTTTATATTCTACTAATGTTTGATAAGGGTTTAATGGTTGCTAAAAGGTTTAAGAGCTAATGTAGATCTTAATGTTAATAAGGGTTTTGATGTTTTAATGCACAATTGATTCACCCTCCCTTTCAGTTGTTGTGTGCATTCAACACACACATGGATAAACTCATTTTAGTAATAGATTTTAATGTTAATTAGGGCTTTCCCTTTTTCATTTGCATTTGCTTTCACCATAAAAAAACCTTATCAAGAAGAAAGAGCCTCAAAAGCTCATTTTGAGCAATTTCTCTAAAGATGCCCATAATCATGACATATACAACATATTTACAAGGACGAGCCTCATAGTCCACCTAGTAGATCCAATTCATATTTCCCAACATAATCTCTAATGAATTAGGCAAAGGATTATTGAGATCAATCTCCACGTAGATACTGGCATATGTAGTTAACTTTTGCTCAAGTGTCTTATAAGGACCAAGAGGTTTTCCAAGAACTGCTGCTATTGAATAAAGAATTTCAGATCTCCAAAATTTCATGGTAGTTGAATAAGGCAACCCAAACTAGTATTAGAGATAGAAGTGTCTCCATAGGATCAAATCCAACATGCCACAACTTAACGAACAACCTTGCCTAGTTGTGAAAATATGGTCCTCCATATGCCTTAATTCTATCTACCACTCTTGTGAAGACTACAAAGGAAAAACCATTAGCTGCCAAGACAACCTCCATATCTCCCTCTAGCTACCATGTACTATTGAGTCCCCTTTTTGAGAAGGGAAAAAAAGCTCTGAAACCATAAATTTACAAATGAATGCATGCTCTAAGAAATAAAGCACATCATTAGCAATGATTTCTGGATTAATAGTCATGATGGATCAATCCACTCTTTTGCAAAAACCCATTAGATATGGAATTATTCTTCATTCTTTGATCAATCTTTGACATCATGCGTAGCTTGCATGAGAAAATTAACTGCATTAGCATAACTAGATGTCAAACCTTCATTCATTCAAACATCTTTAAATGAAAAAGGAAAAAGTCCACCTAGACCCCCTCTAGATCCAACCATAAATATTCATACATGCACCAATCAAACCAATTTTGAGTTCTACAATAAACACTAAAAAAAATCCAGATATTCTAACCATCGAAAAAATCTCAAAATGAATAGATCAATAACAACCAACCACAATACTTCAAAATCACCATATAAATAACCCCCAAACAAAAGCAAGCTCAAATACCATATATGCAAAGCAAAAAGCTCACAAGCAACAACATCCGATCTAAATATCCCAAATTTATGTTTGTTATCTGATTGATTCTACAAATTAAATAAATATAAGATGGACTTTTTGTTAATATTATTTTAAATTGAGATAAATTTCATGGTTGTATGAGCGTATTTAAAATTATTCACCATAAAACATAATCAAGACAAATACTATAGAAATTTTAACGCGAGAATGGTTGGCCGCGGCCCAATAAAACAGGATTACATTGTCACCAAATTCAACCTGCAATTAAATATTCAAGGCTTGACCATTTCTTTGTCTTTAAATTGCCCAGAATGTTGCTGTAAAACGCTATGCTTTGCCAACAGCAAAGAATGCAAGCAGAAATTTCCTAGTTATTTTAGTTGTGTAAGCTTGCGATTAAATTCCATTGACTGTATATAGTCACGCACGCTGGGTTTACCATGGCGGTGACCCAGAACTTCAAATAAAATTTGCAGTGGATTATATTTCAGTTATGCTACACAACCAAACTTGAAGAAACCACTAAAAATGCGAAGATTTCACTACGCAGGATTCTTTCCTAGCTTATGCACAACATAAACTCTAGACTTGATGACTGCATCTGGAACAAATTTAAAACCAGGACCTACAGCGAAGGCCACCAATTGCACTCCGCCATGTTCGGGGTCATTCAGCGGAAGCACGCTCTCCATATACAGGGGTTGAAACACTGTATTTGTTTTGACATGGAAATGACTGGGAACAGGATTGAAGGAAAATGCCAGCTTATGAAGAATCCAAACAGCCTTAGCCAGCCTTATAAATGTCTGATAAAAGTCCGAATTTGGATGCTTTCCATTGACCACATCGCTTCTGTGATAAAAGTTGCCGAAGAAAGCTTCTTCCATTTTAGGATGCACAATGCTAAGGTACTTCTTGTTGCAGAATTTGCCGAAGGCACAGTCGGGTAGTATGTTGAGAAGCTCCGCGGGTTCCATGGAAAGCATGTCCCTGAACTGTGTGAAGCAGTCTTGCCTGTGCTTTTCAGGCTCCAGAAGAGAAGAAAGGCTGCCGCTGATATAAAAGCTTTCGTTCTCAAACCCTTGAAACAGCTTTTCGCACAAATAGGAGTTGAAGGCAAATTTACTGTGAGTTGTTTTTCTGAATGGGACGGCCGGTGCAATGGCAGCGGCGGCTGCGTCCACGTTCCAGCGTGCATTCTTCATCTGCGCCATTAAAACTTTGGTAAAGTTGTTAGCAGCTTCGTGGACTTGCTCAAATGTCGACTGAAATACTTCAGGGGTTGGAGACTCCATGGAGATCCGCCTCTGAACTTGATTCTCGCGGTTATCATCTTTAATGCCTTGCTTTTTCAAGTGCCTTTCCAATTTCTCAATATTTTTAGTCACTTGTTTCAGATTTTGTTTGAGAAATTGTATCTCTGCATCCTTTACTCTTACCTCTGTTTTCAGTTCCGTCACAACACTTTCATAGGTCGCAACGATTTTTTTCTGATCTTCCGTGTCTGCAAATTTTCCGGGAGGGACTGTGTTGATGAATCCGTTTACTTTTCTGTGGGACTGCTTCAGGTCTGACAGCTTCTGCAGCTGCGAAACTACAGCCTTGTCGGCCTGGTGAAGCTTTTCCGGGTCATATGGCGAATGCGCCATCTGCAGGCGAATGTAGGCCGTTTTCAGACTGTAGGTAGTCTCGAAAATATCTGTAACCAGTTCTTCCATGGCCTGCATTCTCTGTAAAAGTTTTTCATAATCGGCCGAGTCCAGCGGCTGCAGTTGGACAGATCTGTCCGGGCTACGGCCATTGTCTGGTGAAGCTACATCGCTGCTTTCTTCTTCATCATCAGAAAAAGATAAAACCTCGGCGGACCGTCCCCTGCTTAATTTGCGCCCCGTAGGATGCAACAAACAGGACCGCGAAACTTTGTCTAGTATATCCCCAATATTGCCCCCCCTGTGTGGTGTACCTTTACCCATGCAGCAGCACTCTTGACCCCCTTCACAAGCGCTCTGTTTTTCCAGAGCTATTGCGACTGCAATTTTCTTGCCGTCAAACACTACAAAATCAGAAACCATTCATTAACCATCAGTCCTTTACTACTTCATTTCTCCTCCATTGCTAATGGTCAATTATAAACTAACTTCAGTTTACCAGCTTAAGAACAGTCTGGCAACTGTTCTAAAGATCGTTGTTTATGAGTAATAATCAATCAAACAAACTCTGTTCTACACATCAAAGGCTCCGAAACTCTGTTCTAACTTCTACTCATCAAAGGCTACTCTGTTCTACTCATCAAAGGCTCCGGTTGGAATCTTAAGATGAGGGATATAGATTAGGGTTCAGCCCGAGCTACAAATTATTAGAACTTCGACTGCATTCAAAGCATTGAAATTCCGTAGCTCAATGCAACTGGTTATATTTCCATCTTACTGCCCAGAAAACATTCAAGTTTTCTCCATATATGCATCCCAAATCAAATTCATAAACATAGCATATTAGCGACTAATTGAAGAGAAGCTAACAACAATATGATTGTCACTACTGCTTTTACGAGACAAAATGATTAAACAAGGAATAGAAAACAAGTACTAAATCTTTATTTTTCTTTCGGGCCGAGATGTACCTGAGAAACCGAACAGCCAGAAGCTCTGCCATGTCCGCTAGGCTGTAGATTTGGAAAATTTAATACGATACATAAAAAGTTAGATCGAAAGAATTCAGCTTTAAAATCTCAGAAAGATCTCAAATATGATTTGGAATGCGACAGAATTTGATGGTCATGTGCGTTTCTGCATGCATTGCTATTTAGTGCGCCTGTAGAATCAATACGGTCCCTCTCTGTGGGGCCAAAGCCAGAGCTTCTTCTTATAAAGGAGTGACGGGAGTTATTCCGTAGTGGAGCAGACGGCAACCAACTGGCACGCCGTGCTAAGTGCCCACAACTGTACGGCAATCCCAGCTGAAGTCTGAAAATTGGGCGTAAAGCATTTACTTCACATGGCTTGAAGCAGTCAAATTTAATTTTTATTGTCCTCTGGAATGGGACTCTGTACTCTGGGCGTTTTTGTCCCTTCAAGTTGCTCCAATTTCAATGTCTTGTGATTCCCACTTGCCAGGGCTGAGCCCACCGGCCCCTTGTCAGTTGGGGAAGACGCTATCAATACTTCATGGCAAATGTTCTAGATTCTGGTACCACTTCGGATTAAAAGTCGTGGTCTACAGTCTAAAAATAGCTTCCCAACGTCATTACTGAGGGGAAATTGAGCATTTAAAACCTGTTGCAAGTTGACGCTTTTCGTGAGTGGGGTGATATTGAAGATCAACTAAAATCGGCATATGTCATGATTGCAAATCTACCATTTTTAGTCAATACTTTTGTCCAAGGCGAGCTGCAGAAATAAAGACGGGATAATTAAATCAGGATTGGAGCTGTATATTTTATAATGATACGAGGTTCTGTTTTTAATAAATATTTATATTGCAAGTTGTAAGTGGAGTGCGGACCAGCGAGCACCGCAAGCAAACACTGAGTTGACTTGAATCCGATGAGACCGAATCGCAGAGAAAGACGAAGGCAGAGGATAAACACTGCGTTACAGTCGAGGCAATTTCACATGTAAGTGCCTTACCAATAATAATAATAACTGCATTCGGTTACCATTGCTCCATTCTCAATGTACAGTTATGTCTTATATTCTTGGTCTATGTTCCACACACTAAAACGCTATGAAAAGATTCCAGAAGCTGTCCACTCTAATTTCATGCATTCTAAGCTTTTAGGCGTTACATCTTTTTTTATTTTTTCCGTGTGATCTAAGAGGTTGAAGATATTGTTTCAGTTTGCGGACAGTTACAACAAATGCAGGAGAGATTAAAAAGTGATCATTTGGAAGTGATGCCAATACATATTCATTATTGTCTTAATAATCGTGTACTTCCACCACCACTTAAAATCTAAAAATGCTCCTACTACTAATCATATAATTTCATTTATATTTTTACTAAATTGACTTATACTGCTTGTTTACTAATGTATTAAGATCGTGTTTTAATGTAAAAAGTTTGATGGTGTGTTGTTCCTTGTTCTAACCTCCACGTAAATGACATGCATTGGAACAAATTGGACTCTTCAATAAAGTTAGTTAATACTCATTGAGGTCCAATTAGGGGGTTATATCCCTTGTTTTTTTCATTGTTCTCTTAGTTTTCATCATACATATCTCTTAGCCAATTGTAGTCTCCATTATGTGATATGCTTGCGAGATACTCTTCATGGATTTAAGTAATGTCAAGCTATCATTTCTCCTTTCAATGTACAGATGACGGTACTCGCGAATCTACTCATGAATTTGACACACTATCATTTCTCCTTTCAATGTACAGATGACGGTACTCGTGAATCTACTCATGAATTTGACACGTGCGCTGTGGAAATACCTCGTACTTATCAATTGAAAAGCTAAAGGGGCTCTATAATTAATAGTTCATAAGGCACAACACTTGTTGAAGGTTTTGCAAATGGGGTTACAAGCTAAATGGGTTTAACCTCGAGGAAAACTCCATGGTTAAGCGTGTTTGAGCTGGAGTAGTACTGGGATGGGTGACCTCTCGGGAAGGCCCAATGCTTCACCTCTGTGAGCATCACCTAGATGTAATGAGTGCTAAGTGGACCATTCACTGTCATGAGAGATGGGTTCTTGTGAACCACTACTCATGAAAGATGGGTCAACGAGTTTGACTCATAAAACTACACAGTTGAATCCTAATAGTAATATCACAATTTGATCGGGAAGGCCCAATGCTTCACCTTTGTGAGCATCACCTAGATGCAATGAGTGCTAAGTGGACCATTCACAGTCATGAGAGATGGGTTCTTGTGAACCACTACTCATGAAAGATGGGTCAACGAGTTTGACTCATAAAACTACACAGTTGAATCCTAATAGTAATATCACAATTTGACATGCTGTGGAAAATACCTCCTACTCATCAATTGATGAGCTAAAGGGGCTCTATAATTGAATGGTTCATAAGGCACAACACTTGCTGAAGGTTTTGCAAATGGGGTTACAAGCTAAGTGGGTTTAACCTTGGGGAAAACTTTGTGGTTAAGTGTGCTTGAGATGGAGTAGTATTGGGATGGGTGACCTCTCAGGAAGGCCCCATGCTTCACCTCTGTGAGCATCACCTAGATGCAATGAGTGCTAAGTGGACCATTCACTATCACGAGAGATGGGTTCTTGTGAACCACTACTCATGAAAGATGGGTCAATGAGTTTGACTCATAAAACTACATGGTTGAATCCTAATAGCAATATCACAATTTGACACGTTGTGGAAAATACCTCCTACTTATCAATTGATGAGCTAAAGGGGCTCTATAATGAATGGTTCATAAGGCACAACACTTGCTGAAGGTTTTGCAAATGGGGTTACAAGTTAAGTGGGTTTAACCTCAGGGAAAACTTTTTGGTTAAGCGCGCTTGAGCTGGAGTAGTATTGGGATGGGTGACCTCTCAGGAAGGCCCCGTGCTTCACCTTTGTGAACATCACCTAGATGCAATGAGTGCTAAGTGGAGGGTGATCCCACAATAGTGATTTAAAATTTTTGGCCAAACTGGACACTAAAATAAATTTTTCTAACTAAATCTTCACTTTCGGGCACCTATAGTGGCTAAACCGCGAGGAGTTTGAAGATGATGCAAAATAGAGTTTCGTGACATTTTTTCTATAGATTTTAAATATATTGTTTTCAAAATTTTTGGTATCAGATTGCACCTCTTTTTCCATCTCCCTCAAAAACTAGTTTTTTTCAGAAAATATCATTTTTAAGTAGTGACGCTCACTGTATAACGCATAACTTTTTTTCCATGAAGGATAAAATTCTAATACTTTCGAATTTAGATTTGTAACTCCGATATCTAGTGCTTCCACTTGGTTAGATAGTGTTTTATTGAATAATTTTTACTTAATCAAGTTTTGAAGTCAAACTAATTACAATTTAGACATAGGAGAATCATATAAGGCATAACTTTTTTTGTATGTATCGAAATTCAATTTTTTTTTTGTTGGATCAAGGACTTCAATATCTGGTGCACTCATATTTTTCATTTTTTTTTATAATCTTCTATTTTTCCACATGTGTAGAACAAAGAGTTTCATTTTCGATGAAAAACATATGTTTAATAAAACTAAAAAACAAATAGATAATAAAACCAAAACATATTAAAATTATAGTCGTTGGATAGCTTGTTCTGAGGACTACCTGATTCCAGTTGGGTTCGTGAAGTTTCCTCCATTTTCATCCTCAACCCGAGTTTTGAAGTGCAAAAAAATTGATTTTTTTTGGTGGCATCGAGCAAGAATCAGGGAAAAGGGGGGTTCACTCGAACCAGGGGGGGTTTGAACGAACCAGGGTTCATTCAAACCCCCTTTTAAAAGGGGTTTACATTTGTGTTTTTTGGTGGGATGCATTAAATGGGTTCGCTCGAACCTAGGTTCGAGCGAACCCTCTTTTGGTTCATTTGAACCCCATGAATGAATTTTTTTGGCATGGGGTCATTTTTTGCAAGTTTTCCTTCCTCATTCAAATTGTTAACCACTTTTGTGGGTTTACCCTGGACCATTCACTATCATGAGAGATGGGTTCTTGTGAACCACTACTCATGAAAGATGGGTCAATAAGTTTGAATAATAAAACTACACGATTGAATCCTAATAGCAATATCATAATTTGACATGCTATGGAAAATACCTCCTACTTATCAATCCATTGTTTATTCCATCATTGTGCATTCCATATAGGATTTCTTTGGCATGACCCCATTTCCCTTTTACGATGATATAATCAACAAACCATGTATAATCTAGTACCCTTATTATTTATTGTTTTATTCTAAAATTGCTCTTTCTATTCACGAAATTGTGTGATTAGGGGCTTATTACCCACACGTTTTCACCTTTTTCATCATTTTTCATCATACCTCACTCTCAGTTGATTATTATCTCCATCATGTGATATGCATGTGGGATACTCTCCATGCTTTTAGGTAATGTCAAACTATCATTTATCCTTTCATTTTGTAGACAATGATACTCATGAATCTATTATGCTCTTGTAATCATATCTTTCTCCCATTATTGTGCAATTTATCTACAATTTGATTTTCATGACCCCATGACCCTTTTTAGGGTCATATAATGAACCAAACATGTATAATCTGATACCTTCATTATTTAGGGTTTACTTATAAAACCCCCTTTCTATGAAACAATGCATTTTTTTATGAGTTTAATTAAATGTTTATTTCAATGTTCTAAATCTAGGGTTCTCTTTTCCTACTGGTTTATTAAAAAAACCCTTCATATTTAGGGAATTGTGTATATATTTATGTTGTTTCAATTAATTCCTCAAGTTCCCTCGTTTATATTCACGAAACCATGTATATATTTGTTGCATTTCACTTACCAACTAAATAGACCACCATACAAATTCATTATCACTCACACACATATATGTATGTATATGTATGTATGTATGTATGTATGTATGTATGTATATGTATGTATGTATATATGTATATGTATGTCTATGTATATATATAGATGTATGTATGTATGTATGCATATACATATATATGAGTTTAATTCCTGAATTCGTGTATATATTTGTGTTGTTTCACTTATTAATTGAAAACAACATACATCTTGATTATCAACAAAAAACAACATATACCTTTTGATTATCATATAAGTTAAATCTTTGTTGTGGGGACATGTATGTAATGTACAAAGGCTTTCTTGAGACCATTTGTTCTATTGTAATTTCAATTCACCATATATCTTCAATTTTCATAGCTAGAACTTGTACGAGGTAGTAGTGATTGATAAAATTCCCATGCACCATAGATTTTCCTTAGAATTAACTTATATTATATCATCTTTTGAGGTTCATCCATTCCAATGGTATTAGTGTTCATGGTGGCTTTAGTTTCTAGTAGTAGAGAACTCAAAACTTTTGTAGAACCACCCTAATGTCTAAGTAAACTGGTGATACAAAGTATACAAACGACTCAGATGACCTCAGGATCCCTAACTTAGTAGTTCATCATTCACAAGAGGGTTGCATTAAATCATCAACCAAGGATTCATAAAACTTAAGACAGTGTTGGCGAAATATATGTGTTCATAGATTTTGGACATCTTATATCAATTGAGTATAGGAAAATAAACATGTGCAAACAAAGTAAAATATAGAAAATGGAATAAATTATTAATTCACAAAATAGGGGAAACGAATGTAAACAACTACCTTATGCTATGGGTACCTAATGCTAAAGACTGCAATTGTTAACTGTTAAACTGTAGTGTTCTAACTTAGTTAACCCTCTGGAGAAGGATCAAAACATTAAGCTACATAATCAAATTCAGTAAATGTAACACATTTATTCACAATTATATAACTGAAAACTACCAATTTTGAATTTGTAATGCATTATCTATTCTAACAACTGAAACTAAAGTGGTTTAGTAGTACCTCAAGTGGCCCTTGCTTGAGTTTTTGCTTCCATGCAATTTTATCAAAAACTCACTTACTCAACCGATCATGACATTAAATCAATTCTCTTCATTGCATTCTCACATTGAACTGTTACACAAAATCTAACAGAAAATATGTTGAAGATTTTCATTCAATAACATAAATTTTATTCATAATACTGCTGCTACTATTTTTTAATACTAGTAACTAATCACTAGATCTCCTCCTCGATAGAAGATCCTACTATATAGGGTTTGTGAGGAGTTTTAGTATTCATGGATTGAAAACAAACTTATAAAACAAATGTAAACTCTTCATCAAGAATAGGAAGAGGACTGAGTTTTGAAATAGAAAATAATAACTATTTGAAACAGGAGTTTGAAAACCAAATACAAACCCTATGTCCAACAACTTAACCACTCATAACAAAAACATGTTCATAGAGTGATCCTGTCATAATTCAATCTTGTTGCAATTAGAATTCTTCTCCTCATTGTCTCATTGGCAGGTAAGACTGATATTCAATGACTCACAAACTGATCAATAAATGACCACCTTTGTTTCCCTCTGAAAATGTCGCATCCTAGTCAGTTGAATTCTTCTCTGAAATAATTTGCAATCCTTGTCTTGTAGGATAAGAAACCCATTGCTATGGGTTGACAGTTCTTCTTGCTACAAATATTAGTCTTATTCCCAAGGCATTCTCATTATCATCAATCATAAATCCTACATAAATTTCATAGAAATTCATGAATTCATACATACATATGTCAACATACCATGTATCCATTTTCACATGCTTAAAATTGATTAAAAGTATATAAAAGGCATAAAAGACCTTTGGTAATGTCTTGAAACTTAGCAAAAATAAATGATAAAAGTATTAAATAGTAAATAGAAACTAGCCAATTATAGGGCCCATCATTTTCCCCCAACTAAAGGTATTGCTTGTCCTCAAGAAACTTTAAGGTCAAAGGTTATATTGTAAGGCCATTTCCCTAAAGTCCACAACACATGTCACTCCTTACCTTCTTTCAAATAAAAACCTCATTGATCTAAGATCTTTGCCAGCCTTTTGACCTCTATTGTTGCACCTTCCTCTTGATTCCTTCCTGTCTAGTGTGGTATGGGGAATAGGAGGAGAGGAGGATGAAAGGTGAGAGGGAGCCAAGTAATTTCATTTTTTAAGGTAGGTGCAATGTATTTGTGGGATCTACCAATTGATGCCACATATTTATAAATGGAATGATGCTCCTTCTTCTTAAGTTCTAATGTGAGTTCCCTCCATTTTCCTTGGGTAAAGTTAAGTGCCTCTTTGATTGTGCCTATTGTTGCTAGTACCTTCATTCTTTTATAGTCCCTTTTTTTGCACTCCAATATCTTTGTTGCAACTTCCCTGTGCTCTATGAGTTATAACCATTGATCTACTACTACATTTGGGTTGACTAATTCTTCCCTTAACTATAGAGGAAGTGATTTCTCCCTCTCTTGATATTCCTATAGCAGCTATCCCCTTTGATGCTTATTTCTGATGTAGGAAGTTAAAGCCCTGATCTGAACATCTTCCACAAATATAAGTGGGTTCCATGCAGTATCACATGAAAGAATCAAGTTGTGCAAATAAAATTCACACAATTGATCTTGTATATCTAGTGTAGACAATTGGGAAGTTTCTAAAAACAAAGATCTTGTATTCATGGAAACAAGGAGATCACTAATTATTTGACTGAGTTGAAAAACATATAAATTTTTCTTGCAAAAATAAAGTATAAACCCTGGCAGGAGGTTTGCACCTCATCAATTGAACAGTCTTATCTACTAGTTCATCAATTTCCACCTTCAATATTTTTATTTATATTTCCTACTTTTCAATTGTTCTGGCATGTGTGAATATCAATTCTATTTTCTCCTTTTCCCAAATCTTTTTCTTTATGGGAAAACTCTTTTGTTTTATTCCATAGCTTGATACCAAATGACACAATAGTGGGAACATTGGGGGTTCTTATATATCCAGTTGAGCTTTTAGGGTCTTGATATTTTTCACTCTTTTCAACTATGACAAGTTGTTTCAATAATTCTAACTTTGATCCCTACCCAAATCTTTAGAGTTTGTCTTCCACTTCTTCAATCTTTGCATCCCTTTCATTGTCCTTTTGTTGATATGTTTTTAGTTGGTATTCTAACTGTTTTATTCTTAGCAAGGCTTCTTGAAGTTCCTTTCTCGTATCTCTCCCTTGTAAAAATAATTCCTTTTTTGTTTCCAAAAATTTCTCTTCTTCAACCTCCTCTCTATGCATAAACCCTTCTTCTAAAACATGGCTTTCTAGAGGTTTGTTCGTCTTTCTTCCATAAAAATATCTTCTAATTTTGACTCAGAAGTGCTAGTCAAGTATAGGTGTTGTACAATTGGTGTCCTTATATCACTTTTAAGGACATTTCCTTCAAAATTTGTACCAGTTTCAATGATAACAACATTTTCCTATGGATTTTTATCTTTTCCTTTCACTAACCCCTTCTTCCTTAGGTGATGTGATCGTCTTTTTGATTTTGTGGCCCTTTTTTTCTTCTTCATAGGTGCAAAAGTAGAGGCCACACTTTTCCATTTCTTTAGCTTTGACGACTTTTAGTAGGAGCCAGTGTTTGTGAATCCTCCTTGGCTATGAGCTACACAATAGAAGCTATGAGTTGAGTTTCCTACAATTATTTCTCTTCATGTTCCTCATTGTTGTGGGTAGGTGTTGCAATAGGGGAACTAGAGGGTATTTCTCTATCTAGTGCAACTATGGGAGGTCTTTCCACTTCTTGTTCTTGACCCCTTTCTTCCACATTCTGAATTGGAATGATGTTTATATTGCCGCTACTTAGAACATCTTCCTAAGATACATTGGGAAATTGAATCTCGAGACTTATCTTAACAAGAAAAGTAACTAAATAGAAATGAGACAAAGAAGACTAATTCATTTTCCTCTTATATTATGATGACATCCTTTTTAACAAATTATACCAAAAATTTGGAACATAGACCAATCTTTGATGGCGTAAATGATTGAGCAGTTTAAAATGCATTGTGTATAATAATGATTGTCTTCCATCACTATAAGTTAAATATCTAATAATGTGTGAAGCTATAGAGGCCCAAAGCCAAGGTAAAGATAAGTGTTTTGTACCTTTTGAGGAGGGATCCAAATTCTCTCTAGGAAAGGAAAATTCATTTCTAGCTGCGATTGTGTCTGCCATGACTAGGAATTCTTCTCCAACCCTAGGAAGACTTGACACCTCTACTATGGCCACCTATAATGCATCAACCCTTAATCCCCTCACTATTACCTCTCAATTTGTAAGGTATTGATGAATTGCTAGGTCATAAGTTCATTGTATTAAATGTGGGTAAGGAAATAATCTAGTCAGCCTACCTACTGGAAAATAGGCACACATTGCCTATCCTCTAGCAAAAAATTATGAGTTGCAACCTCTCTCCTTACTATATCACCTCCCATTATAATTTTACCAATTTTTTCTCTACTTTGTTCTTGAATAATCAGTCAATTCTATTGTTTTCTCGGCTATGCTCCATGTTTGATCACCCAATTGTGCTTTGAAAATGTCTTCTCTACTTTGAACTCTTGTTTTCACTCTTATTTTCTTGTATAAGCAGAAATTAAATTAGCATAAAATTTAGAATAACTAAGAACTTTTGGATACCCCTCCCCCAACTAAGGATGCTAATTATCCTTAATTAGTAGGTACAGGAAGGCCAGAGTAATAAATATTAAGTAGTGGAATGTAAAACATGATGTTTAAATGCATGCATGAACCATAAATATATACAAGAGTGGAAAGATTAAATGTTAATTATGAGAGTTAATGTGATAAAGTACCTATTTATTTGTTGTGAAGTGATAGATGGTATGTTTGAAATTTGTTGAATGCTGCCATGCACCATGGGAAATGATTTGAAATTTTATGAAGTGATGGTTGGAAAAGGAACCCAACTTAAGCATAGCATGTGGAAATGAAGATGGAAGTGGTGAGAAAAAGACTACAAAAAGTAAATGACGAAGAAGTGTAATTTATTGCATGGTACGGGTGATATGTGAAAAGTGAAAATTTATTGCTACGTTTTGTTGTATGAATAAATTGCATGAAATGAAAATGAATGGTAGTTGCTATGGGTAGTGGTGGAATGACAACAATGCAAGTGCTACGGGCTACTGAATAAGCAAGTCCCCTCTGACTGTTTTGTTTAGAGGTGTGATGTTGCAAGTCCCGTGAGCTTTGTTGTAGGTTCAAAAAATGAAGATGTTCGAGTGTCACCTATGCATGTGTGTGCATGTGATGCTTATTGTAGAATTCTACTTGGGAAATTGTAGTGGGTGAGCTATGTAGCTTGTCTGCCAATACTTTTGATGAAGTGCTAGTAGTTGTTGAATTATGTGACTCTGGTTCCAATTGATGTAATATTTGTAGGAATTCATCCTTCTATATTGGCATTTTGTACAACTTTAACTGATGGCCATTCACTAAAAGTGAAAACCTTACATCAATAGTTTGCAGCTAAACTACTCCATTAGGAAAAATTGTATGAATTCTATAAGGGCCAAGCCATCTTGTTTGCAATTTCCCTCTATAATCCTTATACCTGAAGTCAAAGAGTAAGGCCCAATCACCTGCATTAAACTACTTGATCTTGATAAACTGATCATGCCAACACATCCTATGTTTTCGTACAATCTCAATGTGGTGAATTTCTTCCATGCATAACTCATCCAAAGCATTAAGTTTATGCAACCTTTCCTTTTGTGTCGTAGTTAAATCCATGCCCAATTGCACTGCTATTCTCAAGTTTTGTATTCAAATTCAATTGGAAGGACTACCTTTTTTCCATACACCAATTCATATGGTGTGAAGCATGTTGTTTTTTCCAAGTTGTTTTGTAAACCCTAACTGCTTCAAGTAACCTAGCTTCCCAATCCTTCCTATAGATTTGCACTATTCTTGTAAGAATATTTTCTAATTCTCTGTTAGTCATCTCAACTTGACCATTTTCCTGAGGGTGATAAATGTGATTTCCTATGTCTGATCTCATATTTTTGAACTAAGTTATTGCTTAGATTTGAGGTAAATTGTCGCCCTTGGTCTGTCACTATCTCCCTAGGAACACCATATCTTGTAAAGATATCTTCATAGAGAAACTTAGCCACAATTCCATCCCTTGCAATTTGCAAGGCTTTGACCTCCACCCATTTTGTAAGAAAATCAATGCATACCAATATCTATTCCTTGTTGTTGGATGTGGGGATATATGACCAATAAAATCTAGCCCCCATTTTTCAAAAGGTACAATGAATTGTTATGGATAAAGTGGCATTTCATCTATTTTAATAGGCCATTTAATCCTTTGACATCTATCACACCTCCTTGTGTACTTGACTACATCTTTATGGAGTGTTGGCCAATAATAGTCAATATTCATGGTTTTAAGAGTTGTCCTCTTTGTTGTAAAATGTCCTCCACAAGGTTCATCATGACATGCTTTGAGAATGTCATAGACTTCATCTTCTCTGATGTACCTCCTGATTATATTATTAGGCCTTGTATAAAATAGATATCTAGTTACCCTTGAATAATGAAAAACTTTCTCAACTAAATGCCTCTTCTCCTTTGGTGAGAGATGTGGTGGTTTTTTCCCCGCAACTAGATAATTGGCTATGTCTGCATACCAAGGTGTATGTGAAGAGAGGGAAAATAAGTGAGCATTGGGAAATGAATCATCTACAATATCCTCTTTTGATTTTGTTGGCAATCTGGAGAGAAATTATGCTACTACATTAGCCTTTCCTAGTTTGTCTATAATGGCAATATCAAACTCTTGAAGTAGCAACAACCATATCACAAGTCTGCCTCCAACTATTGGTTTATTCATCAAGTAATTGATTGTTGTATGGTCAATTTGAATGAATATGGAATACCCTATGATGTAGTCCCTGAAATTATTAATTGCATAAACCACTGCTAACATCTCCTTTTTAGTTACTATGTAATTGAGCTTTTCCCCTTGAAGGTTCTTGTTGATGTAATATATGGCTTACTCTAGATTTCCTTCTTTTTGTCCTAACACAACTTCAATTGCAAAGTTAGAAGCATCAGTGTAAATATGAAAAGGAAATGTCTAGTTTTATCCTCTCAAGACTAGGGTCTTTGTAAGTGTTGCTTTAAGGGCTTCAAAGGAATGTTGATAGGTAGTTTTCTATTCAAACTCCACATCTTTAGATAATAGGATGAACAATAGTGTTGCTATTTTACTAAAATATTGTATAAATCTCTTGTAGTACCTTGCATGGCCAATAATTATTCCGACATCCTTTTATTTCTAAGGTACAAATAGTGTGGATATTACCTCAATCTTTTGGGGTCTACTTGGATTCCCTTATTGGACACAAAGTGTTTCAATACTAATCCCTTAGTCATCATCATGAAACATTTGTCATGACTTAGGGACAGGTGGTAATCTTGACATCTCTACAATAGCTTCTCCAAGTTAGTAATTGCTTCCTCATAAGTATTCTCATGTGTTGTAAAGTCATCCATGTAAAGTTCCATGGAATCATGAGCAAAATTTGAGAATATACTCAATACTACCCTTTGGAATGTGGCAGGTGCATTGCATAGCCCAAATAGAAAGACATAATAAGCATATGTACCCCAAGGGAAAGTAAAGGTTGTCTTGTCTTGGTGTTTTGGGGCTATTTTGATCTGATTATATCCACTAAACCCATCCAAGAAGGAAAATTATTGTTTTCTTGCTAATGAATCTAGCACTTGATCAATGAATGGTAGGGGGAAATGGTCTCTTCTAGTTGTTGCATTCAACTCATGGTAATCAACACACACTCTCCATTTCCCTCCCTTTTTGGGTACAATTACTAATAGAGACACCCATTGACTATCAGAGATTGGTTAAATGAACCCTGCATATAGTAACTTTTGTAATTCTACCTTTACCATGTCATGAATAGTTGGGTTCATTCCACTTTGAGGTTGCCTCACTGGTTTGTAGTTATCATTTATGTAAATTCTATACATCCATAGGTTTGGGTCTATTCCTTTCATATCATGGTAATCCCATGCAAATGCGGTTGTGTGTGCTTGAAGCACTTTCAACAATGAAGATTGTTCTAGATCAGTCAGTTGACTATTTACATTTAATGTCCTTCCTAGAGTAATTTCAAATGTCAAGGTTGATGTTTTGATAGAGGCAAGATCAAGGCCTGCTATGTTGGGACTGCAATTATGGGGCAATAAAGTATGGAAAATTTGAGAGATGGAATCAAATGTATTAGTAGGGATTATGTTCTACAAAGGGTCTTGCAAACATGTTAAACATTCATATTGTTGCGGGTCCCTACCATAAATTTTTTGCATGATGTTTGTGAGAAGTTTATCTTCATCTTGGTTTTCAAACATAGGAATTTGTTCAATAGTCATTAATTTTTGTAATGTGTATTGATCATCCTCATATAGGGCATGCCATACAATTTTCTCTAAATCTATATGTGGCTGGGTAGGTGGATAAAGGACTAGCTTTTTAGTCACATTTCCATTGGAAATGGTCATGTTACTAGACCTACAACCTATGAATGCATTTGTAGTATCCGACCAAGGTCTCCCTAGAATTATGGGATACCTTGCAAGATTTTCTTTAGGTTGTAACACCATAAAGTATGTAGGGTATCCCCATTAGTCTAATGTTATAACCAAGTCTTCTATAATTCCCTCTAGTTTTACTATAGACCTATCTGCTAACTCTAACACAATAGGTGTAGGTTGGAGATCCATTAGTTGTAATTGCCTCATGGTTAAATACTTGGTTATTACATTGATGACTTCTCCCAAGTCAATTAAGGTATTCTTGACAAGAGTGTCATTAACTTTGACATCCACGACAGGGTTCCCAAGGTTTGCATATTTAAGGACAACTATATTTCCTAACATAATATTTGCAAGCTATCATAAAACATGTATAGTCTGAGGGTCCTTCCATTTTTTCCTTGCTTTTTGAGGCATAACTCTCACTATCTTTGTATAAATTGGCACTTCCTTAATTTCATGTATGAGGGGTATCTTTATGCAAACAACTTTGAGTTATCTTAATAGATCATATTTAGCTTCTGAACGATATTTTTGTATAGTTAGACTCTCAGTGAATGGAGGTTTTGGACTTATACTTGTTGGTTTATCCTGTTATTTTTTAGGTTCCCAAGGATGTTTGTTTAGAGTTTTTGTTGGGATTTTCTCATCAATCAATTCTATGATATTAGGAGATGAAAGCCTAGCTAGAATTTCCTTGATATGAGGTGGACATCACTCAACTCAACCCCATAAGTAGGGTATTGAATGGTTTCGTTAGTATGAGCCTATTGAACATGCTTATTGTTGGGGTTAGGTGTAGGTTGTGTTGGAAATTGAGGTGCTCTTAGTGGTTTTGGTGCAATAGTGGTTGGATTTGGCATTATAATAGGTTGTTGTGGTTGTAAGGACTACTATGGCTGTTAGTAGTTTAGGTTTTGGTTTTGCCATTGTTGACCTCTATGCCACTTTGGTGACCATTGGTTTTATTGGGGTGGCCACTGGGAACTATAATTTGGCACTTGGTAATTTTGTGGTGGCCATATGCCTTGTTTTTGTTGAGTCCAATTAGAGGTTGTGGGCATCGTCCATTGTGGATTTTGTACATTTGTCCAGGGTTGAGGGTTCCAATTTGGGAAGTGTGCATTACTACCTAGAAATGACATATTATAGGTCAAGGGATCTTGGGATATACCTTGTCTTGGTTTCCATGGCTCACATTGAGCGATGTAAAACACTTGACCTTCATCTTCCTGGGCATGAAATTTTGGCTTCCCTTTCTTATCTTTAGAGATACTATCCAACTTTTTGCACTTGTAATTAATCTTCTTTTGGCGGGAGTGTGGACAAAATTTTATGAGGGTTGCCTCTACTTCTTCACACTTCTTGATATGGAGGGTATCCAGTTGGGTAGCCAAGTGGTTATTGATGTCCTCCTTCATATTAGATAGAAGAATTCTAAGCTCCACCATTGAAACTCTAGTAGATGATTTGTTGAGAGAAGAGGTCCCATCACCCTTGGTCTTCTTGATGAATGACCTGGAGTAATTTTTTCCTAATTTAAAAATCTCATCAAAGGGAAATTGAGAGATGTACCTTACTCCTATGAGATTTAGGGAATCCATACATTCTTCATGAACTCCCCTTAAAAACACTAGTTTTAAAGATTCATTGGAGAGTTTGTTTTGATGATATTTCTTAAGGAAAGACTTAAACCTCTCAACATAATCTTCCAAAGGCTCTTCCTCTCTTTGTGACACCCTAAAGATGTCATCCCTCTTTTTATTTGCACCTCTACAATAATCTTGATATTTTCCCAGGAATTTTGTCTTCATAGCCTCCCAGTTGGGAATAACATTCCTTCCCAACCACATAAAACAACACAAAGAAGCATCCTTTAGCATGGGTGGGAATAATTTAAGTTGATGAATGTCTTTCATAGCTCCGACAGAGTACATAACACTCGGAGAGAAAGGTTTCTGGATCCTTTGTAACTAGCCCATAGAAAATGGGTAGTGTTGAAGGAGGTGTGTTTTTAAGTGCAACAAGCCTTTCTTGGTTGTTTATAGGGAATTAAAATGTCACATGCTCCCCTGGGTTATCCATGGCTTCTTCAACCATTATGTCAAAGTGTATTCAAGAAGCCTCCTCTGTAATTAGTGCAACTACTAGTGTAAGGGATGATTCTTCTTCAAGGATTCCTCTATTTGTTCACTTTTTCCACTAGTATCTTCTAATTCTTCATGTGCCCAGGAGAGAAATCTTCCCAGAGTGTCATTTCCTTCACATCCAATGTTTCTAGCTCTTTAAATCAGTGGTTCTTGCACATTGTTACTAAACCATGTTGTTTTTGATGCCTAAATACCTATTTACTCTAATGCTGAAACAAAATTGTTATACTATGAAAGTTGGAAATGAATTAAAAAACACATAGAAGAGTCTTGAACTTAACACCATCCTCGATAATGGCACCAAAGTTGTAGAGCCACTCTAATGTCGAAGTAAACTTGTTATATAGAGTATACACATGACTCATAGGACTTGAGATCCCTAAGTAGTTCATCATTCACAAGAGGGTTGTATTAAATCATCAACTAGGGAGTCGTAAAACTTAAGACAATGCTGAAAAAATATATGCATTCACAGATTTTGGACATCCTATATCAATTGAGTGTAGGAGAATAAACATGTGCAAATATAGTAAAAGCTGGAAAATGAAATAAATTGTTAATTCATAAAATAAGGGAAATAATGTAAACAACTACCTTTTTCTAGGGTACCTAATGCTAAAGACTGTAACTATTAACTATTAAACTACAATATCCTAACTTATTTAACCTTTCAGAGTAGGATCAAAACATAAACTACATAATCAAATTCGGTAAATGTAACACATTTATTCACAATTATATAGCTGAAAACTACTAATTGAATTCACAATGCATTATTTATTCTAACAACTGGAACTAAAGTGGTTTAGCAATACCTCAAGTGGCCCTTGCTTGAGTTGCTGCTTCCACATGATTTTATGAAACACTCACTTACTCAAGCAATCATGGCATTAAATCAATTCTCTTCATTGCATTCTACTACTAAACTGTTACACAAAATCTAACAAAAAAATTGTTGAAGATCTTTATTCAATAACATACATTCTATTCATAATATTACTGCTACTATTTTCCAATACTAGTAACTAATCACTAGATTTCCTCCTTGACAAAAGATCCTACTATATAGGGTCTATGAGGAGTTTTAAATTATTCATGGATTGAAAACAAACTTATAAATAATTTTCAACCCTTCCTCAAGAATAGGAAGAGGACTGGGTTTTGAAACAAAAAATAATACTATTTGAAACATGAGTATAAAAACCAAATATGGACTCTATGTCCAACAACTTAACCACTTATAACATAAATGTGTTCATAGAGCAATTCTGTCATAATTCAGTTCTACTGCAATTAGACTTCTTCTCCTCATTGTCTCATAGACAGGTAAGAGTGATATTTGGTGACTCATGGACTAATCAGTAAAAGATCGTTCCTTTGTTTCCCTCTGAAAATTTCATGCCCCAATTGGTTGACTTCTCTGCAAAAATTGTAGTCCTTATGTTGTAGGCTGAGAAACTCGTTGCTGCAGGTTGACAGTTCTTCTTACAATAAATATTAGTCTTATTCCCAAAGCATTCTCATTATCAAAAATCATAAATTAAACATAAAATCCTACTAAATTTCATATACATTCATGAATTCATACATACATAAGTCAACATACCATGTTTTCATTTCCACATGCTTAAAACTGCTTAAAAATACATATAAAAGGCATAAAAGATCTTTGGTACTGTCTTGAAACTTAGCAAAAAGAAATGATAAAAGTATTAATCAGTAAAGAGAAACTAGCTAATTATAGGGCCCATCACCTTTCTTTGGAAGATCACCTATCCTAGTGTTATATTAGTAACCAAATATTTTGGCTATGTGATGCAAATCTTTTCAAGCTTATGTTTAGTTGTGTAGAGTTCTCCATAGGCAATCAAAACTGCAAAGTTACCATTCCATTTGCAAAATCTTTTAACAATTTTTTAAAATGGAATTTAATATTTATTATAGTGAGACATATTTGTAAGAAGCCTTAATCTACTTCATAATTCATCTTGCCATTAAAATACAATGGATGAATCAAAACTTTTTGACTTCTTTCAATTAGGTAAATTTAATGGATGCCTTATTTTTCACTACTATAGGGATCATGAAAGCTCAAAGTCTTAACTATTTCAATTTAAAGTTGTGCATTTGGATTCTTTTGTCATTTAAGTTATATATGTGTGTGTGTGTTTTTATCCATAAATATGTATATACATACATATGCATACATATATATGTATGTACATATATACATATGCATATATATTTATATATACATATATACATATATGCATATATATGGTCCATTGTCTCATATATAAATTTTATATAGTGACGTTTACTTTGTGGGGTTCCAATTTTAACCACTATTATTAATTTAATGGTTGCTATTTTTTACAAGTTTAGTTCGTTAAACTGCATATATATTTGTGTCATTTCACTTTCCACCGAACAAAACAATATACATTTAGTAGCATACATTTTGATTAATATGTAAGCTATATATGTGGTTGATGGTTTCATTTATAAATTGTATATAGTGTTGTTTACTTTGTGGGGTTTTCTTTTTAACCATGGTTATAAATTCAAAGTTATCATTTCTTATAGGTTTAATTCATAAAATTGTGTATATGTTTGTGTCGTTTCACTTTCCAACTAAACACATCATACATTTTGACTATCAATTGAACATGAAAACATATGTTTTGATTAATATATGTTCTATGTGTGGGTGTGTTTGTGCACTTGACAAAGTTTGTTCACTTATATTTGTGACGTTTGGCTTACCAAATAACATAACACCATACATATTCGTTAATATATGTATATGGTTTCACTATATAACTTGTATATAGCTACCTTTACTTTGTGGGTTTTCAATTTTAATGATTGCTATAAATTCAAGCTTCTCTTTATCTAATACATATATTATATCTATATATAATATATTTAGATGCATGATGACAATTGATGAAAACAATGAAAAATAGTGGGAAATAATCCCCTAATTAGAAATCAATGAATATAAACTAATTTTTTTGAGGACTATGGTTCATGCTAATGCAAGTCATTGACTTGGTAGTTGGAATAGGGAAATAATACACTGCCAAACTTTTTACATTAAAATATAATTTGAATACATTAGTAAATGAACAATATAAGTTAATTTGGTATTTAAATATAAAAGTTAATCTATAGAGGTATATATTATAGACACATTATATAGACCGACATACATTGATTAGATAACATGATAAGTATAATGTTGTTTACATTTCCTATCCTCAAGATATGGAATGGAAGAGGGTTCTCAAAGCCTCAATAATCTCTTGTATATAGTCAATCTATGTTAGGGTGAAAATATTATCATAATGGGTCATGAAAAAGGAATATGTTTTCATATTATTTTGTTGTAGCCCATTTTGCATCAAGGTGATGGCCTATAGTGGCAATGTAGATGACATCCCCAACTAGTTCCTCCTTTAGATCTCTACTTAGTTTGGATAGTGTGTTTTTGCCTTGACTTGGTACTTTGGGATGATGAATTTTCTTATCATTTTCCCTCTCTAACTGAAATAACCAAATGTTCTAAGGGTATTATACAATAACTTCTCCATTAATATTGTATTGTGGATGTGGGTATGGATAAGATGCTTCTCTCCAATGACTGTGTATTGCCTTCTCTTTGAATATCAGTAGATGGTTGCTTACATGGATTCCTCCTCATCCTCTTGTCAAGATAACCAGTTGGTCATGTTTGTTTCCAGGGAGTCGAAAAAGAATAAAGCAGTAGAAAATGTGGTATTTGTTCCTACTGACAAGAACTCTGCTAGAAGTAATAGAATATTTACAAAGTTATCTGAGTCCTATGCAAATGTTCTTCAGAAATTGTTGAAAAATGACTTAATCTCCCTCTCCAAAATAAGACCATTGTTTGAGCCCTATCCTAATTGGTATGAAGTGCAATTTTTTTTTAATACTATTGAGTTTCCAATCATGACTTTGAATGATGCATGCATCTTAAGCATGTTATCCAAGACCACATCAATAGCGGTGCCATTCAACTTGATGGTAGAAAGAAAAATTCTAATAATTCTATAGCCAAACCTAACAGTCAACTACATATATATACAGATCCTTTCCCTTCACATTCTACAAATTTGATAACATCCACTTCTTCATCTATCGATCCCAGTCCATCTGAGTATGTGAACATGGTTTCATTCACCCATATTCCTCCTTCACGTGGATAAAACACTTGATATAACATTCACACCATGTGCCTTTCCTCTCAATAAAGAGCCCTCTTTGTTATACATACTAGCTCGAGTTGAAATGATAATGTCGTAATTGGTGTTATGGTTGACCCTACAAGTCGGGTTAATGTCATCACAGAGGAGACTCTCTTCATAAATAATCTACACAAGGAGAAATATGATGAGTTGCATACCACGCTCTGTACCCATGATGGTTTTTTTGTTCTACCGATTGGCTCTATTTCTTTGTCGATCCTTGTTGGACCGAAATCTCTGGATGTAACATTTGTTGCATGATACCAGAATATGACCTCTTCAGGGTTAGACTAGGCATTTCGTGGCTTGTCTCCATGAACACGATCATGTCTATTGTCGACATATGTCTGAAGTTTCCTCATGACGACACAATGTACACTATCTAGGACACTAGATACAAACCACTTGTGTCATATGGGGGCTTCTCCCTTGATCATTTATGGCCTGCTCCAGTCGAGCCCTTATTTCCTAGTAGGGATAGCTTTAAGAAACCCCCCTCATAAAAAGATATAAAATCTTGGCAAATCTTTCACTTTTTTGTAGAAAAAATATTAATTTTATTGGTGATTTTTTTACATCAATAAAATTTTGTAAAAAATATTGGTGAATCTTTGTAATAATATGAAAATTTATTAATTACCATGGAGAATCCTTCCAATTTAATAATATATAATTCTTATTGAAAAGTAGGGGCCTAAGGGTGGAAATCATTGATGGGTTTAAGGGGTAGAATGTATAATATTTAGTTGTTACCATTGATTTAAAATATAATCTAATGGATCTTGTTGTATTTTGTGAGGTAAAATGTAGCCACAACTTGTAATGCTCAGGGGGCATAAAATTGCTTTCCATTTATCTCTTTTGAGATCGATGATCCAAATGCAATTTCGAGCCCCATGAGCATTACAAATCATGGTACATTTTACCTCACATAATACAATGAGGGTTTTAAGATTATATTTTAAATCAATTGCGACAACTAAAGATTGGCAATATGACCTAAAGTAACTAATAATTATGATATATTATTGGCAAATTAATTTAAAATTCTGCAATAGTTATAAAATTTAGGAAAATATGAGCTAATCATGTATTGAATATTTTAATGAATTTTTTAGTTTATTTTTTTAAATAAACAATTTGGAGATTTAAATAAGGCTAAAATAAAATAAATTGAAAAAACTTGGCAATTCAATTCGCCTTACAACTTGAACTATTAGCCAAATTTTGATTCCCAAATTTCAACTATTAGCCAATTGGCGAATGCTATACTAAAAAAATCACTATTGCCTAGAGGGGACTTATTATACAAGGCCTACTTTAGGTATAAAATTGGAGGTTCAGTTTCTAATGGTGTTTTCCCACCTTCTTCCAATGCCATCTCTTTGAAGGATTTTATGCATGTGCAACAACATGCTTCATCATCTGCCCCTTCGAAGGCTAAGAACAAGCAAGCTCTCACCCATAGGCCTTCTCCTTCCTCTTCATATTTTTCTATAGATTTACAACCTCTCATGATGTCCTCTATTCCTTCTACTATTCATGGCACAAGAAAGAGAAAGACACATGTGTTGTGGAAGTCCAAACCATAAGTCTTCCAGCTCTCAATTTTTCCCACCATTCCCCGACCCACCCTATATGGTAAGGGGAAGTAGTCCTATGGAGTTGTTCAAGTAGCTTGGCCCTCGAGGCCTCCCCCTATTCCTCCACCTATCTCTAAAGCATAAAATGAAAGGGGCACATGGTCGAGATCCTCATCTCTCTCATTGTTTCTGCACCTCCTCATATCCCTCCTCAGGAGCTTGCTCTTCCGTTGGCAATGACTATGGAAGCTACTATCTTGGTGGAACATGATCCCTCAGATTCTTCTCAACCTACACCTCCTGCTGCCCATATTCATTGTAATTAGCTTGTGTGTGAGCATAAGAATCATCAATGAGCGTTGGCTAAGGAGAATGAAGCTTTGTAGAAGACAAAGGATGAACTTGATCTTTCTGGTTTTGCTTCCCTTGCTGCTTCCATTTCTACTCTTGCTCTTGTTCTTGTCTCCATTCTTGCTTATGTTCCCATTTCCTTTGTTTTACTTTCAGATTCCTAAATGGATCTCAACGAGCCTAGCCCCAAGTAGGTGCAAGTGTTCATTGCTCCTTTGCGGAGCTTCCTTTGATCACTTCTTTACTGGATCTTCCTCCTTTCCCTAAGCCTATTGATATGCCTTATACAAAGGTTGTTTCTTCTATGGCTCTTTCTCCTTCTCCCTCTTCCACTTATGCTATAAGGATCCCACATCCTCCACTTAGGCATAAGTTAGAGAGTGACATCATTTCAATCAATGGTCGCAAAGGTCTTCTTTTTCTTCTGCATCTTGTTCCACCTTCTTTCAAATTTTGATTCCCAAATTTCAACTATTAGCCAATTGGAAAATATTAGCCACTAAAAAAATCATTGTTGCATAGAAGGGACTTGTTATATAAGGCCTACTTTAGGTATAAGACTAGAGTTTCAGTTTCTAATGGTTCTTTCCCACCTTCTGCCCATGCTATCTCTTTGAAGGATTTTATGCATGTGCAACAACATGCTTCGTCCTCCACCCCTCCAAAGGCTAAGAAAAAGAAAGCTCTCGCCCATAGGCCTTCTCCTTCCTCTTCATATTTTTCTATATATTTACAACCTATCACAACGTCCTCTATTCCTTCTACTGTTCTTGGCAAAAGAAAGGGAAAGGAACTTACGTTGTGGAAGTCTAAATTGCAAATCTTCCAGATCTCAATTTTTCCCACCATCCCTTGACCCACCCTATACAGTATGGGGAAACATTCCCATGGAGTTGTTCAAGCATCTCAGCCTCTGAGGCCTCCCCCTATTCTTCCACCTATCTATAAAGCATAAAAATGAAAGCGGCCCATGGTCCAAGATCCTTATCTCTCTCCCTGTTTATATCCCTCCTCCTATCCCTCCTTAGGAGCTTGCTCTTTCATTGGCAATGACTATGGAGGCTACTCTCTTAGTGGAACATGATCCCTCAGAGTCTTCTCAAGTTGCACCTCCTAGTGCCCATAGCCATTGTAATTGGCTTGTGTGTGAGTGTAAGCATCATCGACGAGCCTTGGCTAGGGAGCATGAAGCTTCGTAGAATACCAAGGATGCACTTGATCTTTCTCCATATGCTTCCCTTGCTACTTTCATTTCTGCTCCTTCTCTTGTTCTTATCTCCATTCTTTCTTTTGTTCCCATTTCCTTTGTTTTAATTTCGACTTCCTCAATGGGTCCCGATGAGCCTCACCCCAAGTGGATACAAGTGTTCATCGCTCCTTCTACAGAGTTTCCTTTGATCACTTCTTTACCAGATCTTCCTCCTTTCCCTAAGCCCGTTGATATGCCTTATACAAAGGTTGTGTCTTATGTGGCTCTTTCTCCTTCTCCCTCTTTCGCTTCTTCTATAAGGATCCCACATCCTCCACTTAGGTATAAGTTAGAGAGTGACATCATTTCAAACAATGGTTGCAAAGGTATTCTTTGTCTTCTCCATCTTGTTCCACCTTGTCTTGTATCATTCTTGCGAAAAAAACAATGCCTCCTTCCCAAAATTTTGTCACTACCCCTCTTTTTGAGGCCAACCTGCTCAGTCGCATCACTTCACTTCGGAGAAGGGTATGCTTGACTCGTCAAAGGATATTCTAACTCTAGCATCCATCTTTGCTAGATCGATGATGTCTTGCATGAGCTAGGTGATGAAGACCTCGGGGGGCTTCCTCTTTGGCTCTTTTTGTAGGAAATTCAATGGGCACTGCTCTTGCTATCCCCCCTATAGGCTCATCTTCTCTCTCCCTAAGATGATATAAACTGGGAGCAGGATGACTTGTTGGAGGTATCATACTAGAGCAATACCTCTTCTTTATCTTTAGATTAGATTTGTGTGCTTGTTTGTGTTCCCCCATTCTTGTCTATTAATTTTTATGCTCTCTCTTGGAGGACCCTTGTTACCCTTGTTAGTACTTGGATACAAGAGAGAAAAATTTTCATACACTTCTATTTGTCTCATCATTCTTCTATATGTTGTACATTTTTTTTCCCATGTTGAGAACAATGCAAAGCGTTGGGGCATTTAGGCCTCTTCCATGTTGACCCAAATTTTTATTTTTTCTTCATGTGCTCTTCTTCCCATTCTGATCTATTTGGGGGTGATGACAGTTCATACATATTATACTATCTTTATCTATCTATATCTATGATTAGTTCTTACCCCAAATAATTGGATCCCCCAGTGATCTTGATTTCATCTCTACTCTTTCGTGATGTTGCAGATTCTATGGTTATCCCTTGTGTGACAACATTCCATGAATACATCTCGCTATGTATTTTGTGCCACATCTCCCCGTCTTTCTCTTCTTCTTAGAATGACATGTGCTCCTATGCGTAGCACACATCATTCTAAGGGGGGATTATCATATATGCTTATTTTTCAAAATATTTAAAAATATATCTTGGTTTCTTATAATCTCATCGTCTAGCTTGGTGGAAGCCTAACTAGACATGTCTTGTCTTTTCTGTGTCTATCTTGCAACACAGTTTGTAGCAACCATAGCCCTATCTTCTTGTCATATGGTCTCTAGCCTTGCTAGCCATACATATCAATGCCATCTTTTATCTAATCTTATCATGTCATGTCTTCAAATTATATCATTTCTATTTTTTATATTTTTCTTGACATGTTTGTCCGCAACTAACATGTTTGTGGTGAGATTGGAGTGAGCTTTACCGGATGGAAGACCAATGTCCTTTTCGAGTCCTAGCTCAACTTATCTATTGCATATACCAGATTGAAGACTTGCATCCTTTTTGTCCTAGGTATATTCTCTTCAACCTCTTTCTATTTTAGCGTGCACATGTTAGAATACATATGCTTGCTAAAGTGGGGGAAAAATGTAGTGTCATAAAATTGCACCCGAGCAATTTTACACTACATAACCTCCTCTTTAGCTTAATATAGACAATAATGAAAATTTCCCCTTTCACTTAATTTTAATTCAATCCTTAAACCCCTTTATTTTTGGTATTTAAGTAATTTTTTGTCACATATGCTTGCACAACATGTAGATGTTTGTGCATCACACAAATGTCTTAAAAATATTCCTGACTCTATGGTCATTGGGATGTTACACTTCCACCTACGTACAAAGTGTAATGCCTCTATGGTCATAGACACACTTGAAAATGACTTCTTACATGCTATTCTTTCATTCTTTCATTTCATTCCATTCTCTCAACTCATTCTTGCAATCGTCCATTCTATCACTCAATTTCTCATTCTACACCATCTCTACACCATTTTCTAAATCTTTCTTACATGTCTTGGCTTCTACATCAATATCTTGGTTCTCTCAACTTGTTCAAAGTGTTGCATGCTCTCCTTCGACATTGGTAGCTTGCTTGAGGGGAGGTATCTTCACTCTTTTAATCACATTATCATGTTTAATGTCAAGTAGCATACTAATATTTTAGCTTGTCAATTTGTTTATCTTGTTAATCTATCTGGCTAAATTATCTATTTACTTCTCTATTTTTCTACTTGACTATTTGTGGAGGTGGAAACACCAAAATAGGGGTTTGACTAAGGAAAAACCTAAAACAATCCCAACATTTTTCATTGTTTCTATGTGTGCAGATTGTTCATTTGGAGAATTGTGGGAGGTTGCATAGTGTTGGACCTCTTGTGAGTTTGTTCTTTTCTTTCCCATCTCATTATTTTATTTCATTTAGTTTAAATCTATGTATGTTATTTTTCTTCTTGTTATTTTTGTTATTTCAAGCATTCTGTTAGTTTAGTAGAACTCTCAAATTTTAGTTTCTGGATAGATAGTAGACTCTCTATGTTTTTATGAGATCATTCTGTTCTCGAACCGTATGAGACTACAACATGTTGCAAGGATGTTTGTGCATTGCACTTCCGTTCTTAGTCAAGATCCAATAAAATTTCTCCTAAGACCTCTGAAGTCTTCTCTTCTAGTCCCTAAAATCTTAATTTCCTAAAACATCATAAAATATAAAATATAGTCAAAACCCTCATTTACCTTCCTTTGTCACCTGAGCTTTTCCTTTGAGGTAGTTGAGGACCATTGTCTCCCTATAGAATCTTCTTTTCTTAGAGACTTAGGAGTATCAAATCTCCTCCTCTACAAAATTATGAAACGACAATAGGAAACTAGTCAATTATAAAGCCCATCAATCTTGATCACTTGTACTATGATCATCTTCACATTCCACCCGATCCTCTATCCTATTTTTTTGCATTCATGAAAATTAGTGAATGACCTCTATTGGGTCATGCTATGGTGCTAATGGATTGGAGAGACTGACATCCACTTCACTGAACTTTGTTTGCACCTTGAGGTTTATCACTGCTTCTTTAAATCACCCTTGTTGGCTCGTTTGAGGTGTAGCCTCATTACAACTAGTATGAACAACATGGATTTCAATGTCCTACAATTCAATATTAGGGAATTGTGTGCATTCCTCTTGTATACAAGTCATTGCATTTTGGACATTAGCAACATTATATGTTTGGATGGATTTATCTATTTGATTCTCATTATATACTATAATGTTTAAGAAAGTTTTAGCTACAATAAACTATGCATCATCTTCAACTATCATGACATCACTTTCATCTCCAACAGTGAAGGCCTCGCTTGGCCTCATGTCCTTATCAAGTGCACTACAATTTAATTGCCAAATTATTGTTCTTCAAAAGCCACTAATAATACTGCATGGTGTCAAAGCCTATTTGAATTCCTTGTTAGAAAGAGTTTTCCCCTCTTCCCTTCCTATTTTAAGTGAGGGGTGGTTTTCCACCCAAATAGTCCTTTAGTGTTTGAAATGATTTTTGAATGGAGAGAAGACACTCACATCCAAGGGCTACAACTTGTGGCTATGTAGGGAGGGTGAGAAATTAAATGCATATACGCCTTACTTCCTCTTTTATATTGAAGGCCATGTGACTACCATGGCCATAAGAAATAATAACATATTTATTTTTGGGTGAGACGCCACTTGGGATTGATGCAATTTTTTTTTTCTAGCCAATTGATAAATAAATCCTTTGTTATCTAGGCATGTTCCTAACTATGACCCTCATTCTCTAATCACAATTAGAGATATAGTTCGCAATATAAATTTCTAACTTGAATGGATAGAAACTAGGGATATCATTTCCTATTGCACTCACACATGCTAAAACTATGACTCACTCCCTACTTTTGGGGATTAAGGGGGGATACATTTGGAACCCATTCTTGAAATTACCCACATGCCATAATTTATTCTATCATGTACACTAGTTTCATCATAGTTCCAAATTTTGTTGGACCCATATTAGTGCTCGTTGTATAAATTTTGTAAGTTTTCATAAAAGGATGTGACAATGCAAGACATTAACATTATTGGTATGTTTGTTAAATAATCCCTTATGCAATTCTAATTATCAAATTTGGATGCCTATTTTGAAATCCATTCCACCATGACCTCCCCGACATCCCATCTTCGAAAAGGTTAAGCCTACATTCAATAATCTATGTGATAATATATTTGAGTTGGGAAACCTAAAACCCATGGTCAATATTAGCCATGTACTTGCAGCATAGGATATTTTTTCCCTCCTTGTTCTTAGATAAAATGGTTTGTGGTCCCCTGCACTAGGTGATGGTAACTCCATTCAACCATGCCCTCAAACTACTAGGTAGGATTTCCTAGTTTATTGTTGCAGCCCTAATGGACATGTGGTCATCATCGACATTTTATACAAGACTTTACATGTCATAAAGAGACTAGTAAGTTTTGGAGAAATTTGAGGACCCAAAGTGCACATCATCTTATTAAGAAATGCTAATAGGTAGTTCTAAACTTTATTGAACATTATCAACTAGTTTGAAACCTAAATGAGCAATGCCAACAACAACAACTAGTCTGAAATCTAAATCATGTGTTGAGTGGTTTGCACATTCCTGATTAACATCTTGTTGGCTAGGAATTGTTGTATCTTCCTCGATAGTTTGTGTAGAAGTAAACTTCACTCCATGATTCACTTTAATAATGAACCCTCCATATTTTCTCTTTCCCTTTATATCTCATATCATTTTTGTCATTGAACCTACATGCCAAGAA